>CM067512.1:18721032-19148532 GCA_034509495.1 Acestrorhynchus altus | reverse complement strand
ACACTGATCAATTTTACTGTGTGCAGTGTGACCAAGCACCACCCCTAACTCAGGCTAATTTACCCCAGTAAACACACATTCAACCTGAACAGTTCCATTCTGTTCCAAGCTACAACCTTTACATTCAGTAGGTGTAAACAGGATAAATGACTGTGAAAAGTTTTTAAAGAATTTTAAGGAATTATTCTGGGTGGGCTGTTTACACTGCTAACAAAACTTTGTGGGAAGCAAATAATTACACACACACACACATTTGTGAACAAAGAAGAAATATCTCCAACCCCCTGAGATCATAACTCGAAGACTGTGGCATTACAACTGCAGCTAATCGCTAGAAGACAGTGTGCTGTCACAGCGGATTATTGTTAAGTGCACAGTAGGGGTGAGAAAGCGTGAAAAGATGTGCGTCTATCAGCATTGAGTGCACGTCCAACTATTCACCACACAAATGCCTATTATCTTCGACAGAATAACGCTGGAAGGTATCTAAATGGATCCCAATGCAAGCAGTGTTTCAAAACTCCAGCCCTGTACTCCACCTGCACCGTTTCATCTTCTTCTAACATGCATCCAAATCTGCAATTCAGCTCTGTTCAGGACTTCACCGCTCGCTAACAATGACTCAGATGCATTACAGTAGGAAACACTCAGCTGTACAGTGCAGGACTTGGGAAACATACTGTTAAATTGTTATTTCCTCTTTTAATAATGTTATCCTTACTGATGTCTCTGCATTTAATTAATCTATAATGAAGGTGATCTAAAAGCATTTATAGATATTGTCAGTGAAAGAATATCTCTCTATCTCTATCTTCATGTTTCTGAACAAAAAAGACATGAATAACAGTATGTCACACAAGAAATACTGTTTATATAATTTCAGAAATGACGTGCATCCTATGCTTTCTCTTTATGCTGACTTTAAAAAGTGGATATTGGCGGTAGTAGTAGTAGATAATGATCACCAAGTGAACTTAAAACATAAAATTATACTATTGTTATTACTATTCTCTAGGGTTGCCAGAATAAAATTTATTAAACTGACACCATAATTATAGTATCGGTAAGCCTGATTGATTTGTAAGGCTTTATTACAAACCAATCAAAACCCAGATAATGTACAATGTGTTCACATCAATATGCTTAATTTCAGCTGATGCCGAGTGATTTGTATTGACACATTATTGACTAGAAATAAAACAAATCATACAGTAATATCTCCTGGAAGAGCAATCCAACAAATTGTATTGTGTCAGTTGTTTGAACAGCTGCTTTGCCAGTGTTTACTCTGCTTCCTTAGTCTGTTGCATTGTGATCCACTTAGTCAGGTTATTAATTGCGTACGCTTTACATTAAAACAAAATAGAACAGTGGGCTACACAGCATATGCTTTCATATAGCCAGCATCACACTAAATATATATTCAGTGCATGGACATTACTAGCTTCTAATCTGGATAACTGCTAAATACTTAATTAAAAGCAGTAAAAATGAATAAATTCATTAAAAGAAAGCTGCTGGGTCAAAGCAGTCATAATATTTAAACCACTGAGATGGGAAATGAATAGCACTAATTATCTGGTTCCGATGGCACCAATGGCATCTCTCAAGGTGTGGATTTATAAGGCAACATGAGAACAGTCATTTCTTGAATTTGATATGCTGGAACAAGGAAAAATGGCAAGAGTAAGAACCTGATCTGTTGCCAATGTCTTGGTACCTCATAACACTTCAGAGGTCTTGTGGAGTCCATGCCTTGGCAGAGCTCTTTTGGTAGCACAAGGAGAATCTACAAAAAATAAGGCATTTGTTTTTGATGGTACTGCTGCACAGCCTATGAAAGTGTTACTGTGAAAAGGAAGCCTAATGACCGTATTCTCAGTCCAGACAGTAAACAAAACTGTCCTTCAGCAGGAGAGACTATTATTATTACTTAGAGTGAAACACCCAGTTATCCTTTATGTATGTCACACTCTTCATCGAGGTCAGATTTGAGAAAAAGTCCTCTCATGGGCCAAAAATACACACAATCGCATTCCTCAGGTACGTGTGGGTAACCCAAGAACATTTTCATTAAAATAACAAGGAACTTAGCTTAATATTCCGTAGGTCTCCTAAATTCTGCAAAAAAAATCTCTGTCGAAGAATGGACTCCACAACACCTGTAAAGGTGTCATGTGGTATCTCACATAAGACATTAGCAACAGATCCTTTAAGTCCCATAAGTTGTTAGGTGGGGCCTCCATGACCATCAATGAGCTTAGGCACCCATGACCCTGTTGCCGGTTTACTAGTTGTCCTTTCTTGAAGCCCTTTTGGTTGGTACTGACCACTGCATAACAGGAACACACAAGACCTTCCTGATGTTTTGGAGATGTTCCAACCAAGGTTCTTGCACTTTATTTCTTCCTTTCAACACATAAAATTCAAATAAATTGACTTTTCAGTTGCTGTCTAATGCAACCTCTTCTTGACAGGTGCAATTTTAACATCAGCTGGTTTTAATGTTGTGGCTGATCAATTGTAGGACTAAAAATATGTAATTTGGTTTATAACTGGGTATTTACTGCTATATATAAATCACAACTTACAAAACTTAAAGCTTCTGCTGCTAACATGCTTGTGCCAGATACAACAGGAAAACTTGAGGTCTCAGGGAGTCCATGCACCTATGGTTCAGAGGTGTTAACATAGGGCCTTCTTTTAAAGGGCTTGTTAAAGAACTTAATACTGACACAGAGGATAATTTACTCATTCGAATGGTTACTGGAGTTCATTTGGTTCTATATAGAGAAATATGTCAAAATGAAAACATGGATTATAATATTGTTTTCATAAATATAAATCTCCTCTTTAAAGGAGTTGTGCTAATGTGGTCCGGACTGAACACACAGTCTCTTCACTTGTTACAAAAGCTTGTTGCCAGGAATAATGGAAATCAGAGTGAGCCGGTTTCAACTGGCTTCTGAAAATGTACTCGCATTTCTATTAATGAGCGCATTCTAATAATGATCTAATCATGTCACATCTTTGTAATTGCACCATGCCTGTTTAACCAAACCAAGCATGAACAGAAACAGCTCCTAGTCAAGCGTTTCTCAGAGAACATCTGACTGAATCTCTCCACCTGAACCCTTTGCAACTAGAACATGAAGACAGGAAGATGCTTAAGAAGAATAATATAAAATATAAAAATATAAATATAAAAATATAATATAAAAATCTTGCTTGCCTTTGGGCTTAAAGGGACACTGTAGTGGTTCGCCTTGAGCTCTTTCTACTGTATATGTAAAAAACAGTCAATCACTATGGGTACTTTTAATAATTAACAACACTTTATAATAAAAGCCAATGGCCAGTTGCATTAGCATCTGTTCTTTTCCTCAGGGAAACACTGAAATTACTGTAGTAAGGGATTATATTCTGTATCAAATAGAGATCAGACTGAAAAAGGTGGGTGTGTTCTTTTAACCTTCTTTAAAATTTAGTGTGATTAAATCATCATTTTTATACAAAAACACAGAAACAATTACTTTAGATGCCAATATGGCTGTTTATCATAGAATTTATCCATGAACAAATGCTATGTGGTGTGTATCAGGCATTATTGTAACCAGTGACTGGTTTCCTCATAGATAAGGCATAAACGTATGAATGCACACATGCATGCTGAGATTTTTAAGACATATATAGGTCACTTACATTTATGAATCTGAACAAAAACTCTGCCTTGAGTAATCAAGGTTGTACAGTTAACATAGCCTAAATGTCTCAGGTTTAAATAAGACAGGTTCCTCCAAAATCCTAACCATGTTCTAATCATCTGTTGCTGATGTGCTGTCCCTGATTCTAATTTTGCCATTTTAAGTCATAATAAATGTCAGGACTGTCCTGATTCCTCACAAAAAATGCATTTCTTTGAATTATAGTTTACAAATGATTTTAAAAGACTGATCTTCAGTTTCATGTGTTAATGAAAATAGGTTATCATGGGCTATCCCAATTTTTCACATAACTGTAGGTATGTGGAACAAAAAGTAAAAAAACTAACAAACAAAAAAACAAAAATAAAAACCAACAAGCCAGATTTTTTCAACTGACCTTCCATTCTCCAGCATCTCAGACTGGTTTGTGTGTGTTTAGGAAGCCCTGACTGGATTTCTACGAGCTCCTGGCACTCATTATGTCAAAACTCATCCTTTTTCATTTCCACCGGAGGCCTGAAGACAGGCTGCTCATTTCCGGCTTGGCTTTGGCAGAATGTAAATGGTTAATGTGGAAAGATCAAATGCGCAGAAACGTCACGGCGGCTGGATTGAGTCACGCTCCGTCCCCTGGGCTGAATTTATAATTGTTCTTCTAACGTTGTGTACTCTAGGTTAGATCTCTTTATGCTCTTTTGCTCCATATTCTGCTTCCCATTAAAACTGTATCCTGTTGAGGAATCTTTTATTGTGTTTATTTATCAGTAAACAGGAAAAGAAGAGACTGTTTGTGCCTCTTTTATATTTCACTTGAGTGCCAGGAAGGAATTTAGACCCCTGCAGAGTGAGCAAGAAGTGTGTTCGAATCAGATCCAGTATGAATTATTAATCTGTTTTTTTTTTCACAGAGTCAGCACTTTCACCGTAGAGTAATTGTGGAGTACTGTGTGTATGTGTGTGTGTAACAAGGAAGCAGACAGAGAGAGAGAGAGAGAGAGAGAGAGAGAGAGAGAGAGAGAGACAGAGAGAGAGAGAGAGAGCACAGCTGTCAGCTCTCTGCTTGTGGTGAAAGATCCAGGACAGAGCTCTAGTTATCATAAGTGGAATGAGGTTATCGATGGATTATGTTCAGAACTTTCATCCATGGCCTGCTGTTGACTTAAAGTGACAGACAAACATCAACTTATCCAAGACATGCTTGGTGTTTGCAGTTTGCTTTCATTTTGCACTTAAGATATGACTATAATAAAGGCTTATACCCCACCAGATAGCATGCCTAAATTATCAAAAACCTGCATCAATGTTCATAATGAGTGCTCTTCTTACTCAATATTTTGTTCCACCTAAAATACTGCAAAAGGTACATTATGCCATTCTACAAGAGATAAGATGTGGACATGGTCATGTGAAAACAGTTGTTAGGCTTCCATTAAGTTGGGTAGGATGACTCAACCTAACGTCTTGAGTAAATTAGAACAATGCTAGCCAGTGATCGACTGATAACAACTGATCAGCATTAACCAAATTATTTTCCAACTTATTTAATGGTGACATCATCGTATGTATTTGTTGTGCTAACTATGAAATGTTTGGGATACGTGAAATGGATCAGTCCCCAAAGTTGAACCACAACATTTACTCCTACTTTTAATTTTTTATTGTAATAATTCCATCAATCTGCATGCAGAGTTGCAAAACATACAGACTGAGCATCTGTCTGTCATGGGAATGTAACCGTTATGGAGTCAACACAATTACACAATAAAAAGAGCTAATCAGCTTCATTGTTAGTAAGAAAAATGCATAAAACCGCTACAATTGACCAGCACTAGTAGCAGCATGTAGAAGTCTTGGGTGGAAATTGGAAATGACTAAATTTGGGAGAAAATTTAGAAAACATTAAACAATGTATAATTTCTGTCATACAAGAAGCAATTTTCAATGTTCTATGTCTAGAAGCAGGTTTCACTGCAGGTGGAAGTTACATTGTTAGTGGTCTGACCTGTAAGCTCTGTGTGTGGGATTTATGCTCAGCCTTTCTCTTTCAATGTGTAGTTCAAGAACAGAGAATATGAACATACTCTGCCTTTTTTTTTGTTTTTATCCTAATTTGCCGCCAATTTTAAAGTGCTAAATACCCAACCCTGTTGGGAATCCCCCTATATTACATACGATTCTCCTGACACTAGGAGGGTCAAGACAAGCAAAGCCAATGCCTGTTTTCAAACGGCTGCCAGTCCATAATTGCTAGGCAGCCAATGTGCTCAGATGAAAGCGCCGGATCCCCTGCTCTGATACAACAGCTAACAGATGCTGTGGGGAAGCTGTTCCCACCCAGAGAGGGCATAACCAATTTTTCTCTCTCGGACTCCAGCTGCTGATGGCAATCAGCAAGAGTATTAGAGCTCTGAGCTGCTCTGAGCCCCTAAAAACCTGTCAATGTGAGTTTACAGGTGCATCCGGCTTAATAGCTGCAGTCAGTTGGTTAGCTGTAATGCTCAACTGACACTCCACTGCTGATTGGTGACCAAACTTCCTGTACACTTTATTAAGGTTTTAACAGAATACAAAACCACTACATAAGGTAATACAGTAGTGTTCAAAAATAGCAGTGACTTGAAGGAAGTGAATGAAGAGTAAAGTCATTATAATAACTTTGATTTCCATAAATGCAAAACCCACTGGAAATACTACACTTTGAATCCCAAATCTAAACATTGACAAAATAAATCTGGTTTGTTAATCCAGAAACAATATCAGTGTCAGCTCAAAAATGTAATGTATAAACTGAAAAAAATGTTTTTGGCTTTTATCTCAGAAAAATATTTTTTTTGTTACAGACTGGCTTGGCCACTGTCTCAATCCTCAGTCCTGTCTATTACCAAGATGCGCACTTACTGGTGTGATTTGGGTTATTTGGGTTAAGAATAAGCTTTAATGTCTTTTAGGGGCTAAGGAGAAGAAAGGCTGCTGAATTACTTCATGGTATTTTCACAGTTATCAAGCCTGCCATTAAAATACTTAACTTAAATCAGGATGGGTCTGAAGATGAAATGTGTTTCTGCGAGGTGGGATGTCTGATAAACCACTGCCATAAGTACAACCAAGATAAATCTCAATGGGCCCTTTAGAGTACTGAACAGTACAGTTACAATTAACTAATTCATCAACAACTGCATGAACTGACATGTATTGATAAAATTATGATCCTTGAATGCATTCATTCATAGCATTAATAGTAAATTAATGGATGGGTTACTTATAACAGTCAGTCCTACAATGTCAGAAACACTAACATTATTAGACATTACTTAACACATACACATGGTTTAAGAGAGTGTGTGATAACAGGCATGATGTTGGTTAGTATTTTGCTAACTGTTAAAGTAAAAAATATTAGCCTTTTAGCTTCAAGCATCAAGTTTCTTAGATGATCAACTAGATTTAGGAAAACTTTAATTGGATCATTTTCTGTCGGCGGAGAAAAGTGGCAGCATTAAAGATTTAGTATTAGTTTCTTTTTATAGTGTTATAGAGTGAGTTCTGGGGTGTTTCATGGTCACACACATTCTGATCATTTCACGTGCACCTCTTTGGAGAAGTGCTGTTGCAACATGAGCACACATTACAAAATGAAGCCTCTCTTAAAAGCCAAAAATCTCTGTAAGCCTACCTCGACCAGCACGCTATTATCCGGTTAAGGGGATTTCAGTTAGACTCGCTCGCTCGCTCGCTCACTCGCTTACTCACTCACTCACTCACTCACTCATTCACTCACTCTGTTGCAGGCAATGTTGTCTCTCGCAAATGGAATACGTGTCATTTTAGGATTAAATAGAACATAAAAGATCATCCTGAGTAAAGGAAAGGGTGTGTTGTGCCATGTTGATCTGTTGATACGTGCAGATGCATTTGTGCAAAAGTGAAAGCTTAAAGATAAGCACGTGGCCTCAGCAAATTCCAGATCAAACTCACTGTTATAATTTAGGACATGTTTTTATATCATGCAGCTCTACATGTTGCAATTACAGTGTTGTGTACTGCAGTTGTGCTATATCTTACCATTTAGGATCATTTGACAAATTTGTATTGTGTTACAGTAAGACACGGGCCTGTAGATGTACAGAAAAGGTTAAAGCAGGATCACCAGCCCTGCTCCTGTGAGCTACCTTCCCACAGTCCTTGGATCCAACCCTAATCCAGCCCACCTGATGCCACTAATTACTGCCTTCAGAAGTTCTTGATTGACTGAATGGAGTGTAATAGATTTGGGTTGGAGGTGAAAGCTGCAGGAATGTAGCTCTCTAGGAGCAGGGTTGGTGATGCCTGGGTGAATTCCTCTAGTTAATATACTAATAGTTCAATTAAAGAGTTTATTTCATTAAAAGTACATATACATTTTGAGGGAAAAGAGCAGCAGCTCAAGACCTACTTAAATACTGAGTAATTTATTAAAAGGCAGTGGAGCTTTTTAGTTCTGAGTTGAACCAACACAACATAATCAACTTAAACTCAGAAAAGAGAATCAGAAGACAAATGTTAATGACTAAACTGGAGCTGGTGTACACTACAACACTGAATGAGTGCAAACGTGCTCAAATGTGTTAGATCAATACTGTTCTTGCAATTGTGCTGATATTGCATTTTATTAATTTGCAAAAACTTGCCACATTCAAATCATGCAAGAGTGGTTGATACAGATACATACATATCATATACATATCAATAAA
This sequence comes from Acestrorhynchus altus, assembly GCA_034509495.1. Lineage (NCBI taxonomy): Eukaryota > Metazoa > Chordata > Actinopteri > Characiformes > Acestrorhynchidae > Acestrorhynchus > Acestrorhynchus altus. Next base: position 19,140,098 of record CM067512.1, on the reverse strand, counting down.
AAAAATTACTTGTACAGTACATGGAAAGCAGAAGTGTGTCTTGACTACTGGGCTGATTACACCCTATATGTGCCAGATATGAAAGTCATTAAATTATTTCTGGAAATGTGATTAAACATTTTACTAAACAATTCTTTTTAGTACTAAATCATATTCCACAGTTGTAAGTATGTAAGATTTTGTATATGTAATGTACTCAAAAATAAGACTCGAATGTAAAATGTACGATTTTACTACTGATGCCAGTAAGATTTATTGTTGTGTTTAACATTATTTTATCACTGATATTGAACGTTTCATTTCACAGACCAACCCTAAGTAAAAATATAAAAAGTGTGCTGATGTTTTGCAGTGGGTAAAGCTAAGTTGTCTTTGCTTGGCTGATAAACATCTGGACAACAGGTGTCAGCCCATATTATGTAGAACAAAACACACAAAAGACAAAAATGTATGATGTACATTGCAATGGATGCAGGGTCTGAAAACATTAGCAAAAAAATAACCATTACATGCTACTAGTAATAATGTGCCTAACATACTGCATATTGTGACACCTTTTAGCTGCAAAAATCCAAAGACTCATTGTTAAGGACATGATAGGAAAGTCTAGTGTGCTACTGTTTTATCTCCTGTGCTGATCTTACTTCCCCCAGTTTCCAGTCACGATTGTATGAGTCATATGTATCACAGCTGTCACATTCCAGCCACGATTCTAGAAGGAACTTCAAAAGTTATCATATATAAAGATATTTTTGTGTCTGAATAAACTATGTATATACACTATATGTCCAAATATTTGTGGGCACTCCTTACAGCTGTTTTAATTGCTGACACAGATGTGCAAATGCACACGCACAGCTTGACTAGTCCCTGTGAAGACGTCAATGGAATAAAGCAGACAAACATAAACCTACTGGCACCAAGTCTAATGTCATCTTAGGGTTAGATGGGTATAAAGCACACCAGCACTGAGCGGTGGAGCAGTGGAACTGTTTTCTGGTAACAAATTGTTTGTGATGAGTGAGGGAGTTGGGGTGGTAATCATTCAACTTTCTGACTTCCCAAACAATCTCGTCACTGAATGCAATCAAATCCTCACAGCAATGTACTGCACAAATCTAGTAGATGTCCTTCCCTGGACAGTAAAGACAGGTACAAAAGCAGGATGAACTCCTTTTAATACAACTGATATCAGACAAAACAACATATCAGCAAGTGTCCCAATATACTGTGTTTTGTGTAGGAAGCCTAATTCAGTGTAGCAAGCTAAATTGCTAAGGCAGCACTAATGGAATAACATGGTGACAACTCAGCTAATACCAACTAACTGCTCTGGGCTAAGACAATAAATGTAAATGTGCATATAGATCCACTGAGCTTGCATGTAGGGAAATCCACATGTCCTCCACATTTAGCCCATCCACACAGTGAAACACACACATGCATACTAGTGAATTCACATACTAGGGGGCACTAAGCACACATGTCTGGAGCGGTGGGCACCCCTGTCCTGCTCTTGACCTTCCAGTCATACAACCCATTTTGTGCACTAATTGTACTCCATTGCTAACGCTATTAGCATTATATAGGGGTAGACTATTTATTTAACCAAGTCGTCGTAAAAACACAGATGACCTCATCAGTAAGGTGTTTCAGCACTAGTCACATAAACCGTGAGTGTGTGAGCCATGGTATAAGCTCTGTACACACAATGCATTCAGAATTAAAGTTAGTAAAGCTCTGTGCTGTTCATGGAATAATCCTTGATTATGTTGCTTATAAACATAAGCCTCGCATTAATGAACAAGCATGACAGGGGGAAAGATCTGAACTTCACAGCGTCCAGTGGCTTGTAACCATCACTGGTTTAGTTTAACTAGCTACATGAGCAAATGTAGCCAACTTTAGGACACCCAGAACACTCAGGACACTCCGAAGAAAATCATTAGTGTCCTGAAGCGTAACTAGGGATTCATTTCGATCACAGCTAGAATCTTTTATTCCTGACTGGGTTACAACCCTTTCACAAAGAAGCCACGCCCACAAGCAGAGCAGAACGTACCTCTTCATACGGTCTACTGTTCACTCTCAACACTACCTTAACTAAACACACTGCAATCTAGACCTCACTGTGTTGTAAGTTGCATCCATTGCTGGCACAGTTGTGCAAAAGTACACATCTGGTCTACTCTGTTGAGAAGTACTGTGAACAGAATAGGATTCTTTGGAACAGATAAACCCAAAGCTATTGGCACCATGCCTAATGCCAGGCATGGTCTAAAGTGTTATGAAGCCCCCAGCATTGAGCTGCAGAACTGTGCCCTCTGGACTCATGTTGATCTTGGAAGTTGGGGATGAAATATGGGGTCGCTGAATGCAATCAAACCCTCACAGTTATGCTCCAGAACCTGGTAGGAAGCCTGTGTACTAGTGTAATAGTACACTTTGTGTCCAACAGACTTTTTTCTAAAATCAAGGGTTTTAATTTGGACTTCACCCCTTTGGCTGCAGTAAGAGCCTTTGCACTTCGAGGAAGGCTTTGTACTAGCCTACATAATTTCAAACATGGCTGTGAAGAGGATTTGATTGCATTCAGCCTAATCAGAGCATTGCTGAAGTCAGGCACTGATGTTGGATGATTAGTTCTACCACTCAAAGGGTATTGGCCAGAACTCCATCACTCCAGAGAATACAGTTCAGTTCCACTGGCATAGCCCAGAGCTGGGAGGCTTTATACCCATTTAGCCCAAGCTTAGCATTGGGCACAGTGACCTCGGGGTCATGTGCTCACAGCTGCTCCAGAGTGTGTTGCTGCTGTACTATACAGAGATTAAACAAGCTGTGTGTAAATACATCTTAAAGCAGCTGATTTAATTCATTAGAACATGGGCTGTCATGATAGTTGTGGACTTATAGAGAAGTCAGAATAATGGTGGTGTAGTGGCTGTAAAATTTGAATGTTTCTTTTTTCTAACTTGAGGTTCCGTTCTGGGAATCAGAGGTATAAACACAGGGTGTCCTACACAGTGAGTGGAAGATCCTGGGATCCTCTTTTAGAATATACTAGTAATGTCCAGTCAGGGACATGGCCTGGAGCAGCAGTTTTGTTCCAGTTTTAGTATGAATGAACTTCTGGTTGTGCTGCTTATAGTGTGCTGACACTGTTTGATGAGTGATGATACTGCCACTGCAACACCCCCCCCCCTCGTGGTCATGATTAAGCCATGCAGATTAGGGCCAAGTAAGTAAACACCATTAGCAGAGTCCGTGAGCCAATCAGAGTGAGGAGCATCACGTCCCCTGTGACACTCTGACCTGCTGCAGGAGTCTGCGTGTGTTTCCACAGCAACTTACTGTACAGACACACAGATACACATATGCACATTCAGAGAGAGGGAGAGAAAGACTTTGTTGTTTGCTTTGCTGTTGCTAAGTGCAGGCAGAGGTTTGTGCAACTTATCCTCCACTGAATTTATCACAGTCCTCAAAAATGAGCCAGACAATGTAATACATAATAAGGTTGTTATTATACAAACTCATAATACATTATATGTAAATATCTGAATATAATTATATTTACTCTTAATACATATAAGAGAAAATACATTATGTAAGACACAATGTGTGTATATACCAAGTATATACACACACACATCTATATATATATATATATATATATATATATATATATATATATATATATATATATATATATATATGTATAATATAATATAAGTGTTAATCTGTTTACCGTTTACTAGGAGTCTCTTAGGAACAAATACAGGTGTTGTGTTATGTTGACCGCTTGACAATACAGAACTAAACAGCATATACATCACAGCAACACTGCTGGATGTCGGCATTGCTCTGACCAATCAGTGCTGTGTAAGTTATACACATCATATTTTAGTCCCTTCTCAGAAGCATGAGCAAGCAGGTATGAAAACAGTTCCAGGTACCAGATTTGCCTTGTGCAAAACATCAGAGTAAAGTCAAGTAGAGTAGTGCAGTTGCCATGCAGTGGAAAAAGGAATAAAAATTTAAATAAAAAATAAATGATTTTTTCCTTCTCTTGTAAAGTTACAGATTTTGGAGAGACTATGTACAAATGGAGGCAATTCAAGACCATCATTACACTACACATTACACATCATTACACTATAGTGACCACCAGTATAGTGAAAATATAAAAACGGAAAAATAGAGGCTTTAATACGACAGAAAATCCTGAAGCATATGTACTGTAGATCTGTGAGCTGCTCAACTCAGCCCGTCTGACTTTATATGAGCTCTGTTTTGTGAATGACAGAGAGCATGACTCTTAGTAAAGAGACGATACAACAGTGTGTATGTCCAGAGTTTGGCTGCAGGCATTGTGTAAGGCCCTGCTGTTTGTGTTACGTAAACTTAGGCCTGTGGTAGATTTGCTTGTTATGACTAAATGGGCCTCTAATCCTGACACTGCTCTCACGCTCATCAATCCCTGTCACTTTATCCTCACCTCAGTGCTGTGGGGTCAGCATCACCACTCGGCTGCGGCGGAATCGGCTTTGACATGCACAGGTTCGGACTGACCTCAGTACAGTATGGTGGGACATTTTTGTGTTTTTTTTAAGAGCTGCAGATGACCTGAAATGAATCTCTCTCTCTCTCGTTCTCTCTATCTATCTCTATCGCTCTCTCTCTGGCTCTCTCTGGCTAGCTGGTTGCCTGGTCTGGGTGGCCTTAATTTGGGGCTCCATATTTATCTCTCTTCACAGCATGTGGATGCAGCTTACTTGAAAATCACAGAAGAATAACACCCAAAATATTTCTGGAGAAAGAACCAGAGAACCACACTGTAGAAAAAAAAGAATGATGCTTCATAAATAATGTGCAAGGTGTAACACAGCAGGTGGGAGCCTATTTGCAAAATAGTAAACATCAGCCAACAGAGGGAGGTTTATCATTTTGGACCAGTGGTCTGAACAGCATCCAATGCCATCCTCATGCTCTATCCACACCTTCCTGAACACCAAGCAGCCTAACCAGGTGTCTACAGTAGGCCACCTAAGAAACCAGTTTGCACGTTGTATGTATGCACTGTGCACGTAAAATCCCTATATAGCATTGGAAGTAGTACTAACATATCATCATAGTATAAGGATGCATGAGTTCTTGCTTTCAGGAAAGTTCTTTCTAAGTAGAAGAACACAAGTTTGGGTGCTGATCTTCTCTGTTAACATCAGATACTTTACAGATTTGTTCAGTTCCATCAACAGCTCAACTGACTTTCTTTAATGAGGGACTGATTAGATAAGCTAAGTGCTGGATGGGACCTCAGAATACCTGTGTTTGCTAATGTTTAAGATGGAAGTAACTTCAGGGTCCTGCAGACGGCACTGCACAAGGATGATCAGGCTATAAATTCCTGCAGAGTGCACAACAGGATTCATAGATTGAGAAAATGTTGATGATTGCATGTGCCAACAGCGATAGTGTGAAGGAAGTAGCTGAATTTGAAGGTGTATGAAAGTGCATGGTCATGCATGTCTTCCAGTATTGGCCAAAATTCCAGTCAATGGAAAATATTCACCAGTTTGAGTCAACTTCTAGTCACCTAAAGCACAATATTTGGGGGAATCACTTACTATCTAGCATATCTGCTACTAATGAACTTTTGGCAGACCAAACCATATAAGGTACCAAAAGTAATGTTAAAATACAAAGCATGGGGTTCTTCAGGATGAGAGTCAGAAAACTCTGCCCAAAATAGGCTTAAAAATAAAAAAATTGTTGAAGAACCTTTAAAACCACGTGAGTGTATTTTCCAAGGAGTACATCTTTAACAAAGGAACCAATTAGGAGCTATTTAGGTCTCACCTCCATCCGAGTAGGTCTCCGTGCCATAACCATCCTGCAGCCCGTTGTTCCAGGTTCCTTCATATTTCCCGCTGGCCCCTGTGCTCTCCCGGACCCCATATCGCCCCTTAAATCCGTGTGTCCACTCGCCCTTGTACACCCACTTGCCCTTGTTCTCCAGGCCAATTCCATGGCGCTTGCCCTGCGCCCATGTGCCCTGATAGGTGTTGCCGCTAGGCCAGGTGTAGACACCCAGTACCTCAAAGCCATGGCTCCAGGAGCCGGCATACTCCCCCTGGCCTTTGGGGCCCGTGCAGATGCCGTGGCCGTGGGCCTTGCCTTCCTCCCACCCTCCGCAGTAGGACCCCCCATCATCAAAGTTGAACCTGCCCCCAGTGGACATGCATGAAATAGGTTTTGGCAAATACCTCAAACCTCAAAACGGAAAGAAAAGAAAATAAAAGAAAAGGGGAGAGCGCAAAAGAAACCAGGATGGGACAACAGCGGTAGGTCCAGGTGTTCGTGACTAGGGGGATTTGGGGCCAGGGAAGTAAAAGTAAGGCTCTTGTTCGGCACTTGCAGAATATAACTATAGTAGAGCAAAAAGAATGATGTCAAAATAAAGGGAAGTGATGGTGAAGGAGTAAATGAGAGAAAGAGAGAGAGGGGTCTAGGTGGTGGTGCTGGAGGTTTGGGCAGGAGGTAAGAAGGAAGACACTGAAAGGAAAGCTCCTGCTTAACTGTTGCCAAAACAAAAATAACCATGAAAAACAGGCTTTAGAAAGAAACGGAGTGGGTTACAGGTATGAGGGGTAGGTGGAGGTGGTGGAGGGTGGGGAGTTTGAGGATAGGGGAGAAGAGAATGATGAAAGACTTCCAGATGAAAGCTCAACAGCTTCCAACAGCTGCGGAAAACAAGAAGAAGGCTCCAAAAATAAAAAAGGAGGGCAAAATAAGGAGATGGGAGGTTTGTGGGTATCTGGAGGCGGTGAGGTTCCAGGTGTTGGGGAAAGTCCTGGAGGGTAAGGGAGGTTTTAGGAGGGGGGAGAAAAGGAGGAAGACGCCGAAAGGAAAGCTCCCATCCAACAGTTGCAGAAGACAACCAGAAGAAGCAGACAGACAGAAAGAAAGAGAGACAGAGAAGGTTCCAGGGCGGCAATGACCCAACAGGATCAACGCGCGCTCCCTCACACCATCCTCCTCCCAGAGCGGGGCTTGTTATTCATTCCTGAGCCGGTCTCCTGCGGACGCCTCCTGGAGACGGAGGAAGGCCCTGCGGCAGCCATGCGTCTTCTCCGGGCGACACACCGGCACGCCCCGGAGCTGTCGGCCCTCACACACACACACACACACGCACGCACGCACGCACACACACACCCAGGCGTGAGGGCTCCACCTAGAAACCCGCACCTCCACCCAGAGGAGCGCTCTGACAGAGCTCTACACACACCGCGGCTCTTCTGGCAGGAGACAGACCCCCTCCTGCCATCCCCGCATGCTGCGGACGCAAACGGATGCTGACGGAGGGAGAGAGAGAGGAGGGAAGGGGGGGAAGGAAAAAAGAGGCGCGGAGAGCGTGATCATGCGAAAGCTGGGGTGGAAAGATCTGCCTGGTGCCTGCAGTCCCACCACGGCAGTCCTCCTCCTGCCCCTCTTCTGCTCGCGCTCCTCTCCTCCTCCTCTGCGCTTCCACTCTTTTAGGTCGACATCACAATCCTGTCTCGCCGTGGGAGAGAGAGTGTGTGTGTGAGAGAGAGAGAGAGTGTGTGTGAGTGTGTGAGGGATCCGGATTCATGGCCCTGATTTCAGCCTGTCCCCCCTCGATTCCTCTCCTTTTCATGTATCATTGCTTATCTGTGTTTTCCCTCTGCTGCCCGTGCGTCTCTCTCTCTCTCTCTCTCTCTCTCTCTCTCTCTCTCTCTCTCTCTATGGTGTCTCTCTCAAATCTGCTCATTACAGGAGGACTGTTCCAACGCAGCCAAACACACACACACACACACACACCCCTCCCCCTCATACGCACTGATTCTCTACCTCCACTTAAAGTGACAGAATCAGTGGTAATACTCTCTCTCTCTCTCTCTCTCTCTCTCTCTCTCTCTCTGTGTGTGTGTGTGTGTGTGTGTGTGTGTGTGTGTATGTGTGTGTGTGGTAGCTAATAAACATGTACATCTTTCTGTGTGTGTGTGTGTGTGTGTATCACTGTATATGATATACTGTATATCACTCTCACTCATTCTCACTCTCTCTCCCTCTTTAAAGAGACAGACACTTGTGACACACCATTCTCTCCCTCCCTTTTCTCTCCCCTGTTTCTCTCTCTGGCTGTCCCCCCTTCTCTTTCTCTTTTTCTTCACCCTTGCTCTTCTCTTGCTAAACTTATAGGGACATGACATGTGCCCCCCCCCCCCCCCCCTCTCTCTCTCTCTCTCTCTCTCTCTCTCTCTGTACCCCAAGGGAACAGATATTGCAGATTGCTTTTCCTAATTGCCCAGCTTATACAGCCCCCGAACGCTCCTCTCTCTACATCTCTGATGCTCCACACAGGCAGAGTTAAGGCATCAGCTAATGATAGCCTATCACCCGAGACTCTGCATTAACTGACGGTGTGCAGGTGTGGAGAGGGGCCTGCTTCAGCACTATACATTATTAATGCAGTCTGTAGATATCCTACAGCCTTTAACATTAGGCCTTTTTATTACAGGGCTAATGAATCTTTTCTGTGGTTTGTTGCCAACACTGTTTATCACCCCCATCTTTTTAGAAAGAGAACTAGATTTAGTTCAGCTACAAATTTACACATATATGGAATTTGTTTTGGCGAGCTTACATTATAGTACACAGACTTAACATAACAGACAAAGAAAGTTTAATTCTAAAACCATAAAGTCTGTATATCAACGGGCATTCCGATCTGATCACATGAACACATGAACCTCCATCATTCTCTATCCCCCCTGGCCTTTGGGGCCTGTGCAGATGCCGTGGCCATGGGCCTTGCCTGTATATCAAGGGGCATTCCAATCTGATCACATGAACTAGGCCTGGTCTCCACTCTAACAATGGCAACTTCATTTTCTTCACCTAGTTTGGAACTGTAATGCAGTAATCTGAATTACTTTTCACGAACAAGCAAAACGATTTTAGGCTAATAGATGTTAGGGTGGAATTGTACCAGAAAGATTAAGCTCTTGCACATACAGTGATGCTGGGAAGTTTGTGATCTCTATATTCACACACTTTGCTACAGATTTGTAATATTAGATCATTTCCTGAAATAAAAGTACAATATTATTTGTTCAATAAACATAAAAACAACAATTTTCTGAACAGGAATATTGCAGTTATGTTAACATGACGTTTGGAACAAAATCATGTGTTCAAATGCTGCCTTAAATTTTTGAGTTTTTCAGTCAAGACAAATTTAATGGATCAAGCCCACATCCTTTGTTTTCACTCTTGTGCTGCTCTGTTAGAAGCTCCATAAAAAGTGATTTGTTTGCAGTCTTCTGAGAAAGAGGGAACAATCAGGGAACATTTAAATAAAGTTGCTACTAAAGTAAATATATAATTCCAGAATGTATAATGGTATACACTGTTACCAAAATGAATAAATCACATATTTAAGTTTTTATGTATGCTTTATGCATGTATGTATTTGCTGTGTTGTTCATTTGTGTTTGTTTGTTTGTTTTTTTGTTTAAAAACCAACACAGAAAAAGGCACAAGTTATTTTAAGCAAGATGGCCTATATAAAGGACATGTTGCATCCTATGATTATCTGTATTTTTCCTGTCAAATAAGCAAATAAATAAAATAAAGAAAAACCTAGTGATTTATCTCAATATTAATTAGCAGCACAACTTAACCTAAACTATCAACACTCTTGCAGAACAGCTCACAAAAAACAATGTTCTTTGAATCTGGTTTTGGTCAATTTTGGTTACCACTTAATAGACCCAATCGATCTCTAATAACAGCAAAATCTTACAGCACCAAAGTAACCCCTGTGTAAAATGCACTATGAACGTCTTGTGTTAACTTAAATATTCCATAAAGTGCAAATACAGTATATCACATATTACAGAGAAATACGACAATAAAAGGTGTGTTGTATTTAAGAAAATACTTTGAATTCAGAAAATAATCAGCTGATTCTGAATTTTGCCCACAGTGCCATATGGAAGAGAAGGTGCATGTGTGTATCTTGTCAATTACAAAAGATCAACTATGTCTTTGAGTGTAAAAATACTCATGGCTTCCCACTGAAACCCAGACAAAACCAAAACACTGACCCAGGATCAGCATTTCCCTTTTACCCTGATAATGCAATTAGACCAACAACAGACCAACAACCATGTGTTATCATTCTGTTGACTGCAGCATGCTCAAATAAGGAATTCTGGGTCTGGGCTAATTTTATCAGTGGGGAAAATGAATAATGTTCTTGAAAATCATTATGCAATGGTAAACAACAATGTTCCATACCTGTCCTGTTTACATTGACATTGTAGCAACAGTAATGCATTATGGTGAATATTAATAATGCTCTATATGTAGGTATTGTGAAATACACTGAGGAGGAGCTACAGTCTCTCATTATGGTGAATATTAATAACACTAAATGTAGGTATTGTGATATACACTGAGGAGGAGCTACAGTCTTTCATGAAGGTGAATATTAATAACATTGTAAATGTAGGTATTGTGATATACACTGAGACAGAGCTACAGTCTCTCATTGGGGTGAATATTAATAACACCGTAATGTAGGTATTGTGATATACACTGAGGAGGAGCTACAGTCTCTCATTGGGGTGAAAATTAATAACACTGTAAGTGTAGGTATTGTGATATACACTGAGACAGAGCTACAGTCTCTCATTGGGGTGAATATTAACACTAAATGTAGGTATTGTGATATACACTGAGACAGAGCTACAGTCTCTCATTGGGGTGAATATTAATAACACCGTAATGTAGGTATTGTGATATACACTGAGACAGAGCTACAGTCGCTCATTGGGTGAATATTAATAACACTAAATGTAGGTATTGTGATATACACTGAGACAGAGCTACAGTCTCTCATTGGGGTGAATATTAATAACACCGTAATGTAGGTATTGTGATATACACTGAGGAGGAGCTACAGTCTCTCATTGGGGTGAAAATTAATAACACTGTAAGTGTAGGTATTGTGATATACACTGAGACAGAGCTACAGTCTCTCATTGGGGTGAATATTAACACTAAATGTAGGTATTGTGATATACACTGAGACAGAGCTACAGTCTCTCATTGGGGTGAATATTAATAACACCGTAATGTAGGTATTGTGATATACACTGAGACAGAGCTACAGTCGCTCATTGGGTGAATATTAATAACACTAAATGTAGGTATTGTGATATACACTGAGGAGAAGCTACAGTCTCTCATTGGGGTGAATATTAATAACACTAAATGTAGGTTTTGTGATATACACTGAGACAGAGCTACAGTCTCTGATTAGTGTTGAATGTTTTGGGATTTTAACCAGCATTCTTGCTCAACCTAGCAATAGGAAAAGAACACATCTATGGTGGGGCATGGATAGGTCAATTGATCGTACATCTGCCATTTTCACACACACACACACACACACACACACACACACACACACACACACACACACACACACACACAGTCTATTTCTCATTCACACCGTCACACAGCAACACATCTCTGTGTTGGTTCGAGGCGATCTGTGTGAACTCATTGGCTAGCAGAGCTGCTTTGACTGAATCTTGCCACTTCAGCTCCAGCCTGCTGTTCACTTGATTAGCATTAGTGTAGGACGGGGGAGTTTATGAACACGGCTAGGCCTGCAGAGCGTGGGAGTGAGAGAAAGATGAAGAGAGAGATAGAGGGAGAGAAAATGCAGAGGAGGTTGTGAAGCGCGACAGGTGTCTCCTTAGGAAGGAAGAGTTTTTGTTAAGCGCACTTGTAAACCCATGAACACGGGAAATGAGGTTGTTTGAATGAATACAAAGGCTAATGAAGGGGCTGGGCTGAGTGTGCGGGGTTTGTGTATGGATTTAGGGTCTGTCTTAGGGCCGAACTGATATAAAAAGATCAGTACCTATACCTATACTTCAGAGAGCTATCATTTCAAATGACTGAACATTTCATTTCATTTCATTTTATTTTCTTTAGTGACAATATTTTTTGTGTGAAGGTTTAAATGCAATTAATATTTATTGAGGCTGCTCTGCAGGATCTTTTGATATGAAGAAAACTGCAGTCATGCTGGACATTTTAGAACTTGGCACCCCTTCCCATTCTTCCCCTTCTCATTGCTCCCTAGCAGCTCAACACAGAGTCACCTTTCCCACAGAGAGCCTGTAGCTATGTAATCTTATAACAGACCTATGGAGAACAAAATTCCATTGGATTGTTCTTATATAGATATATGGAAATATCATTCCATTGATGATGTCATCAATTATCAGACAGCATTTTAAAAGTAGTCAACATCGTGATTTTTAGATAAAAGTTTAATGGAATACGGAGAATTGAGTGTTTTAGATCATATGATGTGATGCACTACGCTTAATTTAAGCAGATGTATGATCTTACAAGGTAAAATAGATGATTTTAACATTCTCTGCTCCAGTGGGTATCATAGAGTGGCTGACACTGTTCTGTGATCTTGGCTTTTGAAGCTGCAAAGTGAAGAATTTCTTTGTACAGTACGAGTACAAAATGACAATGAAGGTACACTCTTTACCTTAACCCAAAAAATAAATTTAACCCTTACCCTCGTCCCAAACCTAGTCATGCCCCTCAATGTAAACCTGACACTCTTTCACCACAATCTTAAATTTAAAAATCTGATAATCTGTAGAACATCTACAGGACAATACAATGTCACACACATAAATGAAAGATTTGGCTCGGCAAAGAAAATAATTGAAAGCAACCTAAGGCTTCAGTTCTGAATCCAAGCCAAATAACCCTGATTTTTTAAGCCTTTCAAACTCACTTAGAAAGATCAAATTACACCCACTACCAATTTACTACAGTGTAAAGATAAGAGATCTGATAGCACCCTCTAGTGGACATGTATGAATGGTGCAGTGTATCACTCAAAAAATCAAATGACACAAAGTAATGGTCCTCTATACTTTTAATTGCTCAAATTGCTTTTCATTTTATAAGAAATTCTATTGTGATCCAACTGTGTTCTTTCATTTGTGTTTGGAATAAGGTTTCCATTTCTAAAATTCATAAAATTCATTCAGACCCTTAACGGACACAGTTTAAAATCTATTAAATAGTTGTGATCAATACAACATGAGACTCATATACTAATATTAAACATATAATAATAATAATAATAATAATAATAATAATAATAATAATAATAATAATAATAATAATTACCAGTTACCCTGTGATGGACTGGTGATACCACAGATACCACAACCTTGACCAAAAAGAAGAGGAAATGATGATGGATGCGTGGAATAAATGGATGACGGGAATGGAATTTCATTGTGAATATGATAATAATAACAATAATTATAATACGAGAGCGCATTGTTAAGAGTTTGCATGCCTTTTAATCACAGCTCAGAATAGTAAGCAATGTGGTTCACATTGCATCACTATGATTTAACATGTGAACATATTAATGGAACACAATTACCTTCGTTACATGTTGAACTTAAATAATGAATTAAACAATGAAGTGACTTTTATGAAATAATAAAAAACTATCATTCAGGGTTGAATCCGGTGGGCTGGTATTGTGGGTTAGGTGGGTTATGAGAAAGGGTCTTCTGCTCATGTTACCGAAGTCAAAACCACTGCTTTAAACCAGGCTTTAAAGGCAAATGAGTAAAGTAGGCCAAATATGGCGAACTGGAACACAACACAAACCCCATGTTCCCACAATCTGGAGAGTCAAGCTAACAGTATTCAATTATATCTTACTGAATGATTGATGCAGTGTTCCCAGCCAGGTCCTGCAGTCGTCCTGCCCTGAATGTTTTAGTGCTTTCCTGCTGTAGCAAACCTGACTCAGCTCATCAGCTCATTAATGTTATCAGGGTGAAACAGAGGTTTAGAGCAGGAAAACATTAAACTGTGGAGAGCACAGGAACTACAGGAGTGGGATTGGGAACTCTGGTCTAATGAGGTACAGATAGAGAGACAGATTACAACATTCACATGTACATGACGTATAGATTTATATAGATGTGAGCTAAAGTGAAAATACAGTGTAGATAATTACAGGTTTTGTTACGGGGAATCTTCAAAATGTGTGCAGCAATATTATACCAGATTATTCTAGGTGCACCTGGACTGTAGGCCAGCAGGAGGAAAACTCATTGTGGTGTAGAGATGATATAGAAGTAAAACGTTATTTGGGGTCAACTTTACTACAGCACTATTACTAATGAAAAGATATAAAACCTTAATTTACTGAATTTCACAGACATTGAAGAACATGTACTTTAAATGCAGTAGCATCTGTAATTTCAGGATATTAGATTTGATATTACTTGAAATCAGATTGGAAAGAAAGCTGTGGTATCGCTCATCCCTGCCTCAGGTTATTTACTCACAAGAAAAGGGTCTGGATGAATGGATGGATAGATAAATACCATCATCCACTGCAGAAACACTAGGAACAGGACTGGGCTCCAGGCCTTGGAGCAGCAAAAGGGAAAAAAAACACTCTGGCGCCACCAGTGGGAAGTCTGATGTAATGAAATGGGAATTCCAGAAGTTTGTAGAGCCCAGAGCCAAGGGAAACTTCAAGCTGTTGACAGAACTGTTCTCTCTTCCCCCTTACCAATAATCACACTGAGTAATTAACCCATAAGAGTCCATGGTGACATATGTGTCACAGACCCTTTTAAGTATGTGGGAAGTTTACAGCACATGACCTCATTAAGTGTTTGTTACATAGTAAGAGATATTCCAAGATAGTTATTTCTTTAAGTAACAGACACCAGTGAGCAGACACAGGTTAAGCTGGAGTTGTGAAAATTGTTAAATGCACTTTCTGCCTGTCAGATTGCAAATCATTAACAAGAATATCTGAGATTTCACTTTTAAATGCAGTGCTTGATATCCATCACAGAGGAATGTGCAGGATGAAATGTGCAGTTAAGCGGGACTCTCAGTGTCATTTAGACATTTAAATAGACTGATGAGGTTGCAGCGGTTTACTGCAATATTAAAATCAATGGTTATCATAGGTTTGCTTAATACCAATATAGAGAACAATACAACCAAACAGACCATTAATTAATGTTCATAATAGTTTCAGAGTTTTTATTAATTCATTCATTCATTTATTACCTTTACATATACTCATAAAAATGTTTTCGGTGTGTACGATACGTTTAAACAATAGTTAAAAGATTGTTCAGCCAAGACAAGGGTCACTGTAACTGATAGCACTCATAACTAATGATAATGATAAGAAGAATTGTGAAATGCTGTACTGTGACACCATATAAACAAAATATGTTCAGAGATGATTCACAGACTGTATATGCATATTGGGCCTTTATACATAACTGAGTTTTGACTAACTACTAGTAATATGCATTTAAGATAAGTGCATATCTACAAATCATTTTTTTTAGTAATAATAATATCAATGAAATTTAAACCAGGGGCTTTTGTTAGTAATAATAACACCACTAAAATCCAAAACTGTTTTTTTTTTTTGTATTAGTATTAATAAAACCACTGAAATGTAAAACTGCAGTTTTATTACTAAAAATCTAAAACTGGGATTTTAATTAGTAATATAAAAACACCAAAATCTGAAACGTTTTTATATATTAGTAATAATAACACCACTGAAATATAAAACTGGGATTTTATTAGTAAAAAGAGCACCACTCAAATTTAAGACTGGGATTTTAATTAGTAATAATAACACCACTTAAAACTAACACTGGGATTTTATTAGTAATAACACAAAATCTAAAACTTGCTTTTTTATTAGTAATGATAACATAACTGAAGTCTAAACCTTGGGGGTTTAATTAGAAGTAATAACACCAGTAAAATCTAATACTGGGGTATTTATTAGTAGTAATGACACAGCTAAAATCTAAAACTGAAATTTTAATGAGTAAAAATAAAACCACTGAAATCTAACACTGGGATATTTATTAGGAAAAATAACACAACTAACATCTAAAACTGGGATATTTATTAGTAATAATAACAGCACTGAAATCAAAAACTAGGTTTTTATTAGTGAAAATAACACCAGTGAAAACTAAAACTGGCTGATTGATGGATTTGAGCAGTTCAGTAACCGCAACCTTATAATGGAACAAACTTGTCTGCTTCATGATTACGGTGTGTGATGGTTGAATGTCATTGTCCATGATAGAAAGCAGGTTGTCCACAGTCCTTGCCTCTGTCACTGCTTCTCTCCTCCTGATGCTGCCTCCCCAGCACACGACTATCGAGATGTAGTACATCTGCAGGAGGTTCTACAAATGTTGAAGGACCTCAGTCTCCTCAGGAAGTAAAGCTGGCTCTGCCCCTACCTGTACAGAGTGTCGATGGCAAAGTATTAGTTGCTTTATGATGCATTTTATATATAGAATACATGAATTAGAACTTTGTTTTGAAAATATATAACACGTTTTGGGAAGAATAAAAAAAATATATTATTTATTTTGTCATCTAATTTCTTTCTGGCAAAATACTACATAATGTAAGGCAGGGTTTCTCTGCCTTTCCCACCTCACAGCCCACCTGTTTACAGCTAGAAAGCATAAAACTTTTGTAAACAAATCTTTGAAATTGTTTTTGCCTTATCACACAATATTGTATGTAGTCTGGTTGTATTTACAGATATTTTGTGTGTTTTCTGAGGATCAGTGTCACCATTCGTTCTTTTTTTAAGAAACGTTTACATCACTAGTTCGCTAATTGTCTGCAGCAGGTGCCCAGGGCTGCTTTGTCTCAAACTGATAAGTTTTATTTGCCTTGTGTTACATTTGTGATGTTATTACTTTATTATCAAAGCTGGAAAATGTACAAGACATACAGAGAATTGAAATTGTGATTCTCTCAGACACAGGGTTCAGTAATAAGCATTAAGCATTAAGCAGAGACTAGTATTGACAGCAAAGATTAAATAAACACTATACTCATGATTTGTAGAAACAAAATGTAGTGTTCTCTTGCAGTGTGAAGACAAGTCGCAGTAAGATTGAGCATTTACTGTCACTCTTCTTCATTAACATGCAGGTGAAAACTGTAAATAAACAATACAGAAATGTTCAGTGTCTGTTCTTACTCATACATTATTACATCTCTGTCCTGTATGGCATGTAGCGGTTAGCGGGTTGCTAATATTGTTTTTAAGATTTACAGAATTGTAAATTAACTTTTAAACTAATTTAACAAACATTGTTTGCATGAACTTTAAGATATTTTTGATTTATGTTGATCTAACGGCATTGCTTCTATGAAATTTCACATGGTTGGAAGGAGATTACTTTCAGAACATCTTCTGCATGTCTGCATCATAAATAAACAAGAAGTAATGTGTATCACAACCAGACAAATATTATAAAAAAAAATTTTACAAACACAATATGTAAATTGAATTAATCATTTTCTATACATGTTAAAGTAAAAATTAGCAACAGCAAATATTTAGGAGACGAAAATATAGTAGGAACTAGAGGCACTGGTGGGTTTTTCTGGCCAGTGTTTTCTGGATGCTGTGTTGTTGCTCAAGGACAGGCCTGCTGAGACGTGTACTCCCAAAAACTTGGTGCTGCTCACCCTCTCCATGGCAGTATTGTTGATGATCAGAGGAGCATGCTGGATGCATGTTCTCCTGAAGTCCACAACAACCTCCTTCGTCTTATCAATGTTCAGAAAGAGATTGTTGTGAGTGTGTCACAAGGCCAACTGGCTCACTTCACTTCTGTAGTTTGTCTGATTGTTGTTGCTGATAAGACTCTCTTCAGTTGTGTAGTCTGCCAACTTGATGAAGAGGTTGGAGCTGAGCAATGGTGTGCAGTCGTGTGTCAGCAAACTGAATAGAAGGGGGCTCAACACACATCTGTGGGGGGGCCCTGTGTTTAGTGTAATGATACTGGATGTGTTGCTGCAGACCCTTATTGCCAGTGGTCTCCCAGTCAGAAAATCACTGGGAGACAACAGTGTTTTTCACTATTGTTTGTAATCTTTCTAGTTTGAACAAGACTGATCTCTCATTTTAACTTATGCTATCACATAGACTTTTATCATTTAAAGTGGCACTACCAGTCCTGGACTGCTGTCTCTCCTTGAGGATCGTCCTGTGGACCATTGGAGAGTGTTTCATGGCCCACAGGTGGTCACTGGCCCACAGGTTGTGATACCCTGGTGTAAGTTACAAAAAAGTAGACCAATGTTCTGTCACTTAGTTATAGATGTGGGAAGTTATCTTAAGTCCTAGTTTTCTCTTGTAGTCCAAAAGATGTGAAAACCTATTGTTATTTGTTTAAATACTCTCTTTTATAATGCTGAAAGCTGGAATGCTATCAATGCTGCAACCTTGTACTGGGATATTACCAACTATCCTGTTTAAAATATGTGTGTACCAGTGAACAGTTCTGAAACTAGGCTATAAAGCCCACAGATATTTCACTGGTGCACAAGTACATGTTGACAAAAGGCCTGTAAGAAGGTAAGCTGGCTGTAATCAGTCAATCATGTGCTTATAACATATCAGCCTTAGCTCCCATTAATGCAAGATATTACAAATATATTTAAAAAACAAGCAGATATATAACAAATCAAGTGGAAAGTGACTATTTACAGTCTTTAACAATACCAGATTAACCCATTTCTGCTGCCTTTTTATCTATTTAGTAACGAATTACTTTCTGGGAACATTTCATACTGGTTAACAGCTGTTAATATCTGGCTCCTGGTATTAAGGTATTAACAGTTACTGGTGTAAACACTAGTTAAAGGAGCTGCTAAGTTAACATGTTGGACTATGTAATCTCATATAAACAGCGTTCTTTTAACAGGCTCCTCAGTGGGAGCTTCTCTGAGAGAGAAAACCAGTTTGAAAGGTGACTTGGGATCAGCGTTAAACTTTGCCTTAGCTTTCTGACATGTCCAGCTCTAAGGTCATTTTAGAGGGGTTGCCAGCTATCCCTGACCCACCCAGGGCTGTCTACTTTAGAAAAGAGTAAACCAACACAACACACAAGATGATCAAATATTAAAGGGAAATGAACAAAAGAAGGCAATCCAATACGATAACATTACAAACCTTCACACCAGATGCAACCTGACCTAATATAAAACTTTGCGTCTAGGTCACCTGGTCCATCCCAGAGAACAGAGTTCCGCAGGCTCTACAGCTTAGGTGGCCCATCTACTCCTTTATCTCATGCTGTCAACAACATCATGTTTATCTGCTCCAGATAGCAGTATTATCCAGCTGCAGAACCACACTCTCAGCCCCCTGACTATCAGTTCCAAAGAAGTACACATCTAGTGGTTTATTTCAGAATTGCAGTCACACTTTTGATCTGTACTAATTGTCTACTTTACCATATAGCTGTACATAATAGGACTTCAATTTAAGGGATCATCTGTTTCTCTGCATGGTTCCCTTGCCGCCTTTCACTATGTCAGTGTCATTGAAGTGCTGAGAATGACCCACCATCCAAATAAGATCTGCCTCTGGGGTCCTAAAAGTAGATCAAATAAAGCAAGTCAAAGAAACGGGACAAAAATATTACACTTGCAAAATTACATATCTGTAAGTGGCAGAAATATGTATGACTTTGCTTTTAGCATCTTGTGTGAACACCTTCAGAGGGTAACTACTGATCAATCTTGCACATCAGCTTGGAGGAATTTTAGCCCAACTCTATAATGTTGCTGGATAGTCTCCCGTGAACTGCTTGCCTCAGGTCCTCAAAATTTCTGTTGAATTGAATAAGGTCACGACTTCGCCGTTCAAAACAAAACATACAAACCAAAAAGATTTTTCTGGGTCTATTTTGTCTACAAATCATTGTTATGTTAGCTGTCTGTCCATTTGATCTTTAGCAAGCTGCAAACCGTTATTGTTCAGTGTTATTCTGATGGTGGTCTCACAAACATTAATCATCCTGACATGACCTAAGTGTGGACTGGTGGAGTCTAAACTCTTTTGATGTGTTTTCATAACCTTTTCCAGCCTAATGAGAATCAACATCTCTTCCTGTCTTTGCTCATGCCATGATATACTTCCAAAAACCTGTTGTGTCGATCAGACTTTGATGAAGGTCTGTTCATTAAATAAAACATTGTGTCCATTCACACCTGATTGTCATTCCATTTACTGAAAACACCTGAGACACGTGACTCAAATTTCATTATGCTAGGCAGTTGTCTAATTTAAATGAACTAGCTAGTTAGCTAACTTACAGCAATGCTGATTCTATTGTAGTTAGCAAACTAGTTTTCTAATATGCCATGAATAAAAAACACGACTGTTACTTTAATAATCAAAGGATGTGCTGCTTGCCAGGAAAATCCAGGAGATATTGCCTAAAACCACGGGATCCGCATGTAACTTCACTACCCCTAAAGAGCACAAACTAAACAATAATGGTCAATTCCACTAATTTGGCATTGTGACATTTACCTGACCTGTAGCTTTATCTGTTATTAGTTTCCTGTTTAGTATGAAACAAGATTGTATAACTTTATGGACAACTAAAAGATGTCTGCTTAGAATATTCCCTGTATTTCTTTTCTGACTGATTAACAGAAGGTACACAGACCCATGTACAGTAATTGGTTGCTGTTTACTGAAGAAATGCAAAATATGCACTGGCTTTGACAAAATTACACTTTGGTCAATTGTGAAAAACTGTTGCTGTATTACTTAATTATTGTATATAAATACTACTTAATTGCTTGTATTACAGTACTGAAACCTGTAATGGTGTGTAAAGGATTCTGATCTTTTAGGTAACAGCATCATTAGGAAGGGATTAAAATATGACAGAAAGATTGCATAGAATGTCAGGACATCTGTATGTGAGCTTAATCTCAAGAGTATGTGGATTATGCAGCAGAAAACAACCCTAAGCACACAAGTCATTTAACAGAGAACGGTTAAAGAGGAAAAAAGTTAATGTTTTGGAAAGGCCATGTGAATGTCCTGACCTGTGGAAGGACCTAAAGCAGGCAGTTCGTTAGAGGAAACCCAGCAACATAACAGAATTGTAGATGTTTGGAGGAATGAGCTAAAGTTGCTGTATGTCCTTACTGGGCTTTCATAATATATAGGTCAGCAACTCATCTGAACAGATCTAATGAACCATAATGAGAACTAAACATTGTAAGTGTAGGTTAAAGCAGTTATTAGACAGTTTCTTATTTTCATGCTACAGCACCATTTAAGGTGGAATGGATATTCATATAAGAAGTCAACCTTTACTTTGTACATACAGTAATCCAATACATGCTGTGCTCACCTCCAACTTCTTTTGCAGTATATACAGACCATGTTGACTGGTCTCACTCATATGCATTTTTTAACCAATCTTTCGTTCAGTCTGTGCAAATGGGGACACAAATCTATACTAGCTAGATGCCTAGGCAAGGTATGGATTTCTGGGTATGTTCAGTTCGGTTCAGCAACAGGTGTGATTTCATATTGTGTATGAAATCATTTAAACTCAGTGGGGAAGTGTGGGATACTCTTTATATAATCTGCTCCAACTTTAAAAGTCTTGTAGTCAATGCAAGTCTTTAGCTGTTGGTCAGGTGGAAGGGTCAGAGTGTGCTACCCTTCCTAATATGGACAGTACCTTATATGATATAAGTACATTATACAGCATTAATACATATGCAAGTGAATTCCGTAAGGGGCGGCAACTGGAGGGTGGAAGCAGCAATTCTATCATGGTGGCCATATTTTATTATTTTATTTACATTTTGAGGGTTGAACACCCAAAGAACCCTTTGCATTGTGAAAGGGTTCTTCAGATTAAGGGAGACTGTATTGTAGAGGGATCTATATTAAGAACATTTTTAGAAAAGGCACAAAAAAGGGCTCCACTCACTAAAACTGAGGGTTCTTCAGTAAAGGAACCGATTCAACATAGAACCATGGACACTCAGAGACTTTGCATGATTAAAAGATTATATGCATCATGAAATGGTTCTTCAGATTGATGGAGAATGCACCATAAAGGGTTCTATACATAACAATAGTAAACCCATTTTTGGTGCCACGTAGAACCCTTTACCCCCACCAGTCTGAAGAAAGAAAGAGAAGAAAGATTGACACTCTTGTTTTTCCCCAGGGGATCATGGGAGGCTCAGTGTGATCTGATGCTGTTTTTCGGGAAGGTGGCAGAACGTGGGAATTTAGAGAAACGAGACGCCCATTAGCCGCACGCGCCAACTAGGGGTGCGAGGGTGCGAGAGCGAGTAATGGGACAATGCTTGTCGGGCCGATCGCGGTGTGTGAGTGTGTTGGAAAGCGCAGCGGATTTTGCGCAGCTTTAAGAAGCCTGAGCGCGTGTTAGAAAGATGTTTGACAGCGTCTGGGTCGAGTTTGGCCAATCACAGCGTGCGGTGGGCTTGCTGACAGACGGCTCAGCCAATAGAAACAGGGGGGGCGGGGTTAGGGAGTGAGTTTTCGAGGTGTCTTTTTGAGGGGGAGTGAATAACTTCAGTGCCTTTGCTGGACTTTCTGCGGCTGTTAGTGAGGGGAAAGTGGACCGGGCCGCACTTTGTCGGCTGGTGAGGAGCCGCTGCTGTAGGATCAGGATCTTCACTAACGGTCAGAGAGCGGCGGGCTTCACTGCAGTGTCGCGCGTTTGAGTTTGAGTTTGAGTGAAAACGGGGCATTAGAAGGCCGACGGGGGGCAGTTCCGAGGCTGGCCGGAGCGGGATGTGGGCCGGGCTGCACGGTTAGCGTTAGCTTAGCCTGAGGGGCTTCAGCCGTTAAAGCGGAGAAACGGCTCCCTGTTCA
Organism: Acestrorhynchus altus; assembly: GCA_034509495.1. Classification (NCBI taxonomy): domain Eukaryota; kingdom Metazoa; phylum Chordata; class Actinopteri; order Characiformes; family Acestrorhynchidae; genus Acestrorhynchus; species Acestrorhynchus altus. The sequence goes on along the minus strand of CM067512.1, from coordinate 19,117,231 downwards.
CCCCCCCTCTCCTCCCCTCCTTCACCCCCACCGCAGAGCAGAGCTGCTCCGCCTCAGCCGCCGTCTGTAAACGTTCACTCAACGATAAACGGAGGAGAAGCGCTGTAACGCCGGTCAGAGGGACACGGTCCGTTTATATTAAAGACACACAAACCCGCCGTGTCCCCCTTTCTCACGCTTATTTCGTTTCTTTTAAACGACGACGTTCAGTGAACGTTAACGTGCGCGAGGAGAAAACGGTACCGCCTTTCGCCGACGAGTTTAAAAATAAAGCCGTTTTGTTTATTTGGGGCAGAAAGTTTTTAGTTTTAGTGTTTCTAAAGTAACGCGACGTTAAATCGACGTTTAAAGGTCAGTTGGGAAGAAAACGTCGTTTTTTAAACGCTTTTTAATCATAATTTAATCATATTTTTTATATTAAAGCCGTTTTGTTTATGTCGGGGAGACGGTTGTAGTTCCGTCAGTTGTGTTGTTTATAAAGTAACGCGGACGTTTAAAGGTGAACAATAATAATAAAATAACAACAACAATAATAAAACAATAATAATTGTAATAGTAATAAGAGGTGGAGTAGTTTGTGCTGAGGGAGCACAGGCGCTGCGTGTGCTGATGGAGCGGTAGGTGACTGAAGGCGGGGTGGATAATGACACTGTCGGTGTGTAAGTCGCGGAGGAGAAGGAAGAGCCCGGCTGTTCCACAGAGGAGCCCGTGAGGAGCAGCGCGAGCTGTTTGTGGGAGCGCTGAAGACGTCGTGGTGGCCGGATCGCGCGCGGGTGAAGATGGTGGAGGGTCGCTGCTGCCTGCAGCGGGAGGAGGTGTACCGCTGGTTCTCGGGGCTCAACTCATCCCAGCGGGCCGAGTTTCTGTGCGGCCTGCTGGACCTGTGTGTGCCGGTGGAGCTGCGCTTCCTCGGCTCCTGTCTGGAGGACCTGGCCCGCAAGGACTACCACTCCCTGAGGGACGCCGAGATCAAAGCCAATAACCCGGCTGATCTGGCCCATCTCGCCAACATCACGGACGAGGTGGTGCGCAGCAAACTTCTGGTGTCCCTGGCGCTGCTCAGCTCGGACAACCGGGCGGCCGCGGCGGTGCTGTTCCGGACCCTCACTCACATCGACGCGGTCATCCACAACTACGGGCTGCAGCTGAACGACGGCCGCACCGGGGAGCAGTTCCTGCTGCTCTTCACCATGGCCTCCAATCACCCAGCTTTCAGTTTCCACCAGAAGCAGGTCCTCCGCCAGCAGCTCACCCAGATCCGGGAGATACTGCAAGTGAGCGGGGGCGAACCGGCACCAGCGGCCACCGTGCCACCCTACCTGAGCCCGGCCGGGCATCTTATGTACCGGGGAGGGCCGTGTCCCTGCTGCATTAAGGTAGAGAACACCACTGCTACAGGCTTCAGTGTGCACTGTATGTCCAGCACTGTCCCCCAACACTGTGGTCTGCAGATTTGAGCTTCCACACACCCTTGGCAACCTCGGAAGGGATTGTTACTGTGCTGATTAGTTTAGCAGGGAAATCTCTGAAATGTGAGGGTAAGGGTGTCTTCAGGGCCAGGGTTGAGATGCACTGCTTTAAAGTACAACTAGTGCTGATCCAGGTCAACATGCCCAATGGCAAGTGGACTGGAGTTCTCTGGATTGCTGGAGCTCCAGCCAATGTTTTGGGACCTAGTCATTCAACATCAATATCCCACATTACTGATGCTCTAAATTCTGGATGTGCAGGTGTCTGCAAACGGGTGGATGTGTAGGAATTAACAAACATCAACTTCTCAACAAAAGCCATCTTTGGTGAATGCATAGATTTGTCAGCTTTGAAGACATGGTACCAATTGTTGATGCTTTTCCAAAGTTTATAGCTTTGAACCAAAAGATCCATTAAGATGTTTTGTTAAGTTTCATAGAACTAATAATCAACAGTCTTAATATCTTGAGTCACTTCTGTGCTCAAAGGGTTTTTTTTGCGTTGTGTACCATGGGACACTGCTTGGGTTATTTTGCTTGGAAACAACATACGTTTGTCTCCTGTGTTTATTCATAGACTCAAGAGTAGTACAGAGAAGTTTACACACTTGAGGGATGATGAATTTCATTTCATCCCTCTACAGAACTTCCATCAATAAGGATGAGAGAATTACAAATGTCCAGTTGTACATGGCATTGCTGATTGACCGAAACTTCTCAACACCTATGTGAAAGTGTGTCAATGTTCTAAAAACACAGTGCACTGTCAGTCTTTTAGCATTACTGAAGCATGAAAATACTCAAATACTTTAAAATGATTTACTACACCACAGAAACCTATCATGGTGGCTTTTAGTAACCACAGCCTCTCCATGTTTGAGCCATTATAGTAGCTAAGGGGCCCAAGTCCAGGAAGGTGTAAGTATTTTAAGACTAGTCCATACCTAACTTGTCCATAAATCTCAATGCAAAACAAAGCCATAACTCATTGATAACTAAGTTATACATTATATACATGAAGTAACTGCTGTTCCTTGTGATAGAAATCAGGAAAGCATGCAGGGCTGCGGCTCACCATTTTTTACTACTTTACAGATCTGTAGTTTATTTTACTGTAATTATTAACATGTCATCTTGATAAAATTATCACAAAAATACATACAAAAGTTCAGTAAAATAAAAGTGAAGGTGTAGTTGCAACAATGCTCAGTAACAGGTACTAACATAAAGCTGTGCTATGGCAGAACCTAATGACTTACATATGGTTAGATAATATGCATTGCATTGCCTTTTAGTTGCCTTCATAGATGTTACTTAAACAATTTAGCAGATGTTGATCATTTATAGCAGTTTCTGAATCATTTGTAGTAGATGCTGAATCATAGATAGCTGTTACAGAATCATTTATTGTAGATGCTGAATCATTTATAGTAATGACTGAATCATTCATAGTAGCTACAGACTGAAAGGTCTTCAAATTAAAACTCAAAACAAGTTTGATTTTCAAGGTGATCATCAGCACACAGTGCAGCAGCTCTACTTGTATGTAATGATGGCTAGACAGAGAATGAACAGTTTTGCATCTGAATGAGACAGTCACCTCATTTGACCCTGGCTGATATGCTATATCACAGCATAACCCCACATTGTTTGCATTTTAGTTATTGAGTCTAATTCAGCACAGCTGTTGGGCAGAGTCTATAGTCATCCCAGTCTGCTCACATTTGTGGAAGAATAGCACACAGGATGAGATCAAAGCTCTTTTGGGGCACTTTCAGGATGACAGCACTGCATGTGGTAAAAGTAGAGACGTAGGCTTAAAGATGAGTCCCATGCTTCAACACAAAGGCCAATCAGCTTGCTGCCTATGGCCCACTGGCATTGCAAAAAATGTCATCTTTTTCAGATGATCTCCTGCCCTTCAACAAAAAGAGCCAATCCACTTGTTGCTCACTACCCGGTGCTGTGGTGAAGATGGCCACTTAGTGAACAGACTAGCTAATACAGACTTTAGTAAATATTGGAATTGTTGTGTTTTGTGGATCGCTATGTCACTCAATGAATTATTCGCCCTGTTGAGCTTCAAAAATCACACCCCCCTTCATTGCCATGGCAGCTGTAATGGTGGACCACTGATTTCCTCACTTGCTAGTGGCGAGGGTGTGTTCTTTAAAAATGAGCCAGTGTGGAGGTCAGTGTGGCAGAAGGCAAAAACAAAACATATGAGAAACACAAACAGAAATACACTCCATTTGGAGTGTATATTACTCTGTAGTATACTAGTTAATCATGGTGGTGTGTGAGAATATGATTATATTCTCACTGCTGAAAAATTATATTTAAATTTAAAATTATATAAATGAATAACATGAAAAAAAACAGCCATTAGGGGTGTACTTTGTGCACTACTGGTTCCGGTCCCCTGGATAAATGGTGAGGGTTGCATCAGGAAGGGCATCTGCCATAAAACTTGTGCCAAAACTATAATGTGGGAGCAGGAAGCAGCCAAAAGAAGAAGAAGAAGAAGAAGAAGAGTTAGCTGTGAACGTATCTCACAGTTCACCTTAAAAAGCCACAGTTTCATTCTGCTGCTTCACCTTTGAGTTAGTAGATTGTTTCTGCGAGTTATAAATGATATAATTATTAAAAGACATGAACAGCACAAAAAGTTTGTCATGCACTTATCTCACAGTCCACCTTAAAAGCACCACAATTTAATTCCAGCTCACATGGACATATGTTGTTTGATTTTGGAAATCTCACACTGCACGTTTGAATCGTTTGTCCTGTTTGGACAAAGTCTGTGATTTATATGCTCACACTGTACAAAATAGTCATGCATGACTATGTGGGTGCTCACCACACATAAAACGTTTAACCTTGCACTGTCTCTGTCAAACACAGAGAGAGAGAAAAAAGAGAGATGTTTTGACACTAAATGCTAAAAGCAAATGTTGATGGCATTAAGAAACCAAAACTAAACCAAACGTTCAGGCTAATGAAGGACACCAGCTGTGTCTTGCCAGTGATTTTCACGTACCCGTTTGTTACGTTAAGCTCATAAAGGCATGAATGATGTCAAACTCCACTAGACTGGCCACAATTGCCTTACCATCATTATTTATTGTTGTCATGAGGTAGAATTTAGGCAAATGATGTGATGAAATCAGTGTGTTCCAATCCCACTGTGCAGCTGTATTATTTCTAAAAATAGTTTATATTGTGTGCGAAGGAGCTACAGTTGTGTAGAACAGATGGAGGTGACTGAGGGTCGTAAAAGCTATGGAGTCTGTTTCTCACAGAAGACATTCTACAATTACCTTATATGTGACCAAACTAAATTTTTGCGAATTATCTGACACACGGTAATGAACTATCCTGGTCTATATTTATCCCACATGTTAGAATAATTCCATTGTGTGTGTATACATACTCAATAATCGATGACATTGTGTAATTTTATAACCTTGAAGCTCTTACAATGACTTGCTCTAAGCTATAAATAAATAAAATGCATGCAGCTGATGACATTATGGCAGTATAAAAATATGTAAACAAATGTAATATAATATAACCCCTGGGCATATTATTGTTGTAGCCATTAATTATAATGAGGAAATTGGTATAATGATAAAATGGCTATAGTTACATCTAATACGTTATTCATAATAAGTCATGTTTATTTATTTTTTTAAAACCACATCCAACAACTCAGTTTTATATGAGTAAAACATTCTGGTTGTTGATTGATTGATGATTGTTCATATTCCCTGAATTAATATCTGGAGGGTTCATATCAAATCAAGTTTACTGTCGTATCACATGTACTCTCACTAAGGGTGAGTCCCTCACAGTAGTAAAACAGATGTACACAAAATACACATTAACTTACATTATACATACATAACTGTGCTGATACATAGATTATTACACTGTGGAAGTTCTGTGTTTATAGAAACTATAAAAGAACATTTGCATTCTATTTATGTCTGCACTGGGCTTAGAATTAGATGTAGCTGTAGTGTGAGAAGGTAGTGAGAGACTGTCTTTGGTGGGTATAGTTTAATTGAGCAGTTAGTTGCTGCTCCAGTAGGGTTAATTGCAGTTACTTGCAGATGCAGAAAGAGTTAATGTGCTTTGAAGGTTATGATGTGATGGTGTGATGAGATGAGGTGTAATGGGTTGTGATTGGCTGTGGACTGGAACACTGTGCAACTGAATGTTTAGCATCCTGGAGTGCTGGGGGAATAAGTCTTGGAACCGGCTGGTTCTGGTCCTCATGAGAACAGGCAGTGAGTTGGGTGGGTTGTGTCCTTTGTAATCCTCCTGGTCTTCCTCAGACAGTGGCTGATGTATAGAAGGTTTGGGAACCGAACCCCAGTGTTGTGCATGTGTGCAGATTTTTCCTCTCGAGAGCGAGAGTGCAGTTCCTTACCCTGTGGTGATGCAGCCTGTCAGGGTGCGGGGATTCAGACCAAACCTCTTCAGCCTCCTGAGTTAGAAGAGGCGCTGTTGTGCCTTCTTCACCACCCGTGCGGTTGGTTCTGACCATATGAGCTCTTCAGAGATGTAAACACCAAGGAACTTGATGCTGCAGACCCTCTCTACAGCGGTCCTATTGATGGAGACAGGAGATTGCTCTCTCTCCTGCTTCCTGAAGTCCACTATCAGCTCTTTGGTCTTGCTGATGTTTAGGGAGATATTGTGACACCATTGTTTCAGGAGGCTGACTGCCTCTCTGTAGGCTGCCTCGTCCTCATTAGAGATCAAGCCTATGATTGTTGCGTCATCAGCAAATTTAATGATGATGTTGGAGGTGTGTCTGGCTGTGCAATTGTGGGTGTACAGGGAGTAAAGGAGTTGGCTGAGCAAACTGCCCTGAGGGGCTCCAGTGTTGAGGGTCTGTGAGTAGGATATGTTTCTGCCAATTCTCACCACCTGCCTATGGCCTGTTTGGAAGATCCAGGATCCAAAAGCACAGAGAGCTGTTCAGACCAAGATCCCGGAACTTCATGTCGAGCCTCGGGGGAAGGATGGTGTTGAATCCATGAACAGCATTCTCACATATGTGTTCTTTATGTCCAGGTGGGAGAGTGCAGCCTGCTTCTATGGGTTCAGGGTGGCAGGCAGTGAGGAGCAGATAAGGTCTCTGAGCAGCCTCTCGAAGAACTTGCTTGTTTGAAGCATGCTGGCACGACTGTCTGTTGAAAATGTCTGCAAAGACTCCTGCTAACTGATCTGCACATGCTTTAAGCACACGTCCCGGAAAGCCATCTGGGCCGGTGGTTTTGCGGGTGTTGACACGCTTAAAGGATCTGCGCACGTCAGTTACAGAGATGGAGGGCGGTTTGGACTCAGTTGTGGACGTGACTTTCTTCATAGGAACGCTGTGATTTGCTTCGAAACGAGTGTAGAAGGAGGCACTGGTGCTGCTCAGGGAGTGAGAGTTCCCCTTAAAGTCTGTGATTGTGTTCAAGCCCTACCACATGCTCCTGACACTGGTGCTGTTAAACTGTGCTTCCACTTTGTCTCTGTACTCAGTTTGAGCTGCTTTTATGGTCTTACGGCTGTGCTTTGGCTTTTTCGTACTCCTCTATCTTCCCAGACTTGAAAGCAGAGGTACGTGCATCCAGAGCTGTGCGAACTTCACAGTTGAGCCATGGCTTCTGATTGGGGTAAACACAAGCTGTCTTTGTGGGCACAGTGTCATCTATGCAGTTTCTGATGAATCCAGCTACTGAAGAACCATACCCATCAATGTTGTTAGAGGAATCACGGAACATCTCGCAGTCCACATGATCAAAACAAACCTGGAGCACAGAGTCTGATTGGTCCAACCAGTGGTGAACCTTGTGTTGGTGGTTCTCGTTTCAGTTTGGGCAGGAGCAGGGGCTGACCAACAAAATTCTATAGGTTTTATGAACCAAATGTAGATATTGTTTGCTCCTTAGGTTTTGCACTGGAGTCACAAGGCTAATGGGAAAGTTTTTATCATCCAGAATCAGAATGACATGAAGTACTGCCACGTGACCAAAAGACTAATATTATGAAAATTAAGCAATAAAATTATGTTTCATCAGATTTGTGCTCAAGTGAGCACTTAAACATTTAAAATTTCAGTTGGTATTTTTTTTACAGTATTATGTATTATTAGTTATGCATCTTCATATTGAGAGACAGGGTCTGTATTGACAAGCCTCCATCTGACTTGAATAAACAAGTCAGTCGGTCTCAGTTGATTTTGACAGAGACGTTTGTCTGCAAATCAGAAGTAGCAGAAGGCTGGGTTATGCCTATCGCCATGGTAACCCAAAACCTACGTTTTAACAGGCTGTCTGTAAGGAGACGCACATGTACACACACGCAAACCCTCGCTGGTTAAATGTTTGTGTGTGTGAGGGGGAAAGTACCGGCTGCAGGCGGAGAAAAGGCGGCTGTATTTAGTGTTTTGTTGGTTTTGGCTTGTGTCGAGTTCAGCTCAGCACATTGCTCGCTGCTGAAGTCAACCCTCCGCATGATACTCTCCTCTGATTCATGAGAAAAGTCAGACAGCGCTCTTGTTCTAAAGCTCTCCTTCCTAAGCTAAACATCAACAGAAACACACATGCACACAAAAACAGTGATGCTGTTAATGGACTTCCCAGCTACCTTTGTTTGTATTGCTTCAGGTTAAATTTGTGTTTGTGAAGTGCTGCTTTCTTTGTCTTACAGCACATCTGAAAACAGCTGCTTCTTGTTAACTCTTCCTCCAGAGTGATGATTCTGAGGGAGTGAATCATTTACAAGTCACCCAACTTCACTTCAGCTTTAAAGTATGGTCTAGCAATGTCCCTGGACATACAAACTTCCGACTTCTAGTGCATCTAAAAAAATCAGCATATAGTAAAAAATTATTTAAAGAAGCACTCATTAAAATGTGCTTTGAAAAACCACAAGTGGTTGTTTTTTCCAACCCCAATGAGAATTTCTGGAACATCACTGACATGCAGTTTTGGTAAACTTTTATTTTCTAAAATAAGAGTTTACTGTATGCAAACATTAAGTCTCAAAATGTAGCATTCATGTAAATGACATTAACTCACCCATGTTTAGCCCCATCCATTTGCACTGATGTAATGATTTACAGAACAGAGATCATTTACATACTGTTTAACGGATTTAAAGGTACACGAGCAAAAACATCCTCTTTTCCAAGATAATCGGTTGGAAAATTATCCTGTAATTGAATTATGACAGCTCCCAGTACATAATTGGACTGCAAAGACAAAGTGGTGTTATCATAACTTAATTTTGGGAGATGTTCCCTGCCCCAATCTCCTCCCGTATAGCCTATATAATCTGTCACTTCCTACCACGCCATCACGTCCTACAGTTGTTGCTACTTACCTTGCTGGTTCCATTATGCATATCCACCTGGTTGCCTCCAATGACGATCTCTTTTCGTCTGCTGGGTCTTTCCACCTCAGGCTATATGACCCAGCTCTTCCACCACACCATTGTGCCCTCCATCGCACCCTCCACCTCCCCATCAACTCCCATTTTACTCATTCTTCATACCTTACTGGGGGGTTCAGCTACTCCTGCCCACACTCCAGCCCAGCAACATTAGAGTTCAACCCAAAGGATAAAAAAAACAAAAAATAAAATATGGGCCTTTTAAATGCAGGTTCTCTTGGTCTATATTTGAGCAATTTTAGTGATTTGTTGAATACCTTTGTTTCTTTAATTTGCCTGTGTTGAACATGAGTCTGACAGATTGTGCTGCTTCTGTTAGGAGTTCTTGGCGACCATGGGTGCGGATGTGGCAGCAGTGGGTTATAAGAACAGTCCTAATTGGTTTCAGTTGAGCTTCAGGAGCTGCTGTGCTTAGCATATCTGCTCTTCATAGCTCACAGCAGTGAGGAACAAAGCCAAACCCTGATCTGGGATGTGTTTAAAACCTTCATATGCAGTTTCAAGCACTGTTTTATGGACAAAAAAGAGCTGGTCTTAGCTCACAAGATATTTAAAACTCTGAACTCACATTTGGGGAAAAATAGAGGAGATCTGCAATTTTCTGTCAATCAGACAAAGCATTAATTCACATTAGTTGGCCTACCACACCGATTAACCCATTACAGAGAACCAAACTTGTACTGTTAGAGTAAACTCTAAAGATTTCTTTTTGAGACACAACATTCCTAGAAAATGACGTGGTAACAAAAATGATATAATGGCACATCTGATTATACTCACTCGAATGGCAGCCTGAGTAGCCACGTGCAGCAGTATGTAGTTCATCTTATGTAACTTGCAAAGAAACGCTGACTGTTAATGATGTAATTAAACTGCTTTTGGGGTGGCTTTTTTCAGATGTGCATTGTGTTCAAAAATTATTTTGACATTAGTCCCATAAGTCACATCAGCACAACTGATCAAATGCTGGGTTACATTTTCTTTCTTAACTGCAAAGTGGAAATTAATATAAATTATTTGTTTGTACTGTAAATCATAATATTTTGTTGTGTCCTACAGGGTTGTATTTTAAGGTCTATAAAGCTGATGTAAATTATGACAGTACTGTAGTTACAAGAGTGACAAACTAAATTCTAAGTAAAAGCCTAAGTACAGGGTTTAAGGGGTTGATAATATGAAAAATATTTTATTCAGGAGTTTGGTCTTCAGTCAGCATTTGCAGACAGTAAGTTTCTCAGAACGTCTGCTGGGCTTTGCCTGAAAACACATCAGACTCGTCCAAATTCAGGCTTAGTGATTATTAACATAGATCTTCATTGGCCTGAAACAAAAATGTGTTGGTCATTTTAGAAAACAGTTGAGGGAAACAGTTTTAGAAGGTGATGGCTTAGAAGAGCAGTGTTTACCCAACACTGGTAAGTGTATGTGATCAGTATATCCACTATCATATAGAAATTTAATGTGATACTGATTTTAAGGACCTAAAAATCCAAAGGCAGCAATATTGACTGATATCATTTAACACACAGACTCCAATAGTTTCAGACTCCAATTAGTTTTCAGCTGTCACATTTCCTAAACCAATCAACAGCAACCATGAAGCTTAAAAAGGTGTTAAATGTTGTTAGTTTGTATTAGAAAGTTTTATTGTAATTTAATATCAAATCCTAATACTTAAGATGAAAATTGGATGCATACTTACTTTTCATCAAACATAATTGCTCAAACATCCATGTTTAATTGTAACAGCAAAAACACAGCGTGCTGTATATTTAAATAGTAACCTTTAATTGCATTGTTTCTACAGTATATTTTGAATCAGACTTTATCATCTCTCTGAAAAACCAAAGCATTTCCACAATGTTGCAGACAAACCCACTCAAATTATTTTTTTAAATAAATCATACACAGGTGGTGAAGCATAGCTGATGTGATATTACGATAAGGACAATATGTTGTAAAAAAAAATTATATTAATTAGTGTATTTCCAACTACAGATCAGTTCAGCTTCTATTTCTTTGAGTGGGTAATTATAATCAGTTCAGAGGTCTCTTACACTTAATAGGCTGAATTGGTGGGCAGTATGATAATATTATTTGTTATTGTGATAAGTCACATCAAGAAATATCACAATATGCCTTTGTGAGTATTTTATTGATTATGGCTGTAAGAAAATATTAATATTTTGAAGTTTTGCAATTTTTTAATCTTAAAAACACCGTAACTGATAAATACACGCAGAGTAATGCAAATTGGTTTAGTTGTTCCTAAGATATAACAGTGGGAAAAAACAGGAACCACCTGTGGATCTGGAGAGTCAGTGAGTCAGTTGGTCATTATCTTAGCCACTTCATCCTGAAGAGGGTCACGGTTAATCCAGGAATAAGGCAGGAATACCCGCTGGACATGGCGCCAGTCTGCCGCAGGGTACCACAGACACACAGGGGGCAATTTAGCATCATTCATTTACCACGTCCATTTTTGGGAGGCGGGAGGAAACCAGAGTACCCAGAGGAAACACGCACAGATACGGGGAGAACACACCAAACAGTGACCTGAGCAAGCATCTAACCCGCAACCCCAGGCTGCTGGAGTTGTGTGACACACACACACTACATGTGGCCACTACCTGTGGTGCAACTGCCAAACAACTTCCAAAAGTATTGGATGAAGCGCAGTCATTCCAGAGACCACAGTTAGGCTGCTCAACAGCTCAGTGCTGAGGGACATTTTACCCCATGCCAGGCATTACGTTTGGGGCAAGTAGGTTCATGTTTATTTGCTCCATTGAGTCCTCAGTGTCAACAATGGCTGCGACAGTAGTTAAATGCATTTTAAACAAATACTTTATTTGTATAAAAGATCTGTGAATGTCAGAACCTCATTAATGATGTTTAAGTCTGATCTTTGACTTTTGTTTGATCTTTAACCTCCTTTCTAGCTTCTGCAACGAGAAACACTGACCGGCCCAGTGGATGAGGGTTTGGGTTCAGAGGTGATGCCACTGAGCACTGTTCCCCCCTGCCAGGACCTGCCAATCAAAGTGCATGCTGCCAAACCTGGAAAAGGTGAGTGTCAAACTGTTACACCACCCAGCACGTTAGTCCTCAAGTACCCTCGTCTGAGTAGTGTGAACAGACAGTCAGAGTCCAAAGTTTATCTATACAGCCTGTAGAGCAGTGCAGGAAGATGCGGGGCAGCAGGGCTCTTCATTATGGAGTACACTAGCTGCAGCTGAAACTTGAAACCACATGTGAGGGAGCTTTTGGAATGTCTTGATTTTTTTTTTTTTTCCAAATGTGGTTTCTAAGAACCGTGAGGGGAGTGTGTGTTTCTAAATAGCCTGAAAGATCCAAATAGCCTGATTTTGTCCTTGAACATTTGTCCCTGATAAACAGATAGAAGAGGACCTATTGGCATTTATTGCATTTTGTTATTGTAGAAAATGGAAAAATCTGCTACAGGAAGGATTTGCTTATTAAACAAGTTGACAACTAAGCTCTCATAAAATAATAAGAAGCCGTGTCATGATTGATTATGAGTACACTGTACTGTGCATTATATAGAACAGAAATGTATTTTTATGCACTTCTTAATGATTCATTTCAAGTGTTTGCATTCAGTCCCATTGCTGCAGATGTATAAAATCAAGCACCTAACAATGCCTTTTTGTGAAAGAATGAGTCGTCCTCACTGAATTTGACCGTGGTACTGTTAATACAATGCCATTGTTACAGCAAATCATTTGGTCATATTTCTTCCCTCCTACGTATTCTGCAATCAACTGTGAGTGTTATCATTGTAAACTGAAAGCATTTAGGAAACTTCCCAACTCCACATAAAGTTACAGAGTGGGTTCACACACTGCATAAAAGTCACCAACTCTCAGCTGACTGAGTTCCAAACCTGGGCTCAGAGTGGCTCAGTGGTCTAATGCTCGAGCACTATAATCTCAGGATTGCAGATTTGAATTCTGGGTCATGCTGCTTGCAATCAGCAGCTGGCGCACTCTCACAGCATGAGGCGTTGTATTGGAGCTGGGGTCGTTGGGAACCCGGCACTTTTCTCAGAGCAATGCAGTTACATGTTCAAAATGCAATTTGATAGGGGGGGCTTGCTTCACATGTATCAGAGTAGGCATGTGCTTGTCTTCCCCCTCCTGGTATTGGGAACCTCATATGTGATTGGGAAGAGTGCTGACAGGGTTGGGTAATTGGCAGTTCCGTGTTGGGGGTGGGAAAATTGGATGAAACTATTTTTTTAAAGTTCCAAACCTGCTGTTAGAGCTGCAGGGGGGTGACCACCTCCATATTACACACAAAAGCTGCTGTAGGTGTAATGTGTAGGTGTCTGTTAGAGGAATGAATCAGTGTATTTGGTGATTTTTAAAAATTACACGTAATCCCCAAACAAATGATTTTGACCACTGATATCAAAATGGCAAATACCATCCATCCTTTATGTGAGAGTACCAAACACCACACACTGGAACCTCTCAGTCACACACAACTGAGTCATTTCCCACCACTGACACACACAATTCAGCTCCTGCACGTGCTGCATCATGTGTGAAGGCAGGGAAAAATACAAAACTGAGTGGTATTGGGTACCTTTCTAGTTAAAAGGAAATGAACGACAGCATTGCCTTATATGAACTGGCTCGTAGTCCAGGGGCTAGTTTGGGGTTTGGACAGGAAATAGCAGGTCTGGCAGTGTGCATGATGTCTTTTCTTCTTTTTATAAATTCTACAAACCTGCATTACCTCATGACCACAGACGTGTTTATCAGTACAAAATCTCTCTACACAAAGTGTCGTCGGTCTGTCTGCTAGTACACATATAGACATGTCCATGCTGACTCAATATACTTGCACAATATTAACACACTTGTCAAGCATTGTTATAACAATTCAGTATATTCAAGATAGAGGTTGGCAATGTGAAGATGATTTATGTATATTACAATCTTTTGTACTGTACTTAACCGTATGTTTCTGTGTAAATATCATCAGTACTTTGAAGTGATTTGGGAAATAAAGCATATAAATTATGCTTGTGCTGTTCCAAATCTGACTGTTGTGCCCCCTAGAGGCTGACAGTTCAATTATACTGTGTCACTAACTTCATCTCAGCGGGTTTTTGCCATCATGTAGCAGTTGGACCTTTCGAATGTTGATGCACCCACTGGTGTCCACAGTGAAGCAGCAAAGCTTCTGAGTGGCTCGTTTATACCCTGCCTGTTCTTTACTAATCCACACCTATCCATGCTCCTTTGACCCGCATAACAAGCATTTTGCAGTTGTGAGGCAGGAAATTGACTGATATTTGAATTTTCTGTTGTTTAAGGGCTACTCACTCCCTCCCCATTCCCCTGCTGGCCTGTGCTCACTCTACGCTTAATGTTCTGAGCCTGAGCTCACTTACATCATCACAGTGTGTCTTTCTGAGCTGGAGAAAAGTGTGCCTGCCTAATCTGCATTGTCTGCTTCATTTGGACTGTGCATGCACAGATCATCAGGCAGAACAGTGGCCAATTTAAAGATATTAATGTGAAAGTGAAATCTTTGCTGGGGTATTGTGAAAGATTTAATATTGAACTGCTTTCGTAAATTGAAATGCTGAGAACTAGATTGCCTAGTGTGAGTACATCCTGCAAAAGATGGAGTAACGTTTGAAATAAAGTAGTAGTAGTGGTAGTAGTAGTGGTAGTAGTAGTGGTAGTAGTAGTGGTAGTAGTAGTAGTAGTGGTAGTAGTAGTAATAGTACTGAGAGTTTCTGGCTAAAGTTGTAAAAAGCTGGGCTTGCTAGTGCATTTAGCCTACTTCATGTCATGCACTGGTGAGTGTCACAGTGGCAGTGTAGGTGTGTGTGTGTGTGTGTGTGTGTGTGTGTGTGTCACACAGCTCTGGGAACCTTGCACACAAAGATTCCAGTGAGGCTTCAGGCCTACACCAACCCCAACCAAGTGCAAGTGGATAAAAAGATGAATGAATGCCAATCACTGTGATATAATCCAAGTATCATGATTTAATATTTTTGTATATCATCTAATGCAATATTGTGTGTGTGTGTGTGTGTGTGTGTGTGTGTGTGTGTGTGAGTGTGTGTGTGTGTGTGTGTGTGAGTGAGAGAGAGAGAGAGAGCGAGAGAGAGAGTCTTTGTCATTGCCTTGTGTGTTTGTGTGTGTTTGTATGAATCAGTGTGTTGTTGGCTATATTATTGTTTTATAATTGTGTCTATCTCATGATGTGTGTGTGTGTGTCAGGTTGTGTTTCTGTGAGTGTGTACGTGTCAGTTTGTGTCTGTAAATGTGTGCATGAGAAGACTGTATTGGGCGAGTAACCAAAGCCAAAAGAAGGACCGAATAACCTGGATTAACAGGCCTGCCGTCAGGTATGCAGCAGCTGCAGCCCTGGAGGCATAAAAAAGATTGTGTGTGTGTGTGTGTGTGTGTGTGTGTGTGTGTGTGTGTGTGTGTGTGTACGTACACTTAAGGCACAGAGAGTGTTTTAGAATTACAGATTTAATTGACTTATTTACGTCAGGCCTGAAAATGTGGTCTCTGATGTGGGTAAAATAGTTTGTCATTATTAGCAAAACACGTTCTTACCACAGAGTTAATAACTGTCTCTGTCGTGTGGTTTGTCTCTTGTTCATTTTCCACTTCTGACCTTGATTGTGTGCACTTCTGATAGAGTCATTGTTTTATTTACACAATAATACCAGAGTTCCAGTGTGAAATATTGTCAGTGTTGTGGTGAAACGTAGGCATGAGGCCAAAGGCCAAGTTTAATCATGTTTTACTGTGTTTTGATCAATTTATTAATGACTTAACTGTAGTGTTTTATTAAGATGGTACATTAAAAAACATGTCCATTCTTTACAACAACTGCTAAGAGCAGGCAATGTTATGACTGTAGCAGTACAGTGTATCTAAGACAGAGATGGGCAATCGGATGATACCTCACTCAATATGAGGTTTGTATCTGTTATTTTGTGGTAGTGTCGTGAAAATCACGGCTGGTATAAACCAGAAAAAAACATGAGACCAAAACATGGAAAAATGAGATGATTTGGGAAGGATATACAGAGGAGAGAGAGCTGTGGGGTCAGCAACACCTGTGCAGGGTGATGATTCAGCGCTGTGTGGGCGGGATGACAGGTGGCTACCAATAATGCCCCTGAGCGAAGAGCAAGGGCTGAGTGATGATGCCTTGGTGAAAGGTCAGTGTGTGTGTGTGTGTGTGTGTGTGTACTCATAACAGCTCTGGTTTCCAAAATCATTAACATGCACTCCTCTCCCACTCACTCCTGCACTCTAACTCTCTCTCTCTCTCTCTCTCTCTCTCTTTCTCTCTCTCTCACTCTCTCCATCTCTTACATGTATTGACACTCATCCAGCCACTTCACAAATGTAGCTTATTTTGAAACTGCTCCACTGTCACTGACCTCTCACTTTCACCAAGCCATGCAAAAACAAACACACACACACACACACACACACACACACACACACACACACACACACACACACACACACACACACACATACACACACAGTATATGCACATTACCTAAACCCACAGTGCATAATGAGGGGTTGAGTGGGTGTTGAGGGAGGAGCAGGCCATTGATTCTGTCAGGAAAAGTCTTCCTGCATAACATTCCAGATGGGTCCACACTTGCCTGCCATTGCAGAGAGCCTGGAAGACACACACACACACACACACACACACACACACACACACACACACACACACACACACACACACACAAACATGCTTGTGTTATGTAATATGTTATGTAAGAAATATTGAGAATGGGAGTGAGAGGATGACCCAGGTAATTTCCATGTAAACTCCTGTAATGTTACTCTACTGTCCACATGCTTCTTTAGTGATCATTAGTGACCATCAGCTTGCAAAATGGATGTAAATTGAATGCCCTGTAGTGGTGGCTCTAACTGTGAATTCCACTTCCTGGCTGTAGGGGGCGGCCAGGAGCAAGAAATGCTAATTCAACCCAAATGTGAATGTGAAAAAAGAGAACCAAAATGAAAAATCTGTACTCAAGAAATCAGACTTTCTAATCCACACCACTATTGTTTTGTAAACTGAATATTTACCAATTATTTCTGGTTACAACAACTTCATGAACAAATTCTAGACAAAAATAGCAGCTTCTGAAACATGATGATGATACACTGACATAGGGATCGGGAGACACGTAGGTAGAATGGTCTCTCTGTATTTCCCACTCCAGGTGCTGCTACTGCACTATGAAACTTCGGTGGAGATTCACAAGACCTCTCACCAGAACTGTGTAACACTGTGTAATTCAATATGTATTTGTGTAAAATCTTGTAAAAATACTGCTGCCTCAGCTGACATGCTCCTTTCACTTCATATGCAAATTCTCTCAGCTTGTCAACAATGACGGGACACTCTGAGGATATTATTCCTGGTGTTTACTTGCCATCATTAGCAGAAAAATGCTGAAATATATTTCAGCTCAGTTATATTCTCATTAACTGAGACCTGAGAGAGTAAACATCCTGAATGAATCAAAGAGAGGTGGAAGGGGCGAGAAAGAGTGGGGGGAGGTTTACTGTGTTTACTTTTCTCTGATCCTCTGATAGGACACACTAAACACACAGAGCTCCATTCAGGCCTGATTCTCCTCGCATACACACACATTGCAGGAAGTGCTGAGTCTGCAGGGTATATTTAACACACTGGCCTGTGTATGGCACCGACTCCGGATGTGTTTCTGCTTGCTTGTCTGTGTGTGTATAGTGAGTAAAAGTATGTGCAAATGTGTGTGTATTAAAATTAGAGCTTTGTCGATGTCTCAAACTTGCAACAGTTTTTGCCCATACTTTAAATCCTCCAAAGTCACTTTCCAGAATGGGAATAGTAGCCAGTATGCAAAATGATTTGAAGATGTTTTTATGAAGCCCATTAATTCAATCAAGATCAAGAACATTTGGGAACAGACTGAATAAACCAGCAAAGCAGTAGTGCCATGCTTTGAGACTGCATCATACTAAGTACATTTTTATTTGATGTTAAAAAAATCCACAATATACCAAGGATCAAGAAGAAGCATCAGGTTTTAAACTTGATTAAAGAGTAGGTCCACCTTCAGTTTTAGCATGTCTCCTGTCCTCTCAGCACATTTGAATACTAGGAAGTTGATAGATATTGAGGTTTATCAATGCACTAGGGGCTTTTTGGAAAGTTGCCAACCACTCCTATCCTATCCCATGTTATCATCAGTTGAGGCAGACTTACAGACGTGGTAACATGGTTTCCTTGGGGGTGGACTAGCAAAGGTAATAGCAAAAGTGTTGTTTATCAGTATATAGCATATATAAAAATTCCTACACTGTGCATGGAACAAATTCATTTTCCCATGCACATTCATATTCATATTTATATGCATATTATATTGGAGATTCCTGAATGTACAGGGGTTGGACAAAGAAACTGAAACACCTGTAATTTAGTGTGGGAGGTTTCATGGCTAAATTGGAGCAGCCTGGTGGCCAATCTTCATTAAGTGCACATTGCACCAGTAAGAGCAGAGAGTGAAGGTTCAATTAGCAGGTAAGAGCACTTAATGAAAATATTATATAGTTGCTCAAAATATTGCAGTGCACACAACATTATGGGGGACATACCAGAGTTCAAAAGAGGACAAATTGTTGGTGCACGTCTTGCTGGCGCATCTGTGTCCAAGACAGCAAGTCTTTGTGATGCATCAAGAGCCACGGTATCCAAGGTAATGTCAGCACCACCAAGAAGGACCAACCACATCCAACAGGATTAACTGTGGACGCAAGAGGAAGCTGTCTGAAAGGGATGTTCAGGTGCTAACCCGGATTGTATCCAAAAAATGTCAATCCCAAGACAAATTGATGCTGTATTGGCTGTAAAAGGAGGCCCTAGTTCACCATACTAATAAATGATTGTGGTCTAAAACCAGGTGTTTCAGTTTCATTGTCCAACCCCTGTACATTTGTCTGTGTGTGTATATTCAATGCTAAATACAAATCAATATTTTATTTAAAAAATGAAGAAGAGTGAAGGTAACCTTTAAATTTTTTGTTTGTTGGAGAAGTTCGGGTTGAAAGAATTGAGCTGAAAGGAGTGACACATAAGGCAGATATGTCAGCAGAGTACACTCTGGAGGTGAGTTGTGAATCTTACCCAAGCAACCCAGTACACTGTTAATCAATCTGTATTCATCACTAACTGACACACATCTCCAATATGTTCTGCTTGTCCCATTGTCTCCATGTCATTTTCATAGGTTCTGTGGTCTGACTCCACACTGACAACTGCTGTGAAGGCATCTCATGAACTAATAGAGTTAGTTTCCCAGGTAAGTGTATGTGTATG
This sequence comes from Acestrorhynchus altus, assembly GCA_034509495.1. Taxonomy (NCBI): domain Eukaryota; kingdom Metazoa; phylum Chordata; class Actinopteri; order Characiformes; family Acestrorhynchidae; genus Acestrorhynchus; species Acestrorhynchus altus. The sequence goes on along the minus strand of CM067512.1, from coordinate 19,097,903 downwards.
TCAGTCTATCCTGTCTAACATGCATGTGATTTATTTTCATTGCTATTAAAGCAACTTTGTGTAGCAGTTCTATGTAAAATGAACAACTTCAGAATCATATTCATGGTACTCTGTTTTTCCAACATTGGGCTGGAAGGATGTTGCACTATGGACCTCGCACCAGAACTGCGTAACAGTGCCCAACCCCAGTCATATTTGTGTGACAGCCTGTGATATTACTCTGTGACCTCTGTCCACACGCTTGGACAGTCTGTATCAAAGCCTTGTTTTTTCTGTACAGGTAAATTACACTGACATGCCAAAAGTCATGACATAGCAGTATGTGAATTGATTATGAAGAGGCATTATCTAAGGGCATGTCTTGGGATGCCCACACCTGTATAGCTTGTGAAGTATTGTAATGTGAGTATGGGTCCAGCATGCTCATGGTAAGGTGAGTTTAGGCAAGGCATTGTAGCGAGTGCCAGATGGAGAGGACATTCCATTTACAAACATGTGTTGGCATTTTACTTTTCTCGAGCCACAGTGTCACGTATACTGGGAATTCACCATAGAACCAATTCCAGATAACTCTTCATTATCCTATTGAAATTGCCCATACCTAATGTCCAAGAAGGTCTCCCAGTGGTCTCCAAGCACATACCTAGCAGACACTGGTCAGTCACATGTGTAGAGAATGTCTTGAGAATACACCCCCACTCCGGCTTGCACAGTACCTCGTTGACAACTGATCCATGATTTCATATCGTCTGCACGACACATAGTCTTACTATCGGCCCAAAATGGTTTGTACCGTGACTCATTGGACGCATATCCACATGTTGCCAGTCCTCTTGGGTCCAGTTAGCAACCTCACAAGCTCAGGTGAGGTTCTGTGTCCCATGTCATGGTGTTAACAGAGGCACTTTGGTCAGTCTTCTGATCCCATTAGCCATGGAAGCTAAAGAACACTGCCCTGACCTGCAGGATATGCAAGAGGGGCCTCTTGCATTGGATGTGGATGTGATTTCAGCTCGAGTCGCTTATCTGCACAGACAATTCGAGCCAGATACTGCCAGTCATGATCATTATCATGCCACACTCAAACTCTGATAATACATGTCGCCTTGCCACAAGCATGCTGGTCAGGTTTCAGCCTCACTCACAAAATAAAACCTCACAACTTACACAGGTGTGGGTGCTCCCAAGCTTTCCACCACTCTAACACCACTTCATAATCCATTTACATATGGAGATCCCATGGCTTTTGGCAAGTCAGTGTATTATTTGATTTTTGCTGGCTGGACTCTTTAGCAGCAGCAGAAAAATGCTGAACTGTTATTTTAGCTCAGCTTTTGTCTTATTAACTGAGATCTGAGAGAATAAATAGGAATGAATCAGCGAGAGACACAGAGGCCGAAAGTTAGTGTCCCTATAGACCTAATAATTTTTTTCACTTCTGTATTTATTTTTATGGAAGCATTTTTGCATTTTTTTTTTGCATTGCTGCATTTTGATTATTTGCATTGCTGTCATAGAATCCTCTGCTCCGAGGGTTGCAATGAGAAAAAATACAATGTCTTACTTGTTCTGTGTTATTGTTCCAGTGGTCCTTCATTTATCCCAAATATGTTTTACAGTAGCAATACATACAGCTGCACATAAACAGGTACATATAATGCAAAAAGAAAAAGCCAAAGTAAGCATATTGCATAGATAGATAAAATACTATAACAAAGTGTAATTTATAGCAAATAAAACTATAGAAGCTTATGTTTATTTTGTTCCTGTTAGCAGGTTCCTCTGTAATTTTACCAAATGGGTTATTGCTTTAAAATGGTTTTTGCAGTGCACACAAGAAAATAGTGGTAATAATGATTCTTGTATTGTCAAAGAATGTTTGCTGTGCTAATAAAGTCACCAAATAGTTGCAAAACTAATTAATCAGATCACCACCTTCAAAACATGATGAATATAGCTGTATTTTAAATAAAAACACAGTAATTAATACTCCAGTTATTAACCTGCAGTTATTTTGCATTTTGCCTGGAAAATGAAGCTTGTGTGTGTGTGTGTGTGTGTGTGTGTGTGTGTGTGTGTGTGTGTGTGTGTGTGTGTGTGTTTGCGCGTGTGTGTGTTTGCGCGCACGTGTAGCTCTCCCAGCTTTTTCCTGATGACTGTCTGGAGAAGTTCCTGCCCCAGTCTGGCCTTGACTCTGCTCATGAGATTGATCCAAGGTAAATCAACTCCTCATGCTTGTACAGAAAAATGTACGTTATATTTTACTGAGTGACATCTGACAATACTGTTCTCTTACTGATCATTGGCTTTTATACATGTGGTTGCCGCAGTTATCACTCAACCTACTTTAACTTTCTTTATTTGATGTGTTGTGTTTTTTTTTCCTTCTGTTGCTGTTTTAGATCATTAGATTTTCCATTGTGTACACGTGTGTACAGTATACATTTTTTGTGTTCACGATGTTGCCTGTAGGTTTTACCTCTTTCTACAGAGCCATTCAGCCACTTAGTCAACCGTATTAGTTTAGGAATGATATGTATAGAAGAATTGTATGTATATACCAGTTTCGTTTGGTAAACACTTTGTTTGCATTTCATCATTTCATTCATCTATCTATCTGTCTATCTGTCTGTCTGTCTGTCTGTCTGTCTGTCTATCTATCTGTCTATCTATCTGTCTATCTATCTGTCTATGTGTCTTGTTCTCTTTAGTCGTTACAAACCTCCACACACAACTCCAGCAGGATCACAAAAGCTTGCACATAGACACAGACATTTTAAGCTGATATCGTGTCCTTTTCTGCAGGTGCCTGAGTTCTCTCCCTCTCCACATTCTCCGTCATGACAGAGTGCGCCTGTTCTTCAGCTGTTCCTCCACTCCTCCTCTCCCTGGCAACAGTAAGCTCCCACATACACTCCTGTACACTTTAAGAGGAGTGCAATGATTCTAGAGATAGTACAGATGTTTCAGTTGAAAACATTTTTTCTATTTTGTATATATAACAGTTACTTACTATACATTACGATTTGAATAATAAAATACAATATCATAAAATACAGTGTTCCAATATACTGTGATGTAGTATAATACATTATGATACGGTGTGATATATACAATGCAGTGTAATATTAGTCTTTTGTAATACTGTGTTGATCCTCAAGAACACGGTAGTGATTTTATTTAATGGTTTAGTTGTATTTGCGGCATGGTGGTTCATTTAGTGTTGTGTCTAAACTTTACCTACGAGATAGCAGTGTTGTGCTGAGTGTTCAGATCCCACTGTTCTGATTGCATAGTCCCCCTCAGTCCTCAGACAATCACTTTAAAAACAATACATGTTTGATATACCGTAAGATAGTCAGGGTCCAGTATACTTTTTATTTTCATACTGTACAGGACATGGATTCTACATGATTATCACTACTAATATAACAACGTTACATTTACATTTCCAGTGTTAACTGTAATTAAAATTGTGTAATATATGTTTCTTGCATTAAAAACCCTAATTATTGTCCCCAATGTCTTCTGGTAATTTGCACTTTTTACAGAGCTAAAAAAAACAGTAGTAAATCAGTGTCCTGAAGTATGACGTGAAGTTTTAAAGTCAGTGTGATAAGTGTGGTAAGTTACAAAAAATATTTGGTTTACTGGAAGGAAGGACTGAAAACAAACTTTTATTTAATGCAGATTTAAAGTATTTGCTAATTTTCCTAAAATTTTATATAAAAAAATAGAGCACATGTTCTTGCAGCAATATCGTGTGGAGAGGTTCCTGCCAATACAGAGTCATAGTTGTTACACCCCTACTGTATAGTGGTCAAGCCATCACTTCTCACTCAGAACTTCAGACCAGGACCAGACCATCTCCTGGGAAAATGGGGGGAGGTTACTATTTTTGGTTGCATAGGAATGTGAGATGACCTGGTTGTGAGCAGGGAGCCCTCGAGAGATGACCTCATCTGGTCATCTGCAAATAGCACAGAAGGGTACTGGCATCTGTGTGTGTGTACATATGTGCAGGTGTTTGTTTGTGGAAGAGAGAACTTTTTTGCTCTTCTTTTCATGTTTTCTCCCTCTCTTACCCAACACCCTTACTCTCTCTCTCTCTCCACACCCCCACTCCTCTCTCTCTTTCTCTTTCTCTCTCTCTCTCTCTCTCTCTCTCTCTCTCTCTCTCTCATACTCTCTGTGTTGTAATCCTGCACGCTGGTTTCCAGTTTTCTCTGCTATGAACAGACCCTGAAATAAGACTAGACCCTGTGGCGTCCCCGAGCCAGTGGATACAGTTTTTGTAGCTGAATCTTCCAGTCATGGTGTTTGATGTTGGCTTATCAGCTTTTTACATAAACTCTGAGCTCACTGATCCAACAGCAGGAGCATAGTGAGAGGCTTCTGAGTGACTGATTCATTCATTACTGCTACTTTCTGCCCATATACAGTATCCAACAAATCTGAGTACCCCCCGCACATTTCTGCAAATCGTTTATTATATCTTTCCATGGGACAAAAGCAATAGAAATGAAACTTGGTGTACAGTGTACAGTTTACTGCTTGTATTGCAGCATAGATTTACTGTATTCTCAAAATAACTCATCTCACAGCCATTACTGTTCAAATACTTGGCCACATAAGTGAGTACACTTCACATTGAATGTCACAAATCCAAATTGTGCCCAGTTGTACCATTTGTTCCACCCTGGTGTCATGTGACTCATTAGAGTTAGAAGGTTCCAGGTGCGAGTGCATAATTAAGGCAGTGCTAGATAATAATGGTGTTCACACAAAATATTGGCACTATGATACAATTTGGACATGTTCATTGTGAGGTGTACTCAGTTGTGTTGCCAGGTATTTGGACACTAATGGCTGTGTGTTATTTTCAGAAGACAGTAAATCTGTATATGTTATATAAGTTATATGAAAATTACATTTATATAGTGTTGTCCCATGAAAAGATATAATAATAAAACTATTAGCATTAACATGAGGGATGTACTCACTTTTGTTGCATATACAAACCCATATCTGCTAGTGTTATCTGGTATTATTTTGGACAATGAGAAAATTAACATGTTTAAATAGTTTACCGTATTTTCCGAACTATAAGCCGCACCTGAATATAAGCCGCACCCGCAAAGTTTAAAAAAAAAAAATCCTGGAAAATAATATATATAAGAAGAGAAAGCTGCACCTCATTATAAGCCACAAGGTCTAAAGCGTGGATCAAAATAGCGGCTTATAGTCCAGAAAATACGGTAATTAAAGTTCTTTGAAAGTCTTGAATAAGCACCTCTTTAGATTTTTAGGCTGATATTCCATATTTTTCATTTTTTCTCAATAAGTATTCATTCTTTGGCTTGTCAAATGCTACAAATACAGTGAAATAAATAAAATGCAGATATTTTACTATAGAAGCCTTGTACTTCTGCAAATGTAAAAAATAAATTAAAATGTACATTTTAATAATCATTTTAACCCAGTGTTTGCCAGAACATATTCCAATATCACTGTGCATTCTTTGCAAATCTCAAGATTTACTTTACATACTTTATATAATTCCAATGAAGTTGGGACGTTGTGTAAACATCAGTAAAAACAATATGATAATTTTCTAAATTGTTTTCACCTATATTCAGTTTAATACACTGCAAAGACAAGATATTTCATGTTCAAACTGATGAAATGTATTGTTTTCTGCAAATATTCACTAATTTTGAATTTGATGCCTGCAACATGTTCCAAAAAAGTTGGGACAGGGCATGTTTACCACTGTGTTACATCATTTACTCTTAACAGCACTCAGTAAGCATTTCAGGACTGAGGACAGTAATTGCTGAAGCTTTGTAGGTGGATTTCTTTCCCATAATTGCTTGATGTTCATTGTCATATTTTGCACTTCATAACCCACCACACATTTTCAATGGGAGACAGGTCTGGACTGCAGGCAGGCCAGTCTAGTACCTGCATTCTTTTACTATGTAGCTACCCTGTTGTAACACATGCAGAATGTGGCAGAGTTTTACACAGATATATAGAGATATAAGTTACTAGTGTTGTTATGATCTCACATGATGTTTAAACCAATATACAGCTGAAGGAATTGAATATGAAAGAAAACGTTGGTGTTAAGATAATGATCCCATTGTTGTGCCTCATGTATTTCAGATCTGAGTTGTCTGCTTCAGTACAGAGGAGCTAGCCGGTAAGTGTTTGATTGATGACATTAAGTTTGCTGTTTAGTTAAATAAAGATGTGAATGCCAGTGTTTATAATTGTGGTAGTGTTTGTTATTATTTTGCCAACGGCCTTAATAAGCATTATAGCTTTTATTAAAATCCCTTTAAAAACCCTTGAATTTCATTTACCTAAACGTTCAACACCCACTGATGGCCTATTTCTGAATGTTTTGGGACACTTGTCCTTGTGTTTCTGTCTCTATCTCTGTCTACTCGTCCTCCTGTCCCACAGAACAGTGTGTGGTGTGGCCAGCATTCAACCAGTTGTTAATGTCCACACCCCATTACCTCAGACCTCTCCGCCTCATCTACCATCCCAGCCAGCTCTACCCATGATTCCTGCTTTACCACTGGGAGAGAGCACCCCAACTCAAAATCACCCCAGTAACCCTGCATCTCACCCTCAATCACAACCACCTGTCCAACAACAACCCCATTCACACCCCCAGTCTCAGCCCAGCCCAGAACAGAACGGCATTCTGGACTGGCTACGCAAGCTACGTCTGCACAAATACTATCCTGTCTTCAAGCAGCTGACTATGGAAGAGGTGAGCAAGAATCTCAAGAGTTCAAACAAGAATCCCTAAAACAGCAACTTTACTAGAAATGAAAAAAATGTATTCAGTTTGGATGGAAGTCCGTGTTTAAAGATTTTATTTCTACTGATGAATTGATTTTGAAATTTGGACCCAATGTGAAAAACAACTGCTAGGTTCAAATTATGCAAAAAATGCAAACATAGGATTTTTGTGTGAAAGTGACAAGATGTGTAATTAGTCTGCAGCAATGTTCTGGCTTTATGTGAATAATGAAAACTAGTTGAATAAAACAAATCATTATCATTTTTCTAATTGTGGATTGTAATTTTTCCGCAGTTCCTTGCTCTCACTGAGGAGGACCTGAATAAATATGACTTGACTCAGGGAGCGAAGAAAAAGCTGAAGACTCAGTTGGAGCTGCAGAAGTGAGTGAGAGGGACGCGCCCTCATACACAATCCTCAGACCTAGTGATCACCAATACCAATACAGATTTTAGTGTTACATCTCAACTCTCAACTGTCAAGTATTCACAGAGCAAAATTCTACACACACAACCCCACAATGACAAAGTGAGAAAAGTTCATTTGAAATCTTTGCAAATGAAACACAAAAATTGAACATGTTCATAAGTATTCACAGCCTTTGCTGTGCAATTACAGCCTCGAGTCTTTTTGAGCATGATGCTACAAGCTTGGAACACCTGTTTTGGGGAAGTTCCTCCTTTTCTTCTTTGTAGAACCTCTCAAGCTCATTCAGAGTTGACATTTTACAGAGTTGTCCCGAAACCACTTCTTCGTTATCTTGGCTGTGTAATCAGGGTTGTTGTCCTCATCCCAGTCTGAGGTCCAGAGTTCTCTGGAGCAGGTTATCATCAGGGATGTCTCTGTACATCACTGCAGTCATCTTTCTCTCAACTCTGACTGGTCTCCCAGTTCCTGCTGCATAAAAACATCAGGAATGCCCTGACTAAGGCTTTACTACCACAATCACTTGGTTTATGATCACCAGCTCTATGAAACTTCCTCCATAGTGGCCACTGTGCTCTTTGCGACCTTCAATACAGCAGACCTTTTTCTTTACCCTTCCCCACAGTCCTGTCTCTGAGGTCTACAGACAATTCCTTAGACTTCATGGCTTGGTTTGTGCTCTGACATGCAGTATCTACTAAGAGATCTTATATAAACTGGTGTGTGCCTTTCCAAATCATATCCAAACAACTGAATATACCACAGGCTTACACCAGTCAAGCTGTAGAAACATCTGAAGGATGATCAGTTGAAATAAGATGCAGGTCAATTTTGTGTATCATGGCAAAGGCTGTGAATACTTATGTACATGTTATATGTTTGTGCTTTTGTGTTTAATACATTTGCAACGGTTTCAAACCAACTTTTCTCATTTTGCGATTGTGGGGTATTTGTGTAGAATTTTGACAGAAAGAATTATTTAATTTTGTAATGAAGCTGAAAAAAATGTGCAAAAAATAAAGCTCTGTGAATACTTTCCAGATGCACTGTGTGTGTGTGTGTGTGTGTGTGTGTGTGTGTGTGTGTGTGTAAGCACAGTATCACTGTGATATCAAAACTTTGTAGCTCCTTTTTTTCTGTGTAAACAGATGTACATCATATGAGGATCTAAATATACTTACATTAATGTCATAAATTAAAAACAAAACCCTTTTTCATTTTCCACTGAGAGCAATTATCCTCTTTCAGTGACTAATTTTAAGGGTGTGTTTATATCCCTTACTTGTTTGGTCTGAACCACAATATCAGCTGTGAAAGGTGCCTCAGACCACAGTCAGGAAAAAAAGAACCAAAATTTGGTTCAGACTAAAGATTTGGTTTTGGTCTGGATCAAACTCAACCATGCTTGGCTTGGTTTGTCACTATTTTTCACTTGTGATAGTCACTATTTTATTCTCTCCGTGCTTACCTTGTACACCAGTTCAGCATCTGTATTTCTGAAAAAATCAATATTCCATTAGCAAAATCTAGGAAAACCTTTCTCTTGACCCAACATTCTGCTGTCCACTGATGGTGGCGGAATTGCTGCTGTTGTAATGTAAATGCATCATTGATGGAATACATGAAAGCTTTTTAATCACCCACCACATTCCATATATGCCAGTTGTGTGTAAATAATTATGATGTGTGTAATTATACTGCACTACTAGTACTCCTTAAAAAAATAAATTCAAAAAGGGAGACTGTTGTATATTTTATATTCACTACATTTAAATTGACATATTTCAGGCATTTTCTTTTAATGCTGACCTGATTTAACTTCATACAAATCTGTGACCTCTTTTTTGAAGCAGTCTGACTAGATCTAACTAGCATTTGCTAGGTGTTCTCAGATTGTCTATAAGGCTGTCTGTATCTGTTTCGGCTGTACAAAAAGCCCCTTCATTACAAACCTGTGCTGTAACTCTCGCATGCTTTGTAGGTCCACAGTTGTTATGCATATCTCAGTTTTGCTGTACCCCAGCATCACACTGACCCCAACATGATCGTGTTCATATTAGTGTGTGCTCTGTTGGTACGAGTGTTTCAGGCATGATGGCTGCAAGATAGAAAGTGGTCTGTTCAATCTCGCCAAGAGAGGAATAGATAACATTTTCCACTGAGCAGTGATGCTCCTTCTATGACTAGCTTTTACATCTGGATTGCAGGACTAGGTCAGACTTGCCATAGGTTAATGTTATAGGAAAAACATTATCACTGACTGTTTCTTTGAAAGAACGTGCACACACACACACACACACACACACACACACACACACACACACTCTGCTCTTTTCCATTCACAATATCAGCAAGTTTCCACTGGCCAGCACAAGCTGAAGAGATAGGAATGAGATAAGGGCAGAGAAAGCCGCAGGTTCTTTTCCAGCTTTCCCATCATTATACCTGGAAAATTTGAACGACCACTGGCAGCAAGGCAGGGCTTTAAGTGTGCTACGTTTTGGACACCCTTTTTAATGTTTGTTTACATCATATGTTTTTTACGTTTGATCAAATATTACAGCTGACCTTTAATCTTCTGAGTGTGAGCTTTAGCTTGTGGAGAAAAATGCCAAAGATCTCTACTGTATATGTCCAAAGGTTTGTAGACACATGCTCCTCCAGAGTTGCTTTTGCAATCAAGGATAATAGTTGGGAGTTTGTTTTTCCTGCAGTTTTTGCTGCAATAAGAGCATCTGCTTAGTTACAGATTAAGTGCCACTCAAAGTCATCTCTGAGGTTTTAGCTGTAGGACCAGCACTGTAGAGAAGTGAGTTCCACTGCTCCACAACCAAGTGCTGTGGAGCCTAATATCTGTCTACAAGATGGCACTGAGACAGTCTAATGTCTAATGGTGACATTAGATTCATGGTATGTGTCTTTTAAGCGGCAGTGCTTTTCTCTGGAAATTTAATAAGCTGGCAAGTGTAATAAAATAATTGTCAATGATTGGTGCATTTTAAGCAGCTGAACTCACTCATTAAGTGTCACACCTCTTCATCATTGAATTCAGATTTTTCATTCAGTTTCATTGCCATGTGTATAAAAACAAGGACCTAACCATACAGTCTGCTTTGAATTGACTGTGAAAGAATGGGTCGTTCTCAAGAGCTCACTAACTTTCAGTGTGGTACTGTAATAGATACTGTAAGATGACACCGTTATTAAACCTCTAATTATTCCACATTAAATGCAAATGCATAAACGGCAGCACTGTAGTAAGTGCTGTTATACGTGTGTACACATCGCCATCTAGGGACCAGTGTAGTGTAGTAAATTTATTCCTGTTGTCTTTGCTAACAAGTCTTTCATAAGGTAAGTTAAATCAAGTGTTTTGCAGGAATAATTTGCAGTTTTTGAGAACATTAGGTTCTCGAGATTTTAGGAAGTTCTAATGTAGATAAAAATCAGAGCTTTTTATATATCACAGATTCTTTTGTTTCATTTTTTATTTACAGTAATTTTCTGTTAAAAACAGGGAGAAGTTGGAGAAAAGATATGTGATGTCTCAGTTTCCTGTGTCTTGTGGAGGGGTTGCTCGAGTAACACCTTCCAGTTACAATTGCCCTCTAACACACACCCACCCAAGCATTAGCAACACAGGTACGTACACACACATTTACACTTACATTTATGGCATTTAATACACGCCCTTATCCAGAGCGAATTACAAAAGTGCTTTGCTGTTCACCTAGAAAATATTCTTAGCTAGTACACAAGGCTAGAATCTAGAGATTCCTCACACTTAGACACAGACTTTAATACTTTTAAAATATTTATACAGTGCTGTGTTTTACCTTGTATTATACTGTGTACTGTTTGTTTTCATGTGTGTTCAGAGTTGCGGGTTGAGGTAGAACCTGGTTCAATACCTGTTCTCCGGGACAGCAGTTCCTCGTCTGGCTACTCTAGCGCCCCGTCAAGCCCAATGACCCCTTTGTCCCGGGATACTTCCTTTGACCGAGCTAAGGAGCCGCATAGACGTATGAGCCTTTCATTGCACCTCACAGCATGAGCTCTTTCAACACAGCACTAATATCACATGTGTTTATTGCATATACAGCACTTCATTCACTTTATTGTGTTTTATTCTTCTCCGTAGTTTATTCATTTCTACATTCAGGTTCTAGGTATTGTGTAAATTGTTAGGTATTGTGTGGCTCATTTGTGGCAGTGTCATAGCTCAAAGTTCCTTGATTTTTGGGGTCTAGGAATGAATATGGAAGCACTTTTATAAGTCACTCTAAGATGAATAAGACCACTAAAGAACATAAATGTTATTAAAATATTAAAAACATTCTCTGGGGTTGGGCTTATTTCTGCTTCTTCATGATCATTGTAGTTGTGCTCTCAAAGTTACTATCATAGTATTATCCATAAGTTACTATTTATTTGCACACTTACATAAAATGTCTTGAGAAATCACCTTTGATTAAGGACAAAATTCATAATAAAATAAATATAATGGAAATCACAGACAAAACCAATGCACCAATAGATATTAGTTTTAGCTTTAATGTCAGCTCTATCTAACATATTATTATTCCCTGTTTATGTGATTGTGAATTATTTGGGATTTATTTTGTCCTCAAGATCTTCTAAAACTGTAAACAGAACAGTTTTCCACAGGCAGGCAGATTCTCATTTCTGTAAGTCTACTATGTGACAATATCTGTTGTAAAAAGCACTATTCTAATGAAAGTTGACTTTAAATTTGTGTGATCTGCAGGTGTAGACTCTGGCACAGAGCCTGGAGAAAAGGAAAGGCCTTGTTTCCTGCTTAACCCTGGTGTTTCTGCCAGCCCCTGTCGACCCACAGCTCAGGTTCTCCCAGTCCAGAATGACCCATCACTGTCGCCATCACATATGAGCAGCCTTAACCTTCCTTCCCTCCCGCTACTGTCTCCAGGGCGAGGAATAAACTCCACCCGTAAGCCCCGCCCCCCACCACTCTGCTCTGAGGAGAGGCCTAAACCCAGTGGGGCCGGGTTGCCTGTGGGGTCCCGTCTTGAAAGCCTCTTCCCAGTCATGGGTGTAGATGCTGCACCGCAGGGGCACCAGGAAGGCCCTGGTGCTCGTGGGCCTTTAGCAGGGTTGCGCTCTCCTCCAGGGTTGATGGTGGAAACCAGCACAGCACTAACTGCAACCTCTAACACTCTGCATCACGTTTCTCACCCTCCACTACACCTACAGGTGTCTCCCTCGCCTGCCCACACCCGCACAAGTCAGTACCCTCACCCTGGTGCCTCTTCTTCCTGCACTTCATCTCCCAGCTTGGCCTCCAAACCAGCTTTCCTGCCTGTCAGTACTGTTCCTGTGGCAACAGCCACCAGTGTTCCTGTGGCGGCAGTGTCTGGGAACACCTACAGCGTCAATAGCCCCTCCATAGCCCCGCCCAGTTCCAGTCCCATCACCACAGAAGCAGCAGGTTATGGTTCAGGCCAGGCAAATGGCCCAAGTTCGGGCTCAACTGTGTGTGTGTGCAGCTCGTGTGGCTGCAGTGGAAACTGTGGCTCCTATGGTACGCTGCCAGCCAGCTATGGTGGCTATTTTCCACACCCATTCTCTGGGACATCGGTGTTTACACTGGGGCCACTGCTCCACTTCAGCCCACTTCTTACAGGAAGTGGCTCTGCCTCTCCCTTCTCCTACCCTCTTGTGGCCCCACCACTCTACAACAGCAGCCTATCGCATGACTCACAGCAGAACCTTGTCCTGCCTCCAATGCAGGGCTTTCTAGGGGCAGGGGCTAATGTATACCAACCCCATGGGATGATGGGGAATGGAGGTACGGGACAGAAGAAGATGGGGAACATGTCCTGCTACAACTGTGGGCTGAGCGGCCATCGTGCCCAGGACTGCAAACAGCCACCAATGGACTCCACTCAGCAAGGTATTGGACAAGTGCAGCTAAATATATGTGTGGAAAGCTGTTTTTGAAAACTTGATCTGAAAAGCTCCTTATCTGGACAATAAGTGTTTATTTACTCAGTAAAACTAGCACACAGGCTCTCAGCTACTCTCTGCCAATGAGAAATTCTTATTTATGTTTTTGTTTACCTGCATTTATTATAATTTATTCAGGGTTTCTAATATGGTTTTCTTCTTCATTTACACCAAATTGTTCTTTACATAATACATTATATGTCACACACACACACACATACGCGTTGTTTAGTCCTTGTAGAGAAATACTAACCATAGAACAGGACTCTCTGGAGCAGATACACATGAACCTATCGGTCCCATGCCTAATGTTTGGCCTGGGTTAGAGGGGGTACAAAGCCCCCCAGCATTGAGCTGTGGAGTAGTGGATCTGTTCTTTGAAATGATGGTTGCTGAATGCAAATGAATCTTCACAGCAGTGCTCCAGAATCTACTAGAAAGCCTTTCCTGGAAGGCAGAGTTTCTCCAAGAAAAGCAAAATAAAGGTTTTCCTTTGATTTCAGAGGGAATAATAAATGCACAGGTGTCCCAGTACTTTTTTCTATTTAGTGTATATGTTTATCAGCCTGGCAAAAAGGAACATTGATCATTTGTTGGATAAACTGATATGGATATAAAGCTCGCTTTCTGCCAGTGTTGATTAAAGTAAAATCCATTATTGTTTAGTGACACCAATATATCAATATCGAGCCAAAGTATATGTGCAGAGAATTCCCACATAACTGTGCTATAATTAAATGTGCTATACATATAATGCAATATAATTGGAATTTGGTGATTATATGCTACCTGTGCTTCTGTGTTTCTGCAGGGATGTTTCGTCTCAAGTATTCTCCTCAGTCAGACAGCCAGGACTCTGGTGACTAGGCGCGATTTTGAGAGTGTGTGTGAGGTTTTTTGGACCCGAGCCCTCGTCCGTGTGTGAACTTGCATTCATCGAGAACCCCCACAGGAACGAGGCTCTGGATTTGTTCCACAGCTGAAGCACTTGGAATAACAGTCCAGTCTGGGTTTCTCCAGATGCTGTCGTCAGACTCCGTTGGAAAACAGTTATGATTGTTATCTTGTAGAGAGGTGTCTTCATATCCTCATGCAGCCAGTTGTGGAGTTGGACAGTGTAAGAGGTAATCAAACCAAAGAACAAAAAAGCACCTTGCTCCAAAAAAAGTATATTGCAAAAGGAGAATGACAGCCATCGTGTTCTCGCTCCTCAGGTCTGTTAATGGCCTCATGCCTTTTCTAACCGTGCACTTTGTTTAGGCACCTTTACTGCTCATAGAGTGGTGCGAAAAGATGGATGCTAATGATGGATTTTGCGCGTCTTTGGCAGCACTTTGGGAAAAGTAGGAACGCAGACACTGCCATCTTCAGTTCTGAGGAAAACGGTTTGACTGTATCTGCACTGACGCACAGGTTTGTAACAGAACGTGGAAGAACATTTTCATATAATACTGCTCTATTCAAAATGGCTACATTTTGTTTTTTCAAAGTGTACCATAATTGCCATGAAAAACATCCAGCTACCCAGGAATGACTCAGTCTTTTTATAACAAGTTTTTTTCTTGTTGAATCCATGAATCCATGGTCATGGTTTTGGAAATGTTTTTTTACTCTTTTTCACAACTAAGACTTCATGGATACAGACAGGGAGCTTAATCTTGACTTTTTTTACTATGATGGTGTTAATCCATAACTGCCTATAAACAGTTGGACAGAGTTACTTGGAAATAATGAAAGAATTTGCTCAAGTGGTCAATGATTCTGACCTGCCTTGTACGTATGCATTGTCCTACATGTGGGCTCTAGAGGCTAGCCATAAAACATCGTCAACAAAGAAGTTTACCAAACTACACCACAGCCAGTTAATCAAGGACTTCAAAAGCCCAGTCCACAATGCAATTCCATGGAGTTATTTGGGATGGATGAGTGTTCTCAGCTGAACTCATCTTCAGAACCTTCTTTTTCCATTTATGTCTTCAGCCAGAACCCACACTGCTCAGCTCAGCATGTTGCCTTATACTAAGTACTTGTTCTGTACATTTGGATTATGTATGTATTCAGCGTCTATTACTATCATAAAACTGATGCAACTTGAATGGTAATCTTTTTCATGTACCATTTTGGCCATTTTGTATTTAATAGTGGATGCTGAATGGAATTTGTATTCAGAGTTATTTTGTACTGGTTAAATTTGAGATTTTTCAAAATTAAACTTTTCAGATGTACTTTTCCAACGTTACACATTGCCTAATGGTGTACATTACGTGCTGTAAGTGCATCTGTGGTGTAAATTATGTTATGCCGGCAGCTAGAAAGCTGCTGTTTATGACTCCCAAGTGTCAAAGTCCTTAAAAAGAGAAGCAATCAATTTCCAGCTACTTGATGAATGTGTAATCCTTTTCTTCAGGTACATTTGCTAATTCCTCAAGCAATCCCCATCCAATTAAACACACCTGACTCTGATATTTAAAGTGCCTGATTGGTCCAGTCCAGTTCATTAGACTCAGGACCAAAGATACTGAATTACACATGTCCGAGATTTTACAGCAGTTTGGACAAAAAGTAAACACCGACTTTTTCCATCTGTTCAAATAACTTCACTATTATTGTTTGTTTTGATTGGATGTTTATTATTGTGAAAATGAAGGACCCTGATCTGTGTCTGTTATACAGTAGAGTCTAACCCTACACCATAGAGGCATTACATTAAAGTCATTAAACATCCATTGAACCTTTTTCATATTGTGGTACTCATGCTGCCAAACAGTCAAAGGAGGAAATGTTTGCAGTCAAAAACACTAGAAAGAAGGTGCTTCTGACAGAGGAACCTTTGGTCTTGCCCTGATGTGTTCTTCCCCCGTGACAGGTACCACTGGAACCAGATAGTCAATATTATTTGCTTCTCCTGTCAGTGGTCTTAATGTTAAGGCTGATGGGTGTTATTTATACATATGCCACAGGCCTGAGCAGTACACAGAGCAGACAAATGTAAAGAAAGTCTTTAAAACCACTGTTTTGCTTGTTTGTCAACACTTGTTTGTCTAATCTCTGTTGGATTGCTCTACTGAGATTTAGTTGTTTAAAAGAAGGGTGTCCTTCAAAGAAAGCCGTGGAACATTACAGTTCACATTGGGTGCAGATGTGTAAAATTGCAATATTCTCTCCACACAGCTTTAATATTCCTCAGTTTTATTGTTTATCTCTTAAAACAACAAAGATAAAGAACAGAGCAATGTACTATTGCTGTAAAAGCGGAGATGCAGAAGAGGTGGGACAGATCTGATAAAACGCACCACCTCTGCTCCCCTTCTCCATGAAACCTGCTTCCAACAAACACCTTTCATTTATATACTCGTTTATTTGTTCATTACACAGAAGTATAGCATATGAACATTTGTACAAGGAAACATCTTTTAAATAAAAAAAAAAAAACAAGACAAAGCTAAATGCGAAGAAACGCTTAGGATAAAAGGCATCTAAACTTTTTGTTTTCTGTCTTTTTGTGTTGTACAGTTATATGTAAGACATACTGACGATGGCATACAGTAGCACACATACTTATGCGTTTATAAAGGCGTAAATAACCCTCTATATTAAAATCAGGAATGCTAAAAGCGTGCACCCGAAGAAAAGCAGGGATTTGGAGCCGCTGGAGCCTGCACCTGCTAAAGTGACGTCAGCCTACATGTAAAAACGGGTTCCCTTCTGCGCGTCACGGCACAGCTGAACGGCTGTCCATCTACAGCATTTTTGCAAACATTCAGACCTATCCTCCTTTCCTATGCGTCTGGCTTATTTTGAGGATTGGTTCAGCTTTTCCGTCGTATATCTGCATTACAAAGCTTTGCACTACAATCATAGCGAAGTTTTATAGCAAGTTTTTTTTTTATTTGAGAGCGAGATTAGCATTTTACCCAAATGTAAGTGACCCCCACCTGTCTAATTTGTCCAAATCACCCAGCATCAGTAAGGAAAAGCATGGGCATTCTGTTTTCTTTCTCAGGTTGTGAATTCATCCAGTCTTCCATAAGAAAGCCACAGGAGAGAGAAGAAAGGCAGAGCTACTAAATACCTCCAATCAGATTTGGTTTATCAGTGACGAGCAGTTTGTTTCAACTGAGTTCTAGATAACAGAGGACGCATCCTTTTCCCAAAGGAGGTGAGAGTACTACCGTTTACATTTGTCTAGATCAGGGAGAAAACATCTATATAGAAGCTTAAACAAGAGTTTGTTAAATTAAATAAATTATGTCTAGAGGTATAAGCTTTGTTGAGCTGTTATTTTAAAGAGCACAAATTGGGGGTTTATTAACGTATTGCTCATTAAAGCCTGATTCAGACCTTTGTAAAGCATATTATTCACTATGCATTCAGCTTTATTCCTTGTGACCTTTATTATTGCAAACATCTGTTGTGTGATAATGACTAATGATTGCATTGTTAGCTGTGGTAATACACAATAAACACAAATTATTCAGCATGAACATTTACCTACATTTACACATTATTTGCACTTTGATTAATGTCATTTCTCAACAGTGCAAGGTTTACTGCTTTATGTGAGTTTAATGCATCAAGAAATGTTCCGTATTCTAAAGTAAGGTCCTACTAATCACTTATCGGACACAGGAAATACTAATTAAGTGTTTAATGCAGTCAATTTACATCAGCATCTATTCATAATACACTATGTCAGTTCTGGTTTGAAATTCTGTTATTTAGAGTTAAAGGTCTGCCCAGCTCGCATGCTGTGTAATTGTCATCTCAGATGCTACAGGTCCTACATTTTACATAACAAACCAATAAATTAATAATAAAGGTTATAATCAAGAAAGTTGATTGCATAATGAATGATTTTACATCGGAAATGTTTAATAAAGCCTGAAGTAGAGAAACAAGACCTCAATAAATCCCTTTTGTATTTTCCTTAAAATAAAGTGTTACCAGTTTAGCAATATCACCACTGAATGATACTTCAACTGCACAGTACACATCAAGTACTTTCTCTGAAGCTTAAGATTTTCCAAGTTTAAAAGAAAAAGGTTTCAAGCAGATCTGATGTGTCCAATTTACTGAAACACAAGCTGTTTCAGTAAATGCTCATGTGTTGACTCTAAAAACACACAGATCACCTCAGGTAAAGAGGAAAATTATTAAAACAAACCTCTCTGCAAACAAAACGGTTTATCCCCCATGTTCACATGCAGCCCTTCTTACATTCGCTACCCTTTAACTCATCCTTTCTATTAAAAAAAAGACCCCTTTTTGATCCATAAGGAGAAGAAAACATCAATAAACAGAGGTTAAAGGAATGAAATCTGGGATCTAATAATGGCTGGGGTCAACATGGCCATCTTAGCAAAAATGACCCTCAATCCTTTCCCCGTCAGCATAGAGTTGCTCTATGGTGGAATAGGGCAGAGGGTGGGGAAGGGTTGTATAATTGTCCAGAAGAAATAGCCAGAGGCAGACGTTCTACTGTGAGGTGCATCCAAAAGTCTCCTGGGAGGCATACACCATGTACAGGAAGCCATCTTCATCTCTCTCACGCTCATAGACCTCGGAAATGGCTGTGGAAACAGATACCATGCTGTGGCCGTTCACGAGCAGGAAGAAGGCCTGGTTGGAGTTCAGCTGCAGGCGCCTCCTGGTGGCAACACAGACAAAACACAGTCAGCACTTCTATTTTAATACTGCTATTTTTATACTGCTTTCATGTGCAGCGCGGAAGAGGAATATCAATGAGGGTCTGGTTCTAATTCAGAAAACCAGCCTTGTTCTGGTTTTCCCTCAGATTATTCCTTTTGCAGAGTAACAGGAGTTCGTTCAAATAAGAGGAGCTTCTTTTTAATGCTTTCAAAACTGGTCTGTGCATTAAAATACTGTTTAGGATGAACTGCTGATGAACTACTGTGACAAAACTATAGATATTCAAAATAAGATTCATTAATTAATATTTAAATAATGTTTATGTGTATAAAGAGAGGGGGCAGCGAGAAGATGCTCAGCATTATGGGCATTAAACGCAACTCTTTGTTTTGGGTGGGCCTTTATAGATCGTTAATAAACCCATAACAGCAACAATATATCAACATAACTATAGTGATATATCTGAATACATGGAGGGAAATATGTTGAGGATGTGCTGTTGATGCTTTATTTACGTTAAGTAGGTTTATTGTTGATATGGTACATGAAGCAGACTTGAGCAAACCTAACCCAGCCTTACACAAAACCCAATCCAGCCTATGCTTCTGTCTCTATTCCTAATCTT
Source organism: Acestrorhynchus altus (assembly GCA_034509495.1). NCBI lineage: Eukaryota > Metazoa > Chordata > Actinopteri > Characiformes > Acestrorhynchidae > Acestrorhynchus > Acestrorhynchus altus. The sequence goes on along the minus strand of CM067512.1, from coordinate 19,078,398 downwards.
AGTTCTTACCTTGATGTTAAACCTAAAGCTAATCCTAACCTGTAGCTTCTACCAAAAACCTAACGCAAACCCTAATCATAACCTTAACCTAAAACCAAAATCTAACCTGAACCCTGGCCTTAATCCTACCTTAAACTTCAAGCCAAACCCTTACCTTAACCCTCATTTTGGTCCTAATGTTAACACTGGCCCTAATCCCAACCTTAACCTCAACCCAAAACCTAGTCCTGACCCTTAATCTGAACCTAACCCAGTTCAGCTCTGGTTACAGACTGGAAGAGCAGCATGTCTTTAACAACTGTTACAGGATCAGTGATCAGTTCTCAGATGAACATCTACAGATTTAAACTTGAACTCTCCTAATTCAGCAGATTATAAACAGACATATTTATTCAGTTTTCTAAAATCTCTTCATGAATGTATTCAGACATTTGTTGATCTGTTTCTAAAGGTCCGAGTGTTTACTTCATCTAAACAGGACCGATTAAAATTAATGTGCTACCACATCAAATGTATGCAATAATATTTTTAGAACAATTATCTGCAGTTACTCCATATATTCAAGACAAACACAAATCACAGAGCAGCTTTACAGAAATCAAAAATAAGAAGGTGAACACAAGAAGCACGAGTACTTGCACACTCCTAACTCTGAAGGTCCTTCAAATGTTGACATGCCAAAGAATGCCTTTTGCTTTCATAAAGAACAGGGTTTGTGAAGATTTGAGACTGAAGAAAATGTTAAAGGTCTAAAGAACCATTAAAGTAAAAGGTTCTTCACCCTCACACATCTCTATTACAAACATGTTTCATTTGAAGTGTCTTTACTTTTGAGAGTTAGGAGCTGAAACAATCAACCAAAAGAGGTGCAAATTTCAACAGCAGCTGCCAGGAATGTGACGCCATCTGATTTACCTGATGATCTTGATGAGTTCACTCATGTTCACATGATCAGGAACCAAAAACTTTGTTTTGTCCAGAATGGGGAGCTGCTTTTCACCCTTATACCTCTCAATGATCACCTGAAATAAAAATGATAAATATTTCTTAGTAAAAAAAAAAACTACTTAGAAATTATATGTAGCTTTTCAGATTTTATACAATTACACTAAACCCTTTCATTTTGTTTTCCGAAGAAAACGTCACAAATACAACAAAATAATACTCATTTTTGTTTGTATTCTGACATGGAATAAAAATACTTGATGAGAATGGCAAATACACGATTAACTTTGACACCAAAGTACCAATTAAAGGCTGTACAATCACTTCGGACACAGGCTTATTAATTTTCTTCCAAAATCAAAAATATTAAATCTGTGTCAGTATGGGTGCAACTTAATTCAGCTGAATTAGTGACTGGTTATGTGTTTTTCCAATTTTCCAAAAGCAGCTACCAGCAGACATGAAGAAATTAAAAAGTATGTTACCCACATGGAAGATTAAAGCATAGCAGTGCTTTTAGCACGGCGGTACATTAATGGAAATTTCCTGAGTATTAATTTTAGTTTGATCTTACAAAGTACAACAGCCCCAAAGGTATCTCTGCAGAATCAATCTGCAGGTGTTTTACCAGGAGGATAGAGAGCCTTTTCTATAAGATTTGATACCACAGGAAGGTGGAGATTTCCACTAATTGTTGAGTAGAGTTTATAAAAACAACTTCACAAAATGGGAGTCATTTGAGAAAACAGCAGACAAGACCACAGTTGTTTTTATACATAAGAGGAAATAGTTTCCCCAAAAACATTTGAGTACAAAGACGATTCTTAGACAGTCTTTGAGGGTATAATGAACAATCAATTAAAGAGAATGATTATACTTTCACAGCACAATAAAACCATTCTCTTTCCTCAGAGCTCGGGTTCAGCCATGCCACAGCACGCCTGGATCAAAGAGAGTTTAGGGCCTTGCTCAAAGGCCGAACAGTGCCAGCGCAGCTAATGCAAGCACCGACCAACAAGCAATCAGCTAAGATGATCTAAAAGCAACAATATGTAGCAATTCTTGCTTAAAATGGCAGATTCAGAGTCGGGTTGATGATAAACTGACTGTAATAGGCAGAATGTGTCTCTGTCTCATATTTGTGTAAAATCCTGTCATATTACTCCACCTCAATCCACATGGTTCTTTCATTCAGATGCCATGTTTGTATTGTTCAGCTTGTCATATGCGTTTTTTCCTGAAAGCAGAGCCACAGTGTTTTCCTCCTTAGAGGGTTGATAATTATCTGGTGAGCAGAAAAAGGTGCGTTGTGGCAGTCCTCTGAGTAACAGAGTAAAAACCTCTGCTTAGAGGGTTTACAAGTGGCCTGAGGGCTGGAGACACTCAGGAAATGGTCACTCTGCAAACTGGGGGATGTGTGTGTGCGCATGTGTGTATGCAGCAGATGGGAAGTTGATTGTCACCTAATCCTTGTGGTCGGCTTGTGTAACAATAGTGCTCAATAGCCTTATAGGCCCACAGCTCGGTGAATAAAAGTGACTCCTTACAAGGCTATTCTCCTTCATCAAGGAGCTCAGATATGCTGATGCTGGTAACAACTTGTACAATGGCTCTTCAGTTGTCTTTAATGTGTTAATTTTAACCTTTAAACTAAGCCTGGTCAGTTTGGTGTGTTTAAAGATGCTGAAGTTGCTTATGGTACTACTGACCTTGTGATCTTCTTGACCTCTGTAACATGCACAAACATAACCTTCACAAAAATACATTCTTGGAAAAACAGTTTTTGACAAGATGGAAAAACAGTTTTTGACAAGCCACAACATGTCCTTTTATACACTCCTGAATAGCTCTAGGCATAAAGCATAAGAAAACAAGTTTTTTCAACTTTAAAACCATCTTTACCCTTCTTACCCTCTCAGAATGCATTTATATTTCAACATGATTCTCTTAACTAAACCAAGTCTTTCTTAGTTATTATTAGTTATTATTATCATTCCAGTTATTTCATTTTATTTTTGTTTTTGTTATTTGATCTTGCTTTTCATTTGTATCAAATCATTTTGTTTTGTTTTTTATTATAATCATACTTTGTCTTGTGGGCAGCTGTGGCCATGACTGGAAGGTTGCTGGCTCAATTCCCTGACCTGGCAGGACACAACTGAAGTAATTTTGAGCAAGGCAATCAACTCCCCAACTGCTCCCCAGGTGCCATGGATAGTGTTGCCCACCACTCAGGGCACATGTGCTCACTGTCCCCTAATGTGTTTATTTACTAGTGTGTATGTTTGTGTTTCCCTACATCATGTAATGATACATTTCCCTGTGTGCAAACACAGTGGATCTATATACATGTTTATGTTTTATTTATTTCTAAATACTGCTTCCATATTGTTGCCTTATATTTCATAATTATTTTATCTACTGTTCATTACATTTTTTGTTTTTATTTATTTTAAATAATTTAATCTTACCTTGTTTTTCCTTAATTATTATTATTTGTTCATTTTTAAGTTGCTTTAATATTACTTTTTTGTAAAAGCTTGGCAACACTGAAAATGAACTTTTAATCTATATATTTCCAATTGAAAGTAACAGTTAAGTCACTGACTCAAACCCCCATCTCTACAGTTTTCCAGCTCCAAAAGAAGATTCACATTATTTGATATGATTCACTTTGACACCATCACAGACCAACCCTTGCTCAAGTCTCAGAGTAGTCCAGTGAAGTGGGACACACTTACAGGGATTTTGTTTGGGTGCTGCTCTCGGATCTGTCGAACGTCATCCACCCTCTGTTCTATAGAGACAAATAAAAACCCCACATTAGACACAGCTGGTCAATGCAACGTCACTGCAGAAACATATAGGAGCCATTAGGCCGCGTCCTCGTGAATGATTGGGGTCTAATTATAGGTATTACTGAATAATGTAAAATCCCATTTATCACACACTAACATTCATGCAGAATTGAAGTAGTGTTTCTACACTTCTAAAAGATACACTGTCAATATCAGAAGAAGATGTCTTATAATTACTTATCTATTGATATATTTGTAATGTGTTGTTAAATGTGTGTAAAAAGTAGTGCAGCATCCAAAATCAATAAAAATCAAAAGAGATCGATAAAAAAAAAAAACCCTTTCAGCCACTCATCTACCTTCCCATTTATACATCTTCATATTCATAATTCAGGTTGATGATACAGTTTATCACTTTTTTCAACACAATAAAAATAAGAAATGGCTGCAAATGAAATTATAAATTAAAAAGTACATTGGAAATGACCCAATATAATGCTCTAACCATACAATATGACCTCATTATCTTATTAATACCCAGTAATTGTATGTTTAATTTAATTTATAATTGTGCCGCACTAATGCTGTGACGTTCAGTATCTTTAATAGGGTCTAACAGAGTGAGATTTCTGTTAAATAAGCAGCAAAATATGGCAAAACAGCAATTTCATAAATCTCAAACAGAATGTTCCCCTTACACTACATTTCCATGAACTGAGGATGAACAAATGTTCCTCCAGACTCAAGTGGGAAGGTACATGTGACACATTGTGTAATTCTTTAGCTGAATGTTTGAATAGGGGTTAAACATAGTTCTCAGAAAAAGAGGTAAACACACAGATGGGAAAGTTGAAGAAGGAAGCTCTTTGTGTAGCTGAGGATGACCAGGCAACCGGCAGTACAAATGACTCAGCAGTTCCTCTCATACCAGAAAAAAATACAATTAAAAAACAATAAAAACAATACAGACACATTAACGTATGGTGATCCAAACGTAACTGCGGATACTGTGCTCAAACTACTGGAACTGAATTACAGAGTTTACTACTTGTTACAGAAATAAACAATTTGTATGTGTACACTTCTTTGTTTATAAAAATGTGATTTTCATTTGACCAGAAGCACTCAAGCTTTTTGTGTCAGACTGCTTCTCTGATGGCTTCATCCAAGTGGATTTTGTCCCAATTTCTTCACAAATCCCAATCACATTACACAAATATATCAGTATCAGCATCAGTCAACCTCAACTTTAGAGGCCTGCTCTGACCAAACCAGAACATTTGGCCAAGTTAGCATTTTGATAAAAGAAAATAATATTTCTACAGTGTTTTAGACACATATATATTAAGCCATATTAATCATGCAACACTGTCTTCTAGTACACATTACAATAATTATGTATTGTAGATAAAAATATCCAGTAGTATGTAGAATGTAGGTAAATGTAAAATAAGAGTAATTAAAGTATTAGGGAATTAGAGTATTTCTATTGGTCTATTCATCATGATACAATATAAAGACACAACTGTCAGATTCACATTGTGGGGAAAACTAAAAATGTACAAAAATAGACAAACATGGTTTTCGTTGGACAATGACAATACCTGAGGATTTTGTGACCAAAACTGATCAGCTGGCTAAGCTAGCATTTTGATAAATACCATAAACAAAGAAACAAGGCAATTAAAACTATAAGACATTTGCTGTTTCAATAATTCACAACACACTGTAATACAGCTAGTTTACTCCTGTAGTTCTTAACATATGTACTTTGCACTAACCTGTCCAGGTCTGCGGTGACTATTAGACTCTTAGGAGCAGGAATATTGTTACTGAGCATCTTCACAAAGGTGTGAATAGAAATATTTCTAGTATTTCAGAGGGTGATGGCAGCTAATAAGCTGCAGGCACCTCTGAGGCCTTGCAGGACCTGCTGTAAGCGTTTAGGCCTCATCAGGTCACCAGGAGGAGCTGCAATACAGTCAATTATGTCGTATTTTCCTGTTTATCGAGGCTGTCTGCAAACCCCACCACAACCCCATCCCCCAATACTGCAGCCTGCCTCAACTCTACACCACAAAAACACCAACGACTTGTTTTCCCCCTCTAACATAAACCCACACACACACACACTATCTCTCTCTCTCTCTCTCTCTCTCACACACACACACACATTTGGCCTAACAAAGACATTGCGACACTCAGTCTTTCCAAAGCATTTTAAGGCCCTGCTCATGTGTATACACACACACACACACACACAATACAGAACACCTGACAAACCTAATGTACAGGTTGCTCTGCTCTCCGCCCCTGAACTGTTTCAGTTTCGATGTGTTTACAGGAATATGAACTACATGTTATTAATATAATAATAATAATAACAACAACACAGAGTTCTATAACCGCGAAGATTGACAGAAACACTCCTCCTTCCCGCAGTAAACCCTTTAACACACGAGGTGACTGTGTGAAGTGGAGAGCAGCCCCGTGTTCAGAGCTGCTTACCAAATGTCCTCCTTTGTTTGAACGTCTTCTCTGAAGGCATGGCTGGAGGAGCGTGTCTTCTCCACACAGAGCGGCCCGGCTCTGATTTACAGTCAAAGGCGAGCGAAACGTCGTCTTCTGAAGCGTTTTTCTCCTCGGCTTGTGATGTAGCTTTGAAAACAGAGGGATATCTCAGATCTGCTGCTGCTTCTCCGTCCGTCTCCAACAGCAAAACAAACCGGTCAGCTGCTCTCTGACGTCACCGCGCAGGCGGCCTGTTCTGTTTCCCGCCCGTTTTCAGACAAGTCCCGCCCCCCGGGCGTGCGGATTGGTTGTTCGCTCAAACAGCTCGAGACGTTCCAGAGCTCTGCGCTCATTCATCAGGAATTCTCCTTCATTTCTCCCCAATGTCCCTCACAAACATCAGTCCACTTACAACACGTCCACTTCAGTAATTCTATCTTCAGTCTTTCACAGCGCTTTAATTATATTATAACATTACATTATACAAAATATGAGGCCTTCACATCTCCATTCCGGTTTCCTTCAACAGCCATAACATTAAAGCCTCCTGTACATCTCCTCCCTCTTACTGACAAAACCACTCTGACCAGTCAAGGCATTGAGAAGGTGTCCAACAGGTCCATTAAACCTTTCATACCTATGCTCTCAGTGAGGGCAAACTCACATCTGGTCTTCTTAGCTTCATAACTCAGGAATTGCCTGACCAGCAGTTAGAAACCACAGAACCTTCTGGTGATTTCACTGCAGAGTAATTCATGACTTAATAATAACAATAACAATAATAATAATAATAATAATAATAATAATAATAATAATAATAATAATAATAATGATGATGATGATGATGATGATGATGATAATAATAATAATAATGATAATAATAATAATAATAATAATAATGATGATGATGATGATGATGATGATGATATGATGATAATAATAATAATAATAATAATAATAATAATAATAATAATAATAATGATAATGTATTTTTATAAGCTCGTTACTAAAATGCAGTATAAGAAGTGGTTTTATTACCTGAACTATAGGCCACATTGGCCCTAAACAAAATACTTCAAGGGTCGGCCTGCTGTGACCAGCAGTTTTAGAAATCTGCATGGATCCCCCTGGCGGGATCTTCAAAAAAAAATGATGATGATTTTTATATATTTTGTAATAAGCCATATTATGAAATCTTTTTTTTTATTCCCAACTTACAGACACCCACCTGCAACCACTTTGACCAAAGATCTATTAATTTTAACTTTCAAGTCTGTACATTCAAAAATAAGCTACAAAAAAGAAAGGAAAAAAAGGAAATTGGTAAATGGTGATAAAAACCTGGCCACTTTCATCAAGATATTAAACTTCTGATAGTATTGACACTTCAAGTAATTACATATTTGAGAAGCCAAAGACCTCCCACAAAGATATCAACATATGCATGTGACTGTCTCATGTAATTACTGTGTTATTACAAATAAGAGAGGCCATGTCAAAAATGGGGGAAAACAAATTAAATTGGAGTAGGTCCCTAAGGGAAAAGCTGAACATGTCTGCCATCTATCAGCCAATCATAGTGCAGGAAGGAGGGACTTGTCAGAACATGGGTGGGAATAAAATAACCCTCACAAGGAAGACCTCAATAAGGATGTTTATCGTTTAATGGTATTTTTTTACATAAAGTTAAAACAATGCTGCTTAAAAAGAGGCAGCCAATCAAAAAACAAATTATAACAAAGTTGATCAAATTTATATATTTCATTTCTTGATTAAGGACAAAATGTCATGTCTTTATCACATGGCACTTCTGTTAACAGCGGTGAACAGAGGTCAGCAGAATTCACTGCAGACCATAATGGGTGATTCACATGATCATGACAAGTCTTTTCTGAGCTCTGTTAAGAAGTTTTACGGTTGCTATTGTAGGTCAAGAGTGACACACTCTCATGCTCACCGGAAATTTTCGGGCAATTCCTGTTTCCCAAAGCGGATCATACTTCTCCAATGTTTTTCTCTCTCTCTGAAATCAAGGGTGAAATCAACAGGTGTTTTAGTCTCTTGTTAGTCAGCGACAGTCCCTACTCTTCTAGGAAGACTTTACACTTGATGTTGGAACATTGCTGTAAGTATTTGATTGTATTCAGCCATATGAGAGCATCAGTGAGATCATGTAATGATGTTGGATGATTAGTTCTGCCACTCCAATTCAATCCAAAATTATTGGCTGAGAACCCAAGAGTGCAACTGATCAAAGTGTATATATACAGGTATGGTAATATTTTCTTCTTTCGGACACAGTTTGACTGGGGCAGGGGTTTCAAGGGGTATTGAAAGAGCTAATCAGGCTTTTGTTGGAGTAACTGTTTCTACTGTCCAGGGAAGACTTTCTACTGGATATTGCATTGCTGTGAGAATTTGATTGCATTCAGCAAAAAGAGTATTGATCTAGTCGGGATGTTGGGTGATCACCAACCCAACTCATCCTCAAGTCCCCACCTTATTGCAAAAGTATGGGATGGAGGACCACAAACATTTGGACATCACGATAAAATGCTTGTCAGAGTTCATTATGAATTAATACATGTTTCAGCTTCACTAAAATCTAATCCACCTTCTGCACTCAACAAAAGGGATGCTGTGTTTACCTTAATTATTAAAGCTGCTAAGACATTACTAGGTTTTGTAAATAGAGTGAATTACATGAGAAAGATATGTATATATGAAGTAGATAACCTTGAAATGATTAACTCCATGTCTGATGCCAGGTGTAGGCTAAAGGGGTATAAAACCTCCCAGAATTGAACTGTTTAGCAGTGGAACTGTATTCTCTGCTGATTTCCTGAAACTAGACAAGGAAAACCAAAACATACATACAAATGAGAGACCAAATCAAACAAATGGTTTCAGTATCTGGTGTGACAGCAATTATGGCAACTGAACACTTCCAGTAGCTGTTAATCAGTCCTGCACACTGGTTTGGAGGAATTTCAGCCTATTCCTCCATACAACACAGCTTCAACTCTGTTATGTTGCTGGATGTTCTCAGATGAACAGCGTGCCTCAGGTCCTTCTGAAAATATTTCTTTGACTTTGACTTGTCTAAAACATTGACTTTATACTTATTTACCCATTCTTCGGTAGAATAACAGTGTGCTTAGGTTTTTTTGTCTTCCTATATGACCCACATTCGTTTGTTATTAGCTCACTGACATGTCCTGACATTTTCCTTTGCTTTTTGCTTTTTGCTGCAGAAATCGTTGTTCCATTATTGATGGCAAACCATCCGGATTCAGATGCAGCAGAATAGGCCCCAATCATGATACAAGAATGAAATTCTTTTCTCCAAACACAAAACTTCCCATTTAAACCAAAAATATATATTTTGGTTCAATCCATCCTCAATGCATTGTTCCAGTAGTCTTGTGGCTTGTCCATGTGACCTTAAGCCAACTGCAGATTGGCAGGAATGTTCTTTTTGAAGAGAAGCAGCTTTGAACCCTGCCATTGTTGCCCAGTGTTCTCCTGGTGGTGGACTCATGAACATTAACATGCCAGCGTGAGAAAGACCTTTAATTACTTAGAAGTCATATTCCTTTATGACCTTGTGGACCTTGTTTTTGGTGTAATTTCTGTTGGTGGAGCAAAACTAATGGTCTTGAACTTCCTCCATTTGTACATTTGAATTTGGTGGAGATCAAACTCTTTAATGTCGTTTTTCAGCCTGACGAGTATTATAAACCTTGGACATTATCACATGTAACATTAAACCACATTATACCAGTCATTAACACTGATTAAGTGGTTCTAATGCAGGGGTCTCAAACCAGGTCAGAAATGGGCCAGTGTGGCTGTACATTTTCACTGTAAACAACCAGCAGCAACAGCTGATTCCACTCACTTAATCAATCAGCCAATCTTCAAATAACTGGTCACATATAGCTTCTGTTTGGAGATCTATTCTAATGCCTTCTGTCAAAGAGGATATATTAGGCAGCAAGTAAAAATCCAGTTCTTGATGTGTTGGAATATATTTATTGAAAAGCAATAGACTTAATCCAGGTTTGGGAAACCCTAGTGTAAACATACTGTAATTACTTTTATACAATTATAGTGGTTTTCACCACCACTGAAATACTAGAATGACTTCACACTGCAGATATAAATATGTCTGTGAATAATAATGTAAACATGGGCTTGTTCAGGGGATGCTGACTCATGGCAGTGTTTCTTTAGGTAATGGTCCAGTCAAAGACAGACTTCCTAGGTTCTTGCACAAGGCCCTAGCCACTAGGGGGCCCTCAATCAGCATATATTTCTAATACATTAGACATCCACAATACACATTCTATCAGACACAATCAGGTTGTAATAAAAGTGCAGTCACAGACGTACCTCACTGGCCCCTTTATTTCAAACTGTTGCCTTGTGCTTCCACATTCTTTTACTTTATTAGAAACACCTACCTTGTGCGTCCACTCACAGGCCACTTTATTAGAAACACCTACCTTGTGTGTCCACTCACAGGCCACATTATTAGAAATACCTACCTTGTGCTTCCACTTACCTTTAACCTTAACTCTAGACTAACATAAATGGTGCATCAACATGTGAGCTACAGTCTCTAACTGTGCACCAGCAAGCTGAAGCTACAAGAAGACAGTTTGTGATAATGTGACCGAGGACTGCGTACACAGTAACAGACACTGTAAGAAAGCTGAGGTACTGAAAAAATAAACAGGAGACTTAAAATAAAATGTGCAGGATATAAAGCAAAGAAATAAATCACTGTTTCCTCTGAGGGTGTGGGATGTCAGTAGTTCCCTCCTACTCACTGCAGGGTTGTGCAGCTTGGCTTAGTCGGCTGTCTGGGACATATTGTCATACATATTGTATGAGTGTTCCTGAAGAGTAGTGCGCTCTCAGTCTTTTGGAAGCTGATGATTCTTGTAGCTGAATTAGAAGCTGCTGCCACCCGAGCCAGATTGGGGAAGTTAAATGTCATAGTGTAGGTGTTGCCTTGGCATTAACTGGAGTTTACACACACACACACACACACACACACACACACACACACACACACACACACACACACACACACAGTAAATCACAGGCGATAAAGAATCATTATGATGAGTAAGGCAGAGTTAAATCTTGTGTATTTAGACTTAATTAAACATTGGGGAATTAGACAGTGCATGACAGAGGTGTTACTCATTAATAGTACTATCACTCTGAAAGAAAATCAGTCACTGGCCACTTTATTAGAAACACCACCACGTGTACAGGGGATGGACAATGAAACTGAAACACCTGTCATTTTAGTGGGAGGTTTCATGGCTAAATTGGAGCTGCCTGGTGGCCAATCTTCATTAATTGCACATTGCACCAGTAAGAGCAGAGAGTGAAGGTTCAATTAGCAGGTAAGAGCACAGTTTTGCTCAAAATATTGCAATGAACACAACATTATGGGTGACATACCAGAGTTCAAAAGAGGACGAATTGTTGGTGCATGTCTTGCTGGCGCATCTGTGACCAAGACAGCAAGTCTTTGTGATGTATCAAGAGCCCCGGTATCCAGGGTAATGTCAGCACCACCAAGAAGGACCAACCACATCCAACAGGATTAACTGTGGACGCAAGAGGAAGCTGTCTGAAAGGGATGTTCGGGTGCTAACCCGGATTGTATCCAAAAAATTCAGTCCCAAGATGAATTGACACTGTATTGACCGCAAAAGGAGGCCCTAGTACACCATACTAATAAATGATTGGTCTAAAACCAGGTGTTTCAGTTTCATTGTCCAACCCCTGTATTTCAATTGTTAATTGGAAATAAAATAAAAAGTGGCATCCAGCTGACATTCAGACTTATAAGTCAATATCACAGTACATATTGCTGGCTATCCTGCATACAAGACAGATCTTGACTTCTTATCCAAATTTCATTTCCATCTTAAGTGTGTGTGTGTGTGTGTGTGTGTGTGTGTGTGTGTGTGTGTGTGTGTGTGTGTGACACACCTGAATCACACTCCTTACCCTCTTATACTCCTACCCACAGTATACTGTGCAAGGACAATGTGCCTTTCAGAAAGCAACAGTGAAAGACTTGGGTACAATACACAACTTTTAAAGCCTTAGCTGATGATAAAAGCCTTGCTATCTCATACTTCCCCCATTCAGCTGAGAGGATTTTAAAATGAAAAACAAAACAAAACAAAGCAAAAGAACACACACAAAACCTGGGATCATATACACAACTTCAACCTGTTGCTGAACCTAACTGAAAATGTTACCTGGAAGGTGTTGATTCGTCATACCATTTGCTCTGACCCAAACCAACAGAAAGGTTGAAAGATGTCTTTGGGTGAGCATAGTCTGTACAGACTGCATGCAGAATGCAATGTGTGCAGTACACATTGCAGGCTATCCTGCATGCAAGGCAGATATTGACTTCTTATCCAAGTTTCCTTTCCATCTTAAATGGTGCTTCAGTATTGGGCATGTACAGTTCATAGACTGTATTTACTAGTGCCAGAATGGAGCTGCTGCATTATTTAAAGTGGGATCCCTAATAATCAGAGGTGGGTAGAAATGCCAAAACCTGAACTGAAGTTCAATTCAAGTTCACTTTAAAATAAATGTTACTCAAATAGAAGTAAAAGTACTAATTACTATTACTCAAATAAAAGTAAGAGAGTATTGTGTAAAAAAAACTTGTGTAAAAAAACTACTACTAGTGAGTTACTTTTTCAGATCTCAGAAAAGAAATGCCACAGCTCATACCCACACCCAATCAGATATATCCATCAGTTCATACACACACCAGATCAGACATATCAACACACACACACACACACACACATACACACAAACACAAACACACACACCGAATCAAATATATCCATCAGCTCATACACACACCAGATCAGATTTATTCATCAGCTCATACACACACCCACAATCAGATATATCCATCAGCTCATACACACAACAGATCAGACATATCCACACACACACACACACACACACACACACACACACACACACACACACACACACACACACGCCGAATCAAATATATCCATCAGCTCACACACACACCCAGATATATACATCAGCTCATACATACACTCAAAAAGGTATATCCACCAGCTCATACGCACATCCAGCTATACCCATCAGTTCATACATACACACACACACACACACACACACACACACATACACACACACACACACACACACACCAATTCAAATATAATCATCAGCTCATACACACAGTGTCATGAACTTGACTCATAACAGACTGGTTGAGGAAGTGGAAATACTCACAGGGGTTTGTTGACATATGTACACAATAACCAGGATACACGATACTAGACAACATGGCCACAAGATAACATAACATACCAGATTACATAACCAGGTAACAAACCAGCAGACACATGACACCAGACTGACAAGAGGGAGTATATATATATATATATATATATATATATATATATATATATACACTACCGTTCAAAAGTTTGGGGTCACCCAAACAATTTTGTGTTTTCCATGAAAAGTCACACTTATTCACCACCATACATTGTGAAATGAATAGAAAATAGAGTCAAGACATTGACAAGGTTAGAAATAATGATTTGCATTTGAAATAACATTGTTTTTACATCAAACTTTGCTTTCGTCAAAGAATCCTCCATTTGCAGCAATTACAGCATTGCACACCTTTGGCATTCTAGCTGTTAATTTGTTGAGGTAAGCTGGAGAAATTGCACCCCACGCTTCTAGAAGCAGCTCCCACAAGTTGGATTGGTTGGATGGGCACTTCTGGCGTACCATACGGTCAAGCTGCTCCCACAACAGCTCAATGGGGTTCAGATCTGAATAGCCTTCATTTCTAAGAACAAGAATAGACTGTCGAGTTTCAGATGAAAGTTCTCTTTTTCTGGCCATTTTGAGTGTTTAATTGACCCCACAAATGTGATGCTCCAGAAACTCAATCTGCTCAAAGGAAGGTCAGCTTCTGTAACGAGCTAGACTGTTTTCAGGTGTGTGAACATGATTGCACAAGGGTTTTCTAATCATCAATTAGCCTTCTGAGCCAATGAGGAAACACATTGTACCATTAGAACACTGGAGTGATAGTTGCTGGAAATGGGCCTCTATACACCTATGTAGATATTGCACCAAAAACCAGACATTTGCAGCTACAATAGTCATTTACCACATTAGCAATGTATAGAGTGTATTTGTTTAAAGTTAGGACTAGTTTAAAGTTATCTTCATTGAAAAGTACAGTGCTTTTCCTTCAAAAATAAGGACATTTCAATGTGACCCCAAACTTTTGAACGGTAGTGTATATATATATATATATATGTGTGTGTGTGTACACATGAGAACATTAAATGCGGCTGGGACAGGATTACAAAGGGGCAGGGTTAACAATCAGACACAGCTAGGAATGGGCGGAGATAAGACCAAAACACATGGGAACTAAACATGTCTCAATGTGTGACACACACCCAATAAGATATATTCACCAGCTCATACACACACCAGGTTATATATATCCATCAGCTCCCACATACCAGATCAGATATGCCCATCAACTCATACACACAACAGATCAGACATATACACACACACACACACACACACACACACACACACACACACACACCAGATCAGATATATCTACTGTATCAGCTCATACACACACCTGATCAGATATATCCATTAGCTTATGCACACACCCAATCAGATATGTTCATCAGCTAATACACACAACAGATCATACATATCAATTAATCTCATACACACACCAAATCAGATATATCCACACACACACACACACACACACACACACACACACACACACACACACACACACACACACACACACACACACCATCCATCAGCTCATACACACACTACATCAGATATATGGAAACATAATTTCTCTTGATATGATTTAAAAAGAGTTTTTCCAGCTTTGGTTGGAGTAACTATTTCTACCATCCAGGGAAAGTTTTTTTCAGTAGATCTTGGAGCATTTCTCTGATGATCATCACCCCACCCTATCCCAAACTCCCAAGCTCATCCCAAAAGTACAGGATGAAGCACCATCATTCCATAAAACACACTTCCACTGCTCCACAGATCAGTGCCCTCTAGCCCACGCCTGGCGTTAGGCATGGTGCCAAGAGATTCATTTTCATTCTGCTAGCAGTACTTTTCTACAGGGACTGTGTGTGGGTATGAAAGACGGATGCATTCATTACTAAATTTGCACATCTGTGTCAGTGAAAGGTATAACAAGCTCATGAAGTGAACATCACAACCCACTAAATTATAAGGTTAAGTCATACCTAGTGGTCACTATTAAGATTACTACTGTACTACAGCTAAAGTAAGATCATTTAAATATTAGCATCTTGCATGGTGATGTTCACTGCAGAAAACGCATTGCACTCTCTGCAGTTTGCACTTGTTTTTGACAGATTCCGCCATGTGGGAGCTCTCTGCCTGCCCTGTGTGGGCTGCTTTTGTATGCAATGTAACCAAAGGAACAGAAACAAATTTTTCAACAACAGACCATTTTATTTTGAATTAATGTCACTGTTGATGTTATTTTAGTTCTGGAAATCTACATACTACTGCTATCAGTCTTGTTCAGTGTCTGACGCTATGCCAAGTTTTGCTGGAGGACAATGCCTCCCCGGATGTGATAAAATAAAAAAAAAACAAAAAAAAAACAACAAACTTTTAATAGATACAAATATTAGAAAGTTCTAAATATTTTTATGGAACCAATATCATACAGTTTGAACAATGTTCATAGAAAAGCTTGGACTTATAGAACCTTTATGTTCTGCAGCAGCCAGTAACATATGACTCCAGGGTCACCACAGTGTTAAGTGATGGCTAGAGTGGTATGAAGCTCCTCAACATTGAGCTGTGGGGTGTTCTGGAGTATTCGCTCCATCTAATACATTTGGGATGAGCTTGAGTGGCAGAGCTAATCATCTAACATCAGCAAAGGAGGACAAAGTCCAAGCTAATACCCTTTATTTCAGAAGAACAAGAAACTTCCAGACGCAAGTTCCTACAAACCTTTGAATATTTATGCATTCACATGTGTGTTGGTGTGAGTATATATATGTATTTGTATGTGTGTATGATTCATTCCTGCATTGCTGTCATCCACCCAGCCATCAGATGGCTGGCGGTCATGTCGATGGCGAGCCGTCAGCACCGGCAGATGTCCTGTAGGAAGCACAGTTGGAACCTCATCCATGATCTCTCTCTCTCTCTCTCTTTCTCTCTCTCTCTCTCTCTCTCTCTCTCTCTCTCTCTCTCTCTAATAAGGCTGTGGTGAATCAGTAATTGGGATCTAATCTGAACTCCTGAGAGTGATTAAGATTTGGTGTTGAATTATTAGTAACTTGCGGGGTAAAGGATGGCTTTTGAGTCTCTCTTTAACGTTGAATTAAGGGGCTCATATAAATGAAATCCCAGACTTAATTATGCCACTCATTTCCATTCAGTCACACTGAATTAACTGAGCGTATTTTTGCCAAACTTGACCAAGCTACTAACCTTAGAAACCTCTAGCAACACTTGTTTTATACCAAAGTAACCCCCTTACCAACTACCATTTCACAGCAATACTGCACACACTCACAGTTTCCTGCAGGAACTGCACTCTGTGTAGTGTTAAGGTTAAATTGGTCTTAATGCTTAAAAATTTGTCTTTGTTGACAGGTTTTGTCACACCGGTCAAACTTTCTGTAGCCCATGAATCCATTTTGGAATAAACACTTACATTACCATCCCAGCTTATATCCAACAGTAATTTTCAAATCTATGTTCAAGAAATGATGTGAATTACAATATATACAACAATCAGCCATAACACCTGCCCTCATGCCACTTCAAACAGCTCTGCCCCCTCACAGATGATCCACAGGACCCTGAGGGTGCCCCTGTAGTACTTATTATGTTGTGAGGTGCTGCCTCTGTGAGCAAGTCCTACCTCTGTGAGTAAGTCCTACTTTTGGTAGATACATACCAAATCTAACATGTATTATATATTATAACATATTTTATATATATATATATATATATATATATATATATATATATATATATATATATATATATATATGTATGTATAAATAATTTTAAATGATAAATGATATGAAATATTAAATTTTTTTTGTATGACATATTTATACCTTTTAACACATAAAAGGACAGTGTTTTATTAAGGGGTAGATGACCCTTTGTATAGCATTGTATCTGTTCCCTGAAATGGAATACACATTTTACTCTGCGGTATCAGTTACTGGTTACTGGACATCAACTGTTATTGCGCAGTTCATTAATATGTTGTGAATGTTTACTGAACAGTACTGTGCAAATTAAAAGCCCCTTATCTGGGCAGTAAGAGTTTATTTATTCAGTAAAATACAGATATTTGAATAAACACTAATAACATTCATACAAAAAGTAGTGGTTTTACATTTTTATAGTATCTTTATATGTATAATGTATAGTTATCATCGACCTGGTTTGGTAAATTACTGGGTAATGATGTTAAATCAGGTGTGCTGCTGATGGAACTGAACACATCCATGCTCTGGCTGGTTACATCCAAGAGAAATCTGGAACCAAATTTTGTTCTTCAAACTAGCTCTTAAGATCTCAATTACTAACCCATAATCTATTCTAATGTTATCCAGAGTTTTTACAATAAATACACATACTGTGTATTTGTTATATACAATATGCTAAATATGCATATATGTACATTTTCTGTATGAATATGACTTGAATATATATGTGAAAAATCTATAGGGCTGAATTCTATTTGCAACATTTGCCCATCAAACCGATCAACACAATACATCTATTATGATGAATTCATTCAGTGACCCTGGTGCTCCCTCCCTGACCCTTTTTTTGTGCAGCATAAAAGGCAACAAAGGCCTTTCCAGTTGACGTCATCTCCAACAGGTGCTGCACGTTTCCATTGTGTCCTGCAGGAGGAGCTGTTGAACAGTCCCTGCAGACTAGCAGCAAGAACATCAGGAGGCTTGATGTGAAGACACAGGGGAGCTTTCAAAGGTAGAGATGTGTTGATGTCTTCATCAGAAGCTCTCCGAATGCTCCCTGATGTTATTACTGTGGCGTAAGTGAAACACACAGCTTACCTTATTCACTTTTCTTTACATTCATATCAGTTAGGGCCTGGACAGTGCAGGTAATTTGGTAAGTGCAGATGTGACACCTGTGTTCTCTAGCAATAGTGTTTACATTTTAGAACCCAAGCCAATTTTGTGGGGTGTTTTTGTAATTTAATGTACTTTTATTCACCAAAATACTATTTATAGGTGACAGTCACACACACCAGATATTGATATTTTTCGAGATAATTGAGGGTACTCAAATATGTCTTCATTTTCACAGTAGAAAACAGCATGTAACTGCCCATGAAGTGTGGATCTCAGGTTGTAAGAGTTAAGAAACTGACATTGTAGTGAACTGTGTGAGCTAGGAATGGAACAGTGCCAATATCCAATATTACTGTGTACATATCTGTCAGTGCTGATACATAAACATTTATCCAGTGTTGAATAATTGCAGCTAAAATGGGGCAAACGGACCATAGCCTTTTATATAGCTAGTTTTGTTTGGGTTCAATATCCTGTTGTAAAGCAAATGATGGTCCTTCCAAGCACAAACAAGGTGGTAAGGCAAGTCATTGCAGAATGTTGTGATAGCCATGCTGGTAAGACGTGTCTTGAATTTTGAATAAATCACCAACACATCCAACAGAAAAGCACCTGCTCCTTCATGCTTCACAGTAGAAACCACACATGTATAAACCTCCCTTTTTGAATCTGACAGATGGAAGCAAAAATCTCAAATTTGGCCCAAACTATTCTTTCATCTTGCTCTTTCTCAGTAGTGGCTTATTTGCAGCAATTTGACCATGAAACCCTGATTCATGCAATCTTCTGTGAACAGTTGATATAAAGATGTTTCTTGAACTCTGTGAAGCATTTATGTGGGCTCTGATCAGAGGTGCTGTTAATTTGCCGTTTTTGAGGCTGGTGACTCTAATGATCTTATCCTCTGCAGCAGAGGTAACTCTAAATGTTCTTTTGCTGGGATGCTCCTCATGAGAGTCAGGTTCTTCGTAGCGTTTCATGGTTTCTCTTTACTTAGTTAAGTGGCTCTGCACATAACAACTCACAACTAATGGTTTTATTATATATATATATATTTTCATTGGACAGCAGCGACATATATTGATAGTATTTTTAGTTTCCATCCCTGTACACAGACTGAAAAACACAGACTTTAAACTTACATTCATATAAAAAGCCTGGGCTGTACTATAGTGTGAACCCATTAACTTTTATTACATCCTAGCATTAGCACCTGTTTTCAACCTGTTGAATTCATTCCTTTCTTCTTAGACCTTTGCGTGGTCAGGTCCTCTCCTTGTCCTTTAACAATTATAGAGATAATTACTTAAGCTGGGGACAAAAGGCTCAGCATAGAACAACAGGAGTGTGTGGGCCTCGAGTGAAAATGCCCTCCACTCCATTTGCCCCTGAATCACAGTAAAGAGCAGGCAGACCAATCGGCACGCTCCAGGACATGAATGGCCCCACTTTCTTTCTTTTTTTTTTCCACAATGCTTTATCAAACACGACAAACAGGACTGCTCTTAAGGTAGCACAGTGTAAGCAGTGTTAACAGCCCGCCGCTCTCCAGGTTCAGCATGTTTAAGAAGCCTATGCATTGTCAGTCCAGACTTTTAAGGCCATAGGAAAAAAATAATAAACCTGGCCGTTCCGGATCCGGTTGGCGCGAGGCTGAGGTGGCTGTTTTCCCTTAGGTTTCCATGGAAACCCCACACACCGTTCACTGAGAGTTGAAGGAAAACACCCACTCGCATTGTTCCTTCTCGCCGATGCATATTCATAGCCATAGAAAGAGCCATTACTGAAGGCTTTTTATTGGTCTGCAGAAACCGTATGTCCATCAGCCTGTGCTTTCAGCGCACAATGTCATTACAAACGCTGCAGTTCATCTGACTATGGCCTCTCAATTTACAGACACTGGATTAATAACCTTGCCAGATGATTAGGCCTAATGGGGTAAAATATGATTAGGCCTATTTGCGTGAATATGATTTAAAGCACTTACGAGTTCAGGTCCGTCTGTGGCCTGAGATGAAATGCTCCACAGCTTAGTGCTCTTGACTGATGGCCATGAATTGGTGGGGGAGCACAAAGACAAAGACAAGCTGATAGTTTGACAAGAAACATTCCATTTCATGTATTTATTTAACATAACATATACATCACCATTCATTCTGAAATTTTAATTAATCCTTCAAATGAAGTTGAAGAGGTTGAACATAAATAAAAGATGATCTCGGAGCTCCAGGCCTGATCTGCCTCCCACACACGCTTGCCCGTGATGCTTTGCAGTCCTAGGCGCAGTTTGTACACACATTGGGGCTTTTTTTCTAGTTACTAAAGGCAAAAACACACTTAACTCCCATAAACAGCACCTTGATAACATTCAAAACAGGAGGCTGGAGAACATTTCACCTGCAGCATTCGCCACAAGGCCAAACACACTATTGTTAGAGACAAACAAACCGGGAACACGACGTCTCCAGGAAAGGGAAAAAGCACACTTAATTACGAGATGGAGGCTGGCGCTTTATCAGACTCTACTTACCTCTTCACTCTAATGAAGAGCAAAACAAGCATCTGGTCAGAGGCTGGACTCAGGGATTGGGGGGCTGTGTGGGCATTCTGCAGCCAAGGGCAAAGAGGTCTGAGCACTGAGGTAGACTGTGACTTGTTGTCAGAGCAGAATGTAGAACAACAAAATCACTAGTCTTCCACAGCGGCCGGACTGAGATGGTGGTCTTCTCGAGTAGTGTTGGATGTCCTGGGGCAACTCACTCTGTCAGATGTGCCATAAAATAGAAAAAAAACACCGCTATTTAAATATAATGGTGCAGTTGAAAGATTCTGTTACATTCTACATATTCTAGAGTTGAAATGTTCCATTACATTCTACAAATTCTATAGTATAAATGTCATATTACATTATACACACTGTACAGTTGAAAGGTTCCGCTACATTCTACCCATTCTAAAGTTGAAATGTTCTATTACATTCTACACATTCTAAAGTTCAAGGTTCATTATATTCTACATATTCTGCAGTTTAAAGGTTCCATTAAATTCTGCACATTCTAGAGTTGAAAGGTTGAGCTAAAATCTAGATACTTCTAAATTTGAAAGGTTCCATTAAATTCTAAACATTCTAGGGGAAGGTAGATTCTACACATTCTAGAGTTGAAAGGCATGTTTTATAACTTAAAATTCAATCATATTGTACTTATTCTAGAACTGAATGTCCCAATCACATTTCACATATTCCAGACACGTTTACATTCTACACATGGCAAAATATAGAGTTATTTTGGATTTAATCACATTCTGAAAATCTATTCACATTCTACACATTGAATATATATTTTTAGTTATTACATTCAGTTCATTTTACAATCTAAAATCTCTTCTTATGATCTGTACAATCCAGAGTTTACTGATTCAATTACTTTCTTGATGTACGTAATTTTCGTTCCTTCCATTGCTGACACAGATTGCTGCACACACACTTGTCTAGTCCATGTAGATACGGCCAATAGAATAGGACTCTCTGTAGCAGATAAACATTAACCTATTGGTACCATGCCTAGTTCCATATATGGGTATATTGCCTATATCTGTGTGTCTGTGTGTGAGTCTGCATGATGACATATGCTACCTACATCATTCTGAAGGTCTTCATGAGCACGTGTGAAATCCAGACTTATGGAGTTAATAAAGCTCTAATACCTGAGTTGAAGCTGCCCTATCCACAGATTACCACACACACACACACACACACAAACACACACACACACACACACACACACACACACACACACACAAACACTCATATGAGAGCCGTATGTTTCTCATATCTGAGGGTTACAGTAGCACCCCACTCCCTACCTCCTCTCCTCTACTAGCCTGATGAAATTGAAAGAGAACATGTGGATTGAGCTCCTGCTGCTAATAAAGGAGTAGAAAAGGACAGATTTCTCTCAAACACAGCAATGGTGTGAGTAACACAGGAGTGTTTAAAAGGGAGCGATGAGAAAGACTGAAAAGGATGGGTAAAAGAAAGGCCTGCACTCAAGAGATGGCCTTGAAAAGCATCCTGGAACAAAACAGAGTGGAGTAGGAGGAATAATACACCAGCGGCACAGAACAGCAAAACTCTGACTCTACACTGCACACGAGCTGGAGGTCTTCTTCTACAGTGATTTCAGCCAAGTTCTGCCACTGCTCTTATGCTGGTCTGGATTAGAAAGCTGGTTCTGTGCCAGTATGAGTGAAAAAAATCTAGCCTCATGTCCTTTTCTGCATTTTTCCAAAGTGATAATTTTGCATGAACATATTGTTAACTTAGAGAATTTTCCACAGTCCATATTCCTTTGTATTTTTTTGGTTAAAATATAAAGAATATACAACAACACCAGGTGGTGTTAAAACCATAAACTAGATAGACACACAGACAGACAGGCAGATGGATAAACAGACATATGTGATAGAGTAACAGACAGAAGGATGGACAGACAGAGGAGCAGAGAGACAGCTGGTTGGATGGATGGATGGATGGATGGATGGATGGATGGATGGATGGATGGATGGATGGATGGATGGATAGGGGTGGATGGATGGATGGATGGATGGATAGGGGTGGAGAGATAGACAGACCAACAGGCAGATGGATAAACATAAATAGATAGACGGATGGATGAATGGACAGATAGGAACAGAGACAGACATACAGATAAATTGATGGATGGAAGGACAGACAGAGGAACAGAGAAATAGACAGATGGATGGATGGATGGATGGATGGATGGACCAAAGGATGGATGGGTGGGTGGATGGATGGATGGACCAAAGGGTGGATGGGTGGGTGGACAAGCAGATAGATAATCAGCGAGATGGATAGACTGGATGTAAAGGGCAGTCCTGGACAAAGAGCTGAACCCAGGGTCCAGGATTTGGTGCTATGCTCCTGGTTATACAGGCTGTTTGTATGAAAGAGTGTGTGGTGCTATATGTTCTGAAAGGTAGTGGGTCAGGGATTAATATGGCACACTGGGACGACTGTGGAGTCTGTTAAGTTTACAAGCCTGGAGATTCAAAGTCTTCATTCCTAACCATTTAGCCTTCAGCTACACAGGAGCCTCTAGTCTATTGAGACTCCACTACAGTCTCCATGAAATGCAGAGAGCTTTAGGATCCTAAGAGTAGATTCAGCTGGAGCACCTCAACGTCAGCATGAGCAGATAATCATGGGGCTCTGAGGGCAGTGGGGGTAAAGGGCACAACTCTTTAATTTGCTTTTTAGTGCCTCTATTACAGCAGAGCCAGTGAAGCAGGGTGACATCGAGGCACGCGGGCGAGTGAGCAGAACGACATGCTAACAGGAAGACGCTCTGTTAAACATCTCCCACATAAAGCCTGTCATTCAGAACATAATGAAGAAACCAGAGAGAGGGGGTGAGGGGGAACAGGAGAAATGTGTTGATGGGTCTTGCTATATCTGGCACAGCAGAAAACCATTTATGTGCGCACGCACACACACACACACACACACACACACACACACACACACACACACACACACACACACACACACACACACACACAGATGCACACAAACACGCACAGAAAAACACAGAAGACCTTTGGTTGTGACATTT
The DNA here is from genome assembly GCA_034509495.1 of Acestrorhynchus altus. Taxonomy (NCBI): domain Eukaryota; kingdom Metazoa; phylum Chordata; class Actinopteri; order Characiformes; family Acestrorhynchidae; genus Acestrorhynchus; species Acestrorhynchus altus. The sequence goes on along the minus strand of CM067512.1, from coordinate 19,054,269 downwards.
CAGCTGAGTGCACTGAATCCCTGTTCTTCTGAAACACAACACACTCTCTGTCCCTCACCCCCACAAACACACACTGTGTCTTTGTCACTCTTTTACCAATACACAGGTACTCTCTCTCTCTCTCTCTCTCTCTCTCTCTCTCTCTCTCTCTCTCTCTCTCTTTCTCTCTCGTGCTCTCTCTTCTTTCCATTGATTACTATCCAACACTCTACATAAAATAATCTCCTTCAATTCTATCACACTGTCCCGAGAGGGACACAAGAGAGGGAGAAAGAGAAAGAGGGAGAGGGAGAAAGAGACACACACACACACACACACACACACACACACACACACACACAGAAAATCTACAGTAATATTTATAGTTAATGACAGAAAGATGGATGGATGTGAACTTACAAATGTTAAAATGAAACTCACACATGTAAACATACACTTTTAACCCCTGACCTGGTGTTCAGACAATTTCTCTCCACTATAAATCTGTAATGATCTGAATTAACACTGAGCAATTGAAATTACCAGTGAAATTACAGAAAATATGTTGCAAAATCACAATCTGTTAGCCGGTTGTGTACTTTTTTTGATAGTGTATGACTTTACACAAACCATTGCCAGCACATCTCAGAAAAAAATCATAGGTTTAACTCAGGGCGCCTGGCTTAAAAACATGTTAATGCCAAGCTAGCAATCTTGACCAAGGCCCACAGATAACATGCTGACCCTGTGGTAGCAATATCGGACGAGCCCTGTAGCTAGGGTGGTAACAATGTGGTAGTGTTGTTGGAGAAGTCCTATATCTACTAGTACATATATCAGAAACATCACTGCTGTCACTGTCCACAATTTGACAGGAACACAATCAATGCTTGATCTCCAAAGATCTCCAAAATGCATATGTACTATAATAATTCTATAAAGAATTTCATAACATTTACATGATTTTCACATTCTTATTTTGTACACATATTATGATTCACAACAAGCTCTGATCAACTCCTGGTGGTGTGTTGCCACATATACACAAAGCAGCCTGACATTTAATGGATTATTCCCTGCAATAGAGCTTTTATTAAAGAAAGTAATGAATGGAAATTTCTGAAGAAATGTCAGGAATTTCATGTTGTACTACGGTTAATGTTAGGTCCAGTGTAAGGGTAAGGTTAGGTTAACTTTAAATTACAGTTAAAGGTTAGTGGTGTCAGGTCACCAGCCAGTCCAAATGTCGTATGCTTTGGGGTCTCAGTCAATTACTCGCTCCCTTTGTTAATTATTTGGAGGATATTCCTAGGAATTCCCAAAGAATTCCCAATATGCTCAAATTGATTGGATAAAGAAAAGAGGAAATTAGTTACTCTCAAGTGGCTGAAATTGGGGAGGTTTTTGGACCAGCCGATGATGGGTGACCTTCCTCTTGAGACCAGGCTGCAGAACAAGCAGGAGGGATTAAAGGGCTGCTGTCATCTAAAAACACAAAATTAGCTGTACCATACAAGTGATGAGTGGCAGGAACCAACTGGTGTCCAGTGCTTAGAAAAGCAGGTTTGGGACCAGAAGGTCATGGGTTCAGTGCCCGGGACCAGTTGGAATTGGGAGCTGGGGGAGTGAAGCAACAACACCTTCTCCTCATTCAACATTGCTCGCCAGATCCTGGGGTCAGAAATGTACTTGAAAAGAGCATCTCTTAGTGCCAGTCACTAACATGCCTGATAAATCCTTCTATACAATTTATCAAATAAATGTGACAAGTGAGAAAGGCTGCTGTACATGGTTCTGATCCACCTGTGGCCAAAACATCAGCTGTTGTGAATGCATGTGTTTGGAGGAGGGGGGCATGTACTGTCTGGAACTACATTTATGTTTACAGTCATGGCATTTGGCAGACGCTCTTTTCCAGAACAACTTAAAAAGTGTTCTGTTGTTCACTCAGAAAAGATCCATAGCTAGTTAGCAGAGGCTAGAATCCAGTGACACGTCAAGAAACTACATCCACAGATATAACGTGTTCTATTAGACACATAAGTGTGGAAAGCCAGCCTGCTCCAGGGTGGTGCTGACCCGGTGAAGTTAAAGTTACACCGGGCCATTCATTTTGTATAAGGCCCTGCTTGGGTTAACACATACAATGAGAGAGCAACAATTGGGCTTGCGTTGTGCGGGCCACTGCTTTGAGTGGAGTGACAGCACAATTCTTTCAGCCCCCTTTAGAATGGGGAGGCTCATTAGAGACGGCCAAGCAGCCGCAGCCTCATACAGGGGTGATGGATTACTTTCAGAGCGCCGGCTGAACAAGGCAAATTAGTTCAGATCAACCACGGTTTTCCCATTAAAAAACATATTAGTCCTAATAGGCTCCTCAGTTCATACCAACCAAATGGAGCTGTCCCTTTTTCCCCCCTTCTTGCCCCCCATCCTCTTTCCCACTAAGTAGCCGAGCCTGTCTCTGCATGTACTTACACATTTACTGAAGAGGAAAGAAAGAACCTGGAGAACAAATAAGATCCACAGGGTTAGAGAGAGAGAGAGAGAGAGAGAGAGAGAGAGAGAGAGGGAGAGAGAGAGAGAGAGAGAAGGGTGAGGAAGCAGGGTTTTTTTCTTACTGGTCCAGAGCTGGAAATAATGGGCACAGTAATGGATAGTGATGCTTTATTAAGTTGGGTCATATTATGCTTCGCTATAGGCTGAACTCCTTTTATTCCATACAATTCGAGAAAAAATGGAATGCTGTGTGTAGTGTGTGGGGACGAGTGAGAAAAAAAAAGCTGTGCCCAGTGAAGGAAAGCAGCTCTTTAACAGCTGAATTAAGACTAATGTCCAATTAGGCTGTCATAGCTATTGGCTTACATGGAATTCATTGCCGGAAATATATAATAAAAATCAGACTCTTACAGAGCAGATCATAACCTTTCCTGACATTCCACGCTTTTGAGTCTTTATTAGAATTGTTCACTGTGCAGAAATCCGAATGTCTCCATTTTAAAGGCTGTTGATCACGTTATGGGGGTTTTACAGGTTCAGCAGCACTAATGCAGCCTAATTACGAACTGCGAAGGCTGCGGCCATTAGTTTAACCCTTTGAAGGTACCGTTAGGTAACTGGAGTGTCTCGTAGATTTATTGGAATTATTCCTGACATAGAATTTGTGTGGAAAGAGTAGACACTATACTTTCAATTCACAACATTAAAGGGTTTCTAAGTAGCAGAGCTTTTGTGTTATGATTTAAAATATTTCCAGTACAGACCTTACAGACTCAAACCTGTCAGTACTGAATATAGATTGAGTTTACATGCATATCCAATGTAATGAATGATGTCTCAGAGCAGCAAAACAACAGCGACTCCAGACCTCAGAGGCTGCAGACGTCTGTTCTGAACACGTTGTGTGGGGGAGTAAAAGAAGCTGATCATGCTGAGAGGACCTCTCAGCCTCAAGCCAAGAAGATGAAGTGATAAATGCAGATTTCTGCCATTAAAAACACTGATTAAAAATGGACTTGATTAATAGATTGAGGTGATTGGAACTGGCTTGGGCTCTACTGTCTCGGGTGTTTTGCTGTAAACTAGTGTTCTGTGAAGTTAAACAGGTGTTTATACATTTCTACATAACAATGTAATTTGATATATTCTCAGATTTAATCCAGCACGTTCTACATCCTTTACTACTCCTGTTTGCTGCTTCTTCTTTGTTTCAGTAACTGACCTTCAGAGCAAAGTGCTGATGGGCTTATTACTGATGAGCAAATTTTATGTTTGATGACACTAATAGCAATGATGATAACTGGTATTATTAATATTATTATTATTAGGAGTAATCCTATATAAAATTATATATATGTATATATAGTCATGTGAAAAAGTTAGGACACTCCTACACTTATTAACATAAAATGCCTAAAATTGGAATCAGGCGCAGAACATCAGCTGCAAATCATTAGACCAGAATTAGAGAGGACTTGGGGAGGCTGTTTTTAACTTCAGACATTAGTTTAGACTACCCTTGATTGTTCAAGTGAACGGGATCCCCAAGACCAGATCCAAAGAGCTCTCTGAGGCCTTCAGAATAAAAGTTGTAAATGCAATTGAGTCTGAGAAGGGATTTACAATTTTTTCTAAACAATTAGAAATCAGCCTTTCAACTGTCCAGAATATAATTTACAAGCAGAGAATACTTAAAACAGTTACCAACTTGGTCATGTCAGGCCAACCTAGCAAGTCTCCAAAAAACCTGCACGTAGCTCTCACCACAGCTGATGTCAAAGACCAAACAAGTTTGATTTTCATGGAGAAAACCCTTGCTCTCAAAGAAACATCAAGACTAAATGTTTCCAAAGAAGCAAGAGCAGGACTTCTGGAACAATGTGCTTTGGACAGATGAATGCAAAATTGAGTTATTTGGGCACAGTAACAGAAGACATGTTTGTATAAAAAAACACAGTGTTTGAGCGAGATCGTCATACCAACTGTGATGCATGGTGGTGGAAGTGTCATGGCTTGGGGCTGCTTTGCTGCAGCAGGGCCTGGAAAGCTCTCCATCATATGCACCACTATGAAATCTTTACTGTATCAGAGGGGATTTGAGGAACATGTAAGACCGTCTGCACACAAATTGATGCTGAAACATCAAATAGCTGAAAGAATTTTGCATGAAGGATCAGAAATAGAATTCTTCCAGTCAATGTCAGAGACTAATGGATGATTATAGGAATGAAGTGCTTTAAGAATAATGAAGAAAATATTAATTATGATTATGATGATGATGATGATTATAGTCACCATTATTGTCCCAGGTGTAGTAATCGTAATAAAAGTTATATGTAATAAATGTGTAACATGTATTACACTACAATAAGTGGTTTAAGATTGACAATGAAAATGATTTTTATTATTATTACAATTTATTTTCTGTGATCTCAACACCACCACATTTGCCATATCTACCCATTTAGCTAACATCTGTTAGCCACTCCCCCTCCTACTGAAGCCATAATGAGTGTTTCAGCATGGACTGCTTTCTGAAACAGGCATGATGCACATCAGCCAATTAAAACAGAGCTTGTTAAGGGCACAGTAACTCAAACAGCCTGTTTAATTCCAAGGAATAAAGAGAGGCTGGAAAATCATTGGAATCCAAAAGCTTTTCCAAAAAGCACAGGAAATGAGTCTCTGTGGGAAACCAACATGATGGAAAGCTTTCATGTATTTTTTTTTACTCAGGGCCGATCAAAGAGAGCTGCATGGAGCTTTAATTCAATAAGCCAGCAGTGAGAGTGTGAGTGACCCTGCGCTGGACCCCGGCCTGTGTGCCCTCTTCGGCTAATTTGATTCCCTTCACTTCTACTGGAGCTTCCACTGGGAGAACATGGCCCGCTTGGGGGGAGAGACTGCTCATTCACCCCTGCAACCTCTCTGTCTCTCTCTCTCTCACCAGGTACTGAACTGATTAGGTACATGACGGAGGTACAGAGGTGAACTCCTCAATCTCTCACTCTTCACTCTCTTTTTATTACTATAATAATAATAATAATAATAATAATAATAATAATAATAATAATAATAATAATAATAATAATAATAATAATAATAATAATAATATGACTAACACTACTACTACTAATAACAATAAAAAAATAATGATAATAATAACAATAATAATAATAATAATAATAATAATAATAATAATAATAATAATTATTATTATTATATACTACTATATAGCTACAAACAAATATTGCCACATTGGCATATGCGTTTGTCTATCAACTGAGCTTCTCAAATTGTCAGGCTCCAGTCTAAACATGAAGCATGAGAGTGTAAGACATTGCTAATCCTAAACATAAAAGTGATTATATACGTTTTTGAAGAATAATGCAAAATAATAAACAGATAACACAAACACTACAATAGTAAAACAATGTTCTGTTGTGTGCAGCACACACTTTGGCATGTTACACTATACTATTTAATACCTTGGTGTATGTCTCATGAGTGCTGTGTGTTTTGACCGGAGAAGTTAGCCGTGTAACGGTACACGCTGTAATTGTTATTGTTGTAAACATGGCTGGGCTGGAGCCGGGCTGTCACTCAGCAGTGTGCGGCAGATTTGCTGGTAATTAGAGCGGGTAAGAGCATATGATTTGAGGTAATTGCCTTGACAAAAGGGTTGAGTGAAGCTACACTTAATTACCTGAGCATGCTCCCTCCCAACAGCCCAGTGGGACATGGCCTTTTACCGTTTTTTCTCTCTCACCTTTTTTTTTTACAATCCCCTCCCTTCTTTTTTAACAGAGCTGGAATTGAAAGGCCATGGGGAGGAACATCTGCACCACTGAGAGAGAGAGAGAGAGAGAGAGAGAGAGAGAGAGCGAGCAAGTGGGAGAGAGAGAGAGAGAGGGAGAGAGAGAGAGAGAGAGAGAGAGAGAGAGAGAGAGAGAGAGATTGATTGAAGGACAGAAGCCTGAGAGAGAAAAGAGAAAGATAAGGAATAGAGTGATAGAGGGGATAAAAAAGACAAAAAACAAGAAAATAACAAAGGAGAAGAGAACACAGATGGAGATATGAAAAAAAAACATTTTGAAATGAGAGAGATACTGAGAAAGAAGAGAAAGACAGAAAGAGAAAGATAAGCCTGAGAGAGAAAAGAGAAAGATGAGGAATAGAGTGATAAAGAGAGGGGATAAAAAAAGAGAAAGGGAAAGAAAATGGGATATAAACATTTAAAATGAGAGAGATGAAAAGGAGTGAAATGAGAGAAAAAGAGACAGAGAAAGGAAACAGGTGGTACAAAAGGAAAATAAAATAAAGAAAGAATATGACAGAAAGAGAGGGGCAGAGAAAGCCAGAAAGAAAAGAGAGAGGAGAGAGAGATTGAGAGAGATAATAAAAGAATAAAGAGAAAAGACAAGGAAAAGATTGAAATGAGAGAGACAGAGTGAGAGAGGAAATATTATGAGATAGAAACATGAGACATCGCTGTATGTGGGAGGTGTGTGTGTGGATGCTCTGGCTGTTCTGAATGTAATAGAATGGTTTTAGTGTAATTGCTGAACGCCGTGTTTGAACGGTTACCGCAGAGGTCATTTTTATTCTGGCTAATGTAAACAGGGATGAAAAGACATTTCAGTTGTTATTTTTAGATCTGAAATGCTGGCAGGTTTGAGGTGTTCACTTTAAAACAGATGTGCTAAAAACTCCCTGCAGTTCCCGTAAAAACACAGACACGCAGTGTCAAGTGATACAATGCACCAAAGGCCATTTGAGTACCATTAACACCCCCTTGTGGAGAATCCTCAGCCTGCTAAATATGAGTGAGTTAGTGAGTCAATGTACAGTGCATCCAGAAAGTATTCACAGCGCTTCACTTTTTGCACATTTTATATTACAGCCTTATTTCAAAATGGATTCAATGAATTTTTCCCAAAACAGTCAATAGCATAATACCCCACGATGACAAAAAAAAATGAAACACAAAACCATAACCTGTACATGTAAGTAATCACAGCCTTTGCTCAGTACTTTGTTGAAGCATGTCAGGTAGCAATTACAGTCTCAAGTCTTTTACAGTTTGCTACAATCTTGACACCTGTTTCCCCAATTGTTCTTTTGCCGAACCTGTCAAGGTCCGTCAATTAGATGGGGAGCCATTTCTGGATATCTTCAAAGATCTTTTTTGTTTCTGATGGTCTGAGAGTCCTTTAGGTGCCTTTTGTTCAAGTGCCTTTTACTGAGGAGTAGCTTCTGTGTGGCCACTCTACTATACAGGCCTGATTAGTGGAGTGCTGCAGAAATTGTTATTTTTTCTGTAAGGTTCTTCTCTCTCCACAAAGCAATGTTGGAGCTCTGTCAGAGTAACCACTGGGTTCTTGGTCACCTCCCTATCCTAGGCCCTCCTATCATGATCACTCAGTTTGGCTAGGTAGCCAGGTTGATGAAGATTCCTGGTGGTTCCAAATTTCTTCCATTTACAGATGATGGAGGCCACTGCACTCATTGCGACCTTCAATGCAGCAGAAAGTTTCCTTTACCCTTCTCCAGATCTGTGTCCCAATATAATCCTGTCTCTGAGGTCTACAGACAATTCCTTAGACTTCATGGCTTGGTTTGTGCTCTTACATGCAGTGTCTACTATGGGATCTTATATAAACAGGTTAATGCCTTTCCAAATCAGGTCCAATCAACTGAATTTACCACCAGTGTTCTCCAATCAAGCTGTAGAAACATTTGAAGGATGATCACTAAAAACAAGATGCATCTGAGCTCAATTTTTGAGTGACATGGCAAAGGCTGTGAATACTTTTGTACAAGTTACATTTTTGTGTTTTATTTTTAGTAAATCTGCAAAACTCTGAAACAAACCTGTCTCACTTTGTCATTGTGGGTAATTGTGTGTCGCATTTTGATGGAAAAGCTTTAATGAATCAATTTCGGAATAAGGTTTAACATAAAACGTGCAAAAAGTGAAGCATTGTGAATACTTTCCAGATGCACTGTGTTTGATAGATCTGTCAAACAGATGAATTGGCAAGTGAATTCATTTCAAATCTTTCAACCTTTAGAACCCTAGGACCATTTTGTTTTCATAGTATGAAGTACTTTTATACACCAAAAAATTAAAGGATTTATAGGAGACAGTGACACAAGCCAGATACTGTTATTTTCAGTGGTCTTCATTTGAAATATTTAAATTAGAAGAATTTGCATGAATTTGACCATGTTTTGATGAAAAATTTACTTGTGCGTACAATTTGTGTTTTTTTATACTTATAAGGACTAAAAACACTTCGCATTTCAGAAATCCTGTTGGAAATTGATCACCATGAGTGTTTTTGTACCATAAATGTGAGAATATTTATAATATTATTTGTAATGGTTAGACTGACATGGATATTCATAATAACAAGTTCTTCAAAATACTTGACAGTAGTAATAATAAAATAAACAACCTGAATGCCCTTTATTATTATTATTTTAATGTATGAGTATTATCCCTTCTGAAATTTTGAACACTGTGTGAACACAGGATGAGAGCCAACATCGCTCATTTTACTCTATAACCCAATGTCTGGATCAGTCAAGTCATTAACCCCAGACCCCACCCACAATGCAATCGTTATACAGGGCAAGTCTTGTAGTTTATCTTGATATCATGTCTGTAGGTTACTCTGATCCACTTTCTGCTTATGAAGTCAAGAAAATGACATGCAACTTCCTGCAAATTGCGGATCTTGAGTTCAAAGAGTTAACATATGTAACAGGGGCTTCGCCTGGCCTGGGCTTCTGGGCCAACAGCCCACAACATTCTTACAATATTCTCACAGCAGCCTAATTACATACAATATACACATTAAATATACTGACTACATATAAGACATTTGCACTCATTGAAATATCATTTTCTCTTGCAGCAAACACGTCTAAGTTTCTAGGTAAGGGTATTGTCTTATTCGTGTCAGAGGTGCAGAACACTGTCTGAAAATGTGTTAAAATATTCCTAAAACCTGTTTGTTGGCATTTGTGAAGGCATCACGGCAGGGAAATCTCCAGGCCCTGAAACCGCTTTGCTTCAGTTCAAATCAAACTGGCTGCTCTTCTCTTTTTTCCCCCTTTTTTTACTGCAACAAAATCAATTTAGCCGTTTTCTAAACTGTAAAATGACACACTAAAGCAGGATGTGCTCACAGCCACTAAGCTCAAATTGAATCCTACAGATTGTATCCTGTGGGCAGCGAGAGGGCAGTTGGATTCTGGGCACTCATGTGTTTCGTCACTCATGACAGCAGAAATCGAATGTAACACTTTTTGGCAGAGATGATAGATAGATGAAACAGCTGTCTACTCTTTTTCTCCATAAATGTGTGGCACCACGTCCTGTTATCAAACGCTTCAGCAGTGCTGTGGAGGATTGTGACACTGAAGCATTTTGTCACTGTCAAGCAAAAGCATGCCCATTGTTGCTGGTTTGGCTTTTTGAAACACACTCAATAAGCATATCACGTACTTGCTGAGTGTATATACATCTCTATTATATCACTATAACAAAAATGTCAACATAAATAGATTTTATTCTAAGTCATTTCCAAGCATTTCTGTTTTTCTATTTATCAAGAAACCTGGACACACAAGTAAAGAAGTGAAAATCGACAAAAATGGAAATAAAAGGTCTTTTTTTTAGACAATGAAATACACTATTTATTAAAGTATCAGGGCACATGCTAATTCATTGTTTCTTCCAAATTCAAGGGTATCAAGGGTACATTAATTTTGTTGGAGTAATTGTCCAGGGAAGGCCTTCTACTAGATTTTGACACACTGATATGTGTATTTTATTGTATTCAGCAACAAATAAACACCACCTGACCTCATCCCCAACTCCCAGAACTCATCCCAAAAGTACAGGATGAAGCTGAAATTCCAGAGAACACAGTTCCACTGCTCCATGCTCAATGAAAGAGGATTTTATACCCCTCTAGCCCACGTCTGGCATTAGGTAAGGTGCCAGTAGGTTTATGTTTATTTACTGTAGAGAGTCCTGTTGTCTTGGCAGTATTTCTGTATAGGGACTAGACAAGCTAGTGCATTTGGTGCAACTTCAAATAGCTGAATGCATTCATTGGCCTACCTATCTGTCCATTCATCCATCCATCCATCCATCCATCCATCCATCCATCCATCCATCCATCCATCCATCCATCCATCCGTCTATCTCCATTTTAAGTTAATTTTTGATAAATGTGATCCATGAAAATGTTGTCCAAAATGAAAAAAAAGACCTGACATTAACATGCCTACCTGTCACCAACAGGGGTGTTGCAGACATCACTACAGTATGATTTTACAGTATAAAGAGCTCCTATTAATTAATTAAAGAAACTGAATGTAAAAGAGGATTGGGGTTGGTATGCTGCACAGTAGCTCCCTCTTCCTAGGAGGTGCTTGGCTGTTGCTACATGGTCAATAACCAACTGTTGATGGTTGAGTTGGTAATGGTGTGTAGTTGCCATGCTGTTTTATGTTGGCACTTCTATGTGGCTGCTACTGTAGTGATTGCTATGGTGTTGTTAAGTGGTCACTATGGTATCCAGATTGTGGTATGGCTAAGTGGTTGCTTTGAAAGTCTGTTTGTGCTAAGAGGTCAGCAATATTGTTTAATAAGCTGCCTGAACTTAATCAGGGCTATGAGCACAACTTTCTTCATTTCATATCAATATTTATCAGTGTTCATTGTCCATCTTGTGGACCTAGAAGACAACTTTTGAACAGCAAGCTTAATAAACATTAAAATAATAACCATTAAGCATTACATATTGATACTTGGATTTGTATCAGTTGGATGCTATTTTTTCACCATCAGTATTGTGATATAATGTGATATTGATTTTTCCTCTCACCCTCAGGACAACGAGGACCATGGACAGGCCGGTGTGGATCAGATGATGGAAGAAGAGTGTTGGAGAAAGGAAAAAAAGAGAAACAATCATGTCAGACGAGAGTGCAACTGTGAAGCTGATGCATCAGGTGAGACAGACTTGCAGGTGTGTGTCTATGTATGTGTGTGTGTGTGTGAATAAATGGGGGAAGTGCACCACAATCTTTCCTGTGGTGAGTTCGGCGAGTGGCTGAAAGCAGTAGGGAGTACAACATATTGAGAGATGCACATAGGTGTGTGTGGTGTGTGTGTGTGTGAGTGTGTGTGTGTGTGTGTGTGTGTGTGTGTGTGTGTGTGTATGTTTGTGTGTGTCCTTTGTGGGGACCCAATTTAAACTGGATAATAAAATTACAGACATTGAGAGGTTGTAGGGATGTTTAGCAGCTCTTCATGAGGAAGAAAACATAAAATATGGCACATATTATTTACAGTACACAAAATAAATACTGTAGGCTAAACCAAAAATAAACAAACAAATAAACAAAGAAATATATAGTACCGTAAAAGGGAAGTATACTAGCATGAGTGAATCTTGAACATTAAAATATTGTGTATCATGTTCATAATTTTATTCTATAAGGTAAATTATTATATTTTATAATCATTCATGTAGTCAAATGTAATATCAGTTGTAATTAATATAAACTATAGTTTACTTGTTAAATAATAATTAACATATTTTAAACATATACAAATTAATAACATTTTTACAACATTCTATTTTTAGATGCACAAGTGTATAATACATCCCTTCAAATAAACGCATTCAGCTACTTTAAGTTGCATCCATTGTTAACACAGATGTGCAAATGCACACATTCATCTTGTCTAACCCTTGTAGAGAAGCACAGCCCAAAGTATTCTCTGGAGCAGATAAACCTGAACCTATTGGCAATAGTCCTCACAGCCAAGAACACTTTCTAATTAAAAGGAGTTTATTAAGCTGTTGTTGGAGTAACACATACTGCTGTCTATGTCTATAAGAGCACCAAGAGCTATCAACTCTCCAACTCATCACGAAAGTACTGAGGATGACGCATCATAATTCCAAAGAACACAGTTCCAGCTTTTGTCCATATAATGTACGTATATATACATACAAAATATAATACTGGCATAGAAAAATAACTACTTTTAATGTCTACAAGCGTGTTTTGCTGGGCCTTCATTCACATTGAATCTCAACCTGACTCTTCTCTCTCTCTCCCCATCCCCCTTTTTCATCCTCACCACCCCCAACTCCTTCCTGCTCCCCTCCCCCTCCTCCTCTCTGATGGACTGATGGGTCACTGTGTGGTTTTCACAGCGCCGTGCTGCTCCAGCACAATGCCCGCTGTCGCGCTGTCATGTTTTCTTTGTGTGTGTCCGTGCTGCTCGAAGGTGCACCTGGACACAGCGGTGAACAAAGGTCCATAGCAACGGGAGGAGACCACGGCATCTGGACACAACACCTGTTTGATCTCCAAGACCTCTCTGAGATAAGTGGCTGTAACCAGAGCAACCGCACAAGAGAGCTTTCCACACTTTGTTTCAGAGAGAGGGTTCAGCACTTACCTAACGAACGCTGCACATACAGTTTATATACCATAACTATAGAGTACTGTCAGTTAACAACAACTTCAGTACTGTCTTCAACGTGACTGCAGTAAGAGCTCTACCATATGACATTTTTATTATACCTGAACCAAGATAGAGTGTTGCAGTGACAGACTGATATATTCTATATAGAAAATACATGACATTATGCATTAATATATAGATATATATATAGATCTATCTATCTATCTATCTATCTATCTATCTATCTATCTATCTATCTATATAGATAGATATATATATATATATATATATATATATATATATATATATATATATAATACTATATATATATATATATATATATATATATATATATATATATATATATATATATATATGCTATACTATATATATATATATACTGTAATATATTTTTAAATAAAAATTATGAACTTAGATAATATTTGAGATGCTAGTACGCAACAAATATAAGTATATAGTTTATTATTACTGTGGGCTATTATTATGATTGTTAATGTGCATTGTTTTATGTTTATATGCATGCACATTTTGTATAATTTATATATATATATATATATATATATATTTATTTATGAAATTGTGAAATAACAATAATAATGATTTACAAATAATTTGTAGTACCTTCTATTTATTTATTTCATTGCGTTTATATGTATCTCTGTGTGCAGAGACCAAAACATACTTACAGGCATACTTAAAACCATGAGATGAGCAAGGGGTCAGACTGTATTCTGATTGGCACTGGTATCACCATTTATTTTCAACCTTGAAAAAAAGAGAAGGATTATTATGAACTAACAAGTAGAATTCACACAGTCTATCTTTCTCACAAATCCCCATAATCTGTTTATACACCTATTTATAATGTATGAAATATATACACCTAAATATATATAAATATGTACTTTCATGTATGATAGAGTAACCCATAATACCATAGTAACCATAGTAACTTACTAACACTCCTTCCTATCCTTGCTCACTTCCTGTGCACTAAATACAGTTGGTTAAGTCACACACACACACACACACACACACACACACACACACACACACACACACACACACACACACACACACACACCTACTGTCAGTTCAGTGAGTGTGTTATCCCTGTGTGTCCCCCGGGACCTGTATGCCTCACTACACTCACAGTCACAGGACTTACTCTGGACCACACACACACCAGGTCATTACAGCACACAGGAGACACAGTGTTTTCCGGTTCTGATCCGTATGCTGAACAATTCCACAGTGAGACTGAATTCAACTGGATCTACTGTTGAACTTCTCCAGAGTCAAGACCATTTTGTTGCTGTTGTGACTGTCTAGAACCTATAAAGGACATTTCTACCCTTAAAAGACATGTTCAGTATTCACCTATTAGAATTCACTACAAATTATTCAGCATCTATTATGAATTATTCAGTATCTACTATCCACTGTGTATTAATCAGTATCCACAATGAATTATTTAACCACTAGTAATTATTCACTATTGATTAATTATCCAGTATCTACTATGAATCCTTCATCATCCACTAGGAATTATTCAGTATCTACTATGAATTATTCACTATCCACAATGAACTATTCAGCGTATACTACGAGTTCTTCATTATCCACTATGAATTATTCAGCATCTACTATAAAGTCTTCATCATCCACTATGAATTATCCAGTATCTACTATGAATTATTCAGTGTCCCCTTTTCTGATTGTGTTATTTATGTCATGTCAATAACTCGTTTTTTTTCCTTATTGGTTTGAAAACAACACATTGATTACTGTGTGTGTCATGAGGAAAAGGCAAATAGCACTTTATCCAATACATTTGATGTATGCAGTTCATACATTGAGGTTATGTATTTTCCCTTACAAAGTCATCCATTCAGATTTAGTTACAACAGTGAGAGAATGCGAGGAATGCATGACAAGGGTGCAATATACGTATATGCAAAAATACAGCTATCTGGGTCACAGTAGTTCGCCCCCTGTTTGTTTAACAGAAATGATAATGTTTAAAGACCAGCTGTGGCCACTGCAGTGTTTGCTCTACTAATGGATCCAGTCAGAACACTACAAACCCCCCACACTCCTCGCCTCTCTGTGTGGCTGTCTGCTCCAGGCTCACAGTAGGAGATCGGGACAGATCAAATTGTACAGACCACCCCCACACACCATCAGCACACCCCACCCCAACAGCCGACCTGTCACCAGCACACAGTCTGACTATGATTGCACTTCAAACATGGGCACAACTGGACTACCGCTTTCACACAGACTCTCTCATGAATTGATGTCAGGCCTTCTTCTGAAACACCCCTGCTGCACTGCACTTGCTTCTTTAAAATGTACGAGTCACTGTGTGTGTGTGTGTGTGTGTGTGTGTGTGTGTGTGTGTGTGTGAGTTCATCAGAGCAAAACTATCCTAACTTGTGTGTATATATATATATATGTGTGTGTGTGTGTGTGTGTGTGTGTGTGTGTGTGTGTGTGTGTGTGTGTGTGTGTGTGTGTGTGTGAGAGAGAGAGAGAGAGAGAGAGAGAGAGAGAGAATGAGTGACTGTAAAGGAGATATCTCTCTCTTCTTCGCTCTCCTCAAGGTTGGAGGTTAATAGAAAAATCTGAATTGGACTGAATGCCATTGACGACTCCTTGCATTTCTTGCTTCTACAGTGTCATCGTCACCACATAAACCATTTGTAGTACAATGGATACAGTAGTGTGTATGAAGTTAGCTTATAATTCTACCAGAAAAACTCAAACTAAAAGCTTGTTTTCTTGTGTATCAGACATAAAGTCCTGACCTTTGGACCTTTACAAAAGGTCTACTAACTATTAGTTTGTTTGACATCAACAAATCAGGCCAGAAAGTCAAACAGCATCTGTTTGAGGAAGATAAAGACCAGGGTCAGTGTGTACCTTCCAAGCCACATCATAATGAGATGGCTCTTCCAAGGTTCCTGGTAAAGACAGTGGTTATATACAGAACTCTGACAATGCTTACATTAACAAAAAAAAACAAAAACATTTCTCTACAAATCAAAATCTATTGGTTGGTATACACTGTATTTCCAAATGTTTCTGGACAACCCATCTAATGAACGCATTCAGCTATGTGAAGTTGCACCCATTGCTGACAGAGATAGCTTGTCTAGTCCTTGTAGAAAAGTACTGCCAATAGAATAGAACTCTCTGAAACAGACAGACATAAATCTATTGGCACAATATATAATGCCAAGTGTGTGTTAAGATTTGGGGATGAGGTGGGATAGTGATAGTCAAACATCCTCACCTCACTAATGCTTTTGCCAAATGCAATCAAATCCTGACAGCAATGCTCCAACAAAAGCAGGATAAACTATTTTAATACTCTTGGTTTCAGAAAAACAATGAATGACCAAATACTTTTGTCCACACAAAGGTTTTCCCAAACGATTATAAAAGATCACAATTTTATAGAACCTTTGCTATAGGTCTGTGTGCTTTTGTCTGAAATGTTGTGATTTTCTTTTGATTTTGTTCCAGTTTTTGATCACTAATTTTCCAAACAACACAAATTGGACAAAACAACAAAATTATATTAATTAAAAAAAACATTACAGGGTAAGAGGTGTCTGGTTGTTTATCTCTTTAAGAGACTAGCTTCTCCATGATGACAAAAAAACAAACAAACATGTGACCCTCCCATCACCACATGTATGTGTGCATGTGTACATGTAATGTGTGTATATGTGTGTTCCTCCTGTTGTGTTTGGGAGGTAAGTAGCTGTACCTGAACTGTGTAACTGAGTTGTGTTTGTTTGACCACCTGTTGCATGCGCACAAATTTGGCCTGTAGTTTCTTCAAGTGTGTGTATGTTTGTGCATGTGTGTGAGTGTGTGTGTGTGTGTGTGTGTATTTGTGTGTGTGTGTAAATTTACAGTGTAAATTTACTGTAGTTGTTTCTTCAATAGCCTAGCCCCTATGTGACATTGTCACCATCCCCCATCCCCCACTCATCCTCCCCACCTCCACTCTCTGCCTACACACACACACACACACACACACACACACACACACACACACACACACACACACACACACACACACACACACACTATCTGTGTTGATTATCTGTATTTACATGGTTGTTAGTATTGGAGACACAATAAAGTTGTGTATAGTTTCTACAGCATGTTACAATAATGAACTAAATACTATTATAGTGAACACTGTGTAGTATAGTATAGTATACAAACACTGATAGTGAACTAACCACTGTAGTAATAAACACTGTAACAGTGAATTAAAACAGTGTCATTGTAAATTCAACACTGTAATAGAGAATATAGTACAAATACACTGTAATAGTGAGTTAAACAATGCAATAGTAAATTCTATAGTGAACTCAACACTGTAATAGTGAATTCAACAGTTCGATAAGGAAATTTAACAGAGCATTCGTGAACTCAACACGTGATAGTGAATTAAACAATACAATAGTGAATTCACCAGTGCAATATTGCACTGCAACAATACTGCAGTGCAACACTGTAATAGTGAATTCACAATCCAATTGTGAATTCAACAATGCAATAGTGAATACAACACTCTAAACTCTACGAAATAATGCAATTGTAAACTCAACAGTATAACAGTGAAATAAAGAATGCAATAGTGAATACAACACTAATATTTAATTAAACATAGTTATAGTAAATAAAACATTGTAATCGAGGATTCAACAATGTAATAGTGCATTTAATGCTGTAATAGTAAACACAGCACTAACACACTGTAATGAATGAGTGAATTCAACGCTGTATTTGTACGTAGTAGTGCAGCAAATAGTGTTACAGTGAATGCAACACCACTACTTTGCAATAGTAAATGTAACACTATATTATGGGGCCAAGTTTATGAGACAAACATCAATGGATTTGCATCCTGATCTCTAGCACTGAATTCCCTCTTTGGCTCCACACTGGATCTCCTCAGCAACCTCCCTGAGGTTCTGCTGCTTTGGTGAACTCTTTATGAAGACTGAGAGATGTTCACTGAGACTGGCTGAAACATCTGGATTTGCACAAATGCTGCACAGCAGCCCAAATGTCCACATGTGAATTTAGTTTATTTGTTTCCTGATGCTTGTGTAAGGCGCAGGGGAGGAGGGGGAGGCAATATGTTACAGGAGCCTAATTTGAAATGAAATCCTTTGGAAAATATCAGCATGTTAACAGGTGGCTCTGCAACGAACAGCTGCAGAAAAAAAAGCAGTGACTGAACACTCGCTGGCAAAGATTTATTGCTGATAAGATTCAGTACAGTCTCCTACAGTATTAACATTTCACCTGCAGGATGTTATTTTGTTCAAGCAGTTTGGATTAATTACATTATTTCAGATTGAACAGTAAATCTAAATTGTTTATGGAGATATAAATATGACTATCACACTGGACAATTATTTAGCTTTGATCAGATTGATTTAGAATAGTTCTGTCCTGTTTTCTGCCTCAAGATTTGTCCACCACGTTTGAAAGGACTGTCAATATTCGTTTATTTAATTTTGGATGATATACAGATTTTTTTTATTTACGTCTCTATGGATCTACTTGTCACATTTCATCAGTTATCGAAATATTTTTTACAGTATTGTTAACAACTGCCATTTATTATGCTCTATATGCAGCTTAGACTGTTGCTGAGATATAGTTTACTCACATATCTACATCCTTTTCCAAATAAATTATTTATCTGCTGAGTAGGAAAAGCGAGGTGGAAGGTGAGGGCTAAAGGGCGCTATCCATCACAGTGATGCTGAAATGCCTCGCTTTTGGCTCTTCCCAGATTAGAGCACAGAGGAGCTGACCGTGGTGCTGAAATCACAACAGAATCTTGTCTTCTTGACTTTTTTATTTTTATTAAGTGAAAAACCCACATTATTAAGCTTGGATTCAACGTTAACACATTTATACTGATAACAGACATCAGGACTGCAAGTTAACTAGCAATGTTTAGCCTTAGGGCATCATTTCACCACAACCCTGGACAGCACTCTTTATCTCTGAGGGTTTCATTCCAAAGAGCAAATTTAGCAAAATCGAGAATAGGTACATTAATGTAAACGCATCCCAAGCTGTTCTGAAAAGTGGTTGCAAATGAATCAAATGTGATACACGAACACAATCCTATAAAACACTTAAAGGAAGCTATTGTGTTGATTTAATATATTTTGTTCATCTGCATCGACTTGACCATCTCTATATTTTCTCTTGAAAGCAGAGTTTGCATCAATTATACAATAGTCTTGGCACCACTGTCAAATTCTATGTGCTGATATTGTTCTAGATGGACATATATAAAATAATTACTTACTGGATTTAACATAAAACATGGCATGTTCAAAAAGTAAGACGTTTTATTATTTGCTGTTGAATTGATTAGGTAAGTAAGCATTGTCTCTGGAATACAGGATTTTTACATCATCAACATGCGCCAAACCGTTGGCACAAGACTAGACCAGTGTTAAGCCTTTAATCAGCTGTAGTTTACTATTCATTGTTGATACATAAATAAATATGTAAATATTGCTGCCATCCAGTGAAAACCATGTATCTCACTTTTGTTCATTTTTAGTTTTCTTCATGGTTTGAAACCTGCAGCTGATCTGTACAGTGTGTAAATCATTCTGGAAGATTTGACCAATAGAAGCACTTTGTTTTCTATTGTTTTACATTTACCTCCATTCAAAGTTAAGAGCGTTTTGCCAACAGTGTTTCTCACTTTTAAGTCATATACGTTGAAAGTAAAGTTTATTAAGACTTTAAACCATTTCATACTTTTTCTTATGAGGTTTGCTGCTTTTGTCTGAAAATAATGGTTCCAATGATTCTTGGCTTGGAGAACTTGGTTTGTTGGTTGTTGGTTGATCTCATTCACTGTTAAAAGGAGTACCCTGTAGAACCCTGCATTAAGAACTTTTTGAGAGCAGAATGTGTTTGAACCATTTAAGATATGTTTATTATTAGATGATGATGCAGTTCGAACTGCCGGCTGCTCCTATTGACAATCCCCCCCCCTCTCCCCCCACACACACACATACCCCCCCACAAAACACACACAGAGTCAAAATCTCACAAACCATTAAAAAGGAGAAGGAGAGAGAGATATGAATGTGTCACAGAGTGCAGCTGGGCTTGTGTGAAATCTCACACTGTCACGCGCGCACACACACACACACACACACACACACACACACACACACACACACTGCACTCACACACACAAATCCACATTCATCCGCTGTGCTCTCATTTCCCCCTGGGGGAGGTTTTTTGGAGTTTGTCCAAACACGGTGTTTCATTATATTACATTCTCATTGCCATTGGAATACATTGGAGTTAAGGGCTGTGGGGTGGGGTGTGTGTGAGGGGGGTTCAACCGGAAAGCCCTCTCTATACGATTACCAAGGCAAGCGAGACGAGTGTGTGTGTAGAGCACTGCTCCAGTATTGGATTTGCCAAAGATAACTATAATAGAGCGCTCTTCAAACCTAATTGTAGTCATTTGCTCAACACAACAGCTGGGAAATTATGTTTCTCGCAGGGGCGCCGCCACTACAATCAATGCAACTTTGAAGAAAGACAAAAAGCATGTTGACGTGCTTATCTCCAATAAAGAGGAAATGCAGGATCTGTAAGTAGGCAACGGCGACCTTTAGACCTTCAGACCTCAGGCTCTTTTTCCAAGTTAGGACTTTTATTGTGTATGATACTTATTTAAAATCTAAAATCTTAATTTGAAGATATGTTTATATATTTTTAGAAATAAGACAACGTACTATATATATATATATATATATATATATATATATATATATATATATATTATATATACATGCACACACACACACACACACACACACATGCAATACATACTATTAATGTTGCTCAGACTGTATCCACCAACCTACCTGTTGAAGACACTACCAGCCACTTAGTTAGTTTGGATACACACACACACACACACACACACACAAACACACACACACATACAAACACACTTAAAACACCTCATGACTTCACAAAACAAACAAATTAAAAAATAATACTGATAATAAAGACATGACAGGTCCACCCAAGACATCCGCATCAAACTGAGCATCCAAAACATCGCCCTGATTCACTCTACTCTTAATTCACTGATTAAATCAATATGACACACATGCAGCCTCCTGTCTTCAGTTCTAACCCCATCAGAGAACAAGACTGTGTTTTCATCTGCATTAAAGATAGAAGAAGCCCACCCTCACGCTCATCAACCTGTCTGCATCCCTGCATCTCATCCTCTTACCCACCTCTCCCTCCACAAACCCACCCACCCCTCTGCCTCTCCATCTCCCACACGCCTCACAGTAAAGGATGAAGGTAGGGATTAAAGCAGATTGCTGCTCCTTACATGCTGGCTGGAGCTGGGAGTCGCCCTGTAGGACAGCAGGAGAGGCAGCAGCAGCTCGCTTCTCTCTCCTCGCTCCTTCCTCTTCCTCTTCCTCCTCCTCCTCCTCCTCCTCTCTCTCTCTCCGCTCTGACAAAAGCATCTCGTCTATCAGCTGCTCTGGTCCTTTAAAGCTCCGCTGCCTCGCTACAGGTGGCCCCGGCTCTGTGACGTCGGAGAGACACGGCGCAAGGGGCGGTACCAATGACGTCATCGCCAGATCTCACACACACACACACACACACACACACACACATACACATATATGTATTTATTAATTAAATAATAAAACCTATATTATTATTATTATTATTATTATTATTATTATTATTATTATTATTATTATTATTTACTACTACTACTACTAATAATTTATATAGCATTGTTCCAGTATCCAAGGTCACTTTACATAGAGAAGGGAGGGGAAAAACAAGCAAACAAAAAGACAGTTTTAATCAAAGAAAATGAAGAGCAGAGGCCTTGGGTCGGTGAGTTCAGTAGAATATTTCTAGAAATATACAAATGAGAAATAAAATGAAATGAATTTAGTTTGTTTGATGTTGGTCATTAATACTGTCCCATAATTATTGAAACAGTCAGAGATAATAATAGTTTTTATTATTATTAAATAATATAAAGATTATATAATATAAGGATTTAGGTGTGATAGGGCGTAAAACCTATGAAACACACAACGTCATCACAAAGATGTGTGCACAACCAGGAGCTAAACAAACCTTTACTCTCCACACTAGAGAGTAGCAGTTAAAGGAGGCTGACCTCATGACGAGACGATACTGGTAACAGCTACTGTTACCTAACGTTTCACATAACGTTATATTAATATACAATGAAATACAAACACATCCAGATTGTATTTTATTATTCAGTCAACAACACTTTATTATCAATGGGAAATCTCAGCTGATTACAACATTTGACTTAAGCTATATTCTTGTGGTTGGCTATGTAAGCATTGCGCTTTTGCCACCTGGCTGTGCACACAGATTGTAATGATTATAAATGGGAAACAAATGTATAGAATAAAACAATTCATAGCCATTTTTTATTATAACATTCATTGTAAATATATACCTATATATTCATAATTAAGGTCCAGAGGGATTTAGCTGTAATAATGCTGTGTAACCCACCGCCAAAAATACTGCCAGTAAATGTTTTTTATTTTTACTGACATGCATCTTATCAGCATGTCACAATATTGTGATAAATGTTGTGTATCCTTATTTATATATTGTGATATAATGTTTTTACCATATCACCCACCCCTAAGACTGACTGTTAATTATCAATATATAGACATGATGAATTTATTGAAAATATTTACATTTATAAATATATACAGAAAATAAATACAAAATAAAAGTTCAAAGCAATTTGGATGACTGTGCCATTTTTTAACCTTTGTTTCTCAATAAATCCTGTACATTGACCAAATGGCTTTGACTTTAAAACTGAAAAGCTCTAGATGTGGCCCACTATACACACCATTAATCAAGAGCAGAATATGAAATATTGATGGGAATTATCTATCACAATAAGATGTTAAGCAGATATGTAAGCCTGCACAAACCTGTTGATTGTCATTGGGGAAACCTTAGGGCCTTGGAGGCCTCAGAAACAGCCTAAGGATTGTCCAGTTGTGATTTGTTTCCTCTTAGTATCTGGTATAAAGGTAGACACAGCTAAATAGCCTCTCCCATTGGATACGAATACACTAGTAGAATTGAAGACCTAGACTAATGATTAATATCCGTTTTGAATTGTTTTGGTATGTTGATTGATTTTGTTGAGTGAGCACCTTTACCTTTTCTGAAAAGTGAGTGGCCCAACAGGATTTTACCTGGTTCTCCTGATGATAAATCTCTGGATGGGCTTCTTGCGTGAACAGGTTAAAATGGTTGGGTTTAATGCTCACAGTTCACCACTACTGATCATAAAGTCACAAGTGCATTTAAGGAGGCAGAGCTGATATACAAAAATCAATATACTGAGTCATTTTCTTCATATTAAAAGTCTTCAAAAAAAATGCAGATTTTTTAATGTAGAGATACTCTGATATAACCCTGCTCTGGATGTTAGCAATCATTAAATTGCTTTATAAATAGATTCCAGGAAATTGGGAGGAAGATTGTAAATATAACAAAAGTTCAGAGGGATTTGATGCTTTTGGCTTTTATCAAATGCCCTGTAACCACCCCAAAATGGTCTGCTTTAGTTGATCCTAAATATTGCTCCAGAAATCAATTTTAGGAAATAAAGGAAAAATGATGAAAATTTCCTTTCATAATAAAAGTCCAGAGGGATTTGGATGGCTCTGACATTTCAGATGCCTCATTTGTGAACCCTCTATTCTGAACATTAAGTGATGTGCATGTTGTTGTTAGTAACTATTGCTCCGTAAATAGACATCCGTAAATGTCAGCATGGTCAGAAATGTGCAGCGCAAGTCATGATTGCAATGCAAAGCATCCACCCACACATGGCAATACTCATCACATTCGCTCAGTGTGTTAATGGGAGGTATGTTAGCTTTTTTCACACTGCTTGACTTGTTGAATAATTTGACACATTTAAATAGCACAAAGCAACCTGTTTATTTATTCACCTGTTTCATTATTTGTAACCATGGAATGAAACAAATAGCCATGGTTGCGTGGTCCATCCACTGCTTTGTGTTTGGCTTTTCTGTTTGTTTGCTTTGCATGGCAAAGAGATCATTTAGTGGCTGTTCTAGAGAATGACTGACATTTATTATTATAGGTTTAGCTTTGACAAGGGAGTCACCTGCAATTTTCAAGCGTCTGCTTTTGCACTGAACATGTCACTGGTCTACATTACATCCATCTCTCAGGGTCTGGTAGAGTCAAGCTGTTCTCATGTGTGTAGATATCATTGCTGTGAAAACCAAAATGTTCTTATCTTTGAGTGTAAGAACAATTAATATTTAATGCATTTCTATTGGTCTATGCATCCAGAAGAATTTACACAGTCTACAGATCAGCTACAGGGTTCAAATGATGGAGAAAAATATATTTGCATTTTCTGACCATTAGGTCACCCAGTGGTAACAACCATGGATTGCTTTCATGGCTGCATGTGTATTAGGTACACTCTCAAAAATAAAGGTTCTGAAATGTTTCTTGGATTCAAATAAAAGCTTTTAGTTTGGAACCTTTACATTACATAGGGGTATTCACACTTGCAAGTCAACATTTAAAGATGGGTCTCAAAAATCTATCCATTGATTGAAAGTTTCTTTGGGGAACCAAAATAATGGATTGTCCAGCATTGCTCTTAAGAGCCTTTATTTTTAAGAGTGTAGAGTACCATGTGTGTATTTCAGTGTGTATACAGTTTATAGACTAAACAGATGTGTATACAGATGTATAGAGTATGTCAATGTAGATATAAATGCATATTATAGAGTAAATATCTATATATGCACATATATATCACACAGGATATGGCCTATAGCTTGGTATGTAGATGTATAATAGTGATTAAACACCTGCATATAAAATGTATTGCTGTGTCTATATTAGATATAATTATAAATCTTTACTGTCATTATATGGCGTTCACTATCCCAGGGTGCAAAAAAGACAGATGAAGTGCAATAGAACAGAGACAGATATATAGCAGACAAGCAACATAATACATAGAAAGACAAATACTACACTACAATATAGCAGCAGTTTCCTCAGTTATTGCACATCACTGTGGTCATTTTTATGGTGTGGGTTTACTGTACAGTAGGCTTGTTTGGTTGTTGCATATTTAGTGTTCTTACAGCCCATGGAAAAATACTGTGAGTCTGGTTGTGAAGGCTTTCAGTGACCTGTGATATGCATTGTGTGAATAGTCACATATGTATATGTATATAACATTTATTGAAGGATCTTTATAATAAAAACAATTTTAATTGATTTAAACTGATTACATGTAGCACTGGAATAATCAAAATGAGGATACAGCAATACGCTTATAGTAATATACTATTGAAATTATGTAATAATGGCAATAGTTTTTCTAATTCAAATTTTAATTATAAAAATGATTATTAGAATATTAAATATTCTCTAAAACAACATTCTTTGTTTAATGTATTTGCACTGTATGTCTAATATGTAATCATATGTAAAACAATTTAATATATAGAGTAATTTAAAGCAGTCATTAGTCATAGGTAGAGGTCTAGCATGTTGTTTATTCATTACATGTTGTTCTTTGTAGTGAAAACAGACTTAGAGATTTGTTTAAACTCTGAACTGATTTGAGTGAAAAGGGTTCAGAAATCTCTTCAGTCAATAGAGACACGGCCCTGAACATGCCCCTTTTCCCTCTCACCATTTAAACACCCTGTATCTTCTTCAGAAAGGGAGTTAATACTACAGAAGAAGCCATGACCACATTAGAATGAAATAAATGCCTCTGCTTATAAAAGCAATGATGGCAAATAGGGTTTAGTCAGCTGAGGGCTGATTACACAGGCCTGGTCTGTTTCTCTCTGTCTTTATAAATTTAATTTTAGAGTACACACCTTTTTTTTGCAAACAAGAAGAGTCACTGGACTACAGTGTACCTCGCGAACAATGTTAGCGCTTCAGTGTGTCATTTGTGACATTTTGTAAGCTGGGGGAAATGCGCCTCTTTTTTCCCCCTTTAATTTAACACATTTCTATTTCAGCTTGAAACCTTTGTGAGAGCTATATACGACAGAGCTGTTTTAAATGCCAACATCTCCTCCAGAGCAATAATAAGTGGGATTAAATTGCTGTCTATGCTCAACAAAGAAATTGGAAAATTATGTTAGATTTTACTTTAACGTGAATTTTATCCACTTAGCAGATGGCAGCTGTGTGGAAGAGCACACTGCCATTTTACATTTCCATAATTTGTCTGAAAAAAAAGCCACCAGAGATATATTTTCAAGCACAAATGTACTATTTGCCTCCCTATTGTGTACGCAGCACTATTGTGCAGTCCTACGGGATGCATGGGGGTCGGGCTGAGGGCCTGGGGAGGCTGGAAGGGGGGTTTAAAATGGTCTTCATCATGTTGTTGTGGAGTCTTTGTGGGTTTTGTGCTGGCATACTGTACATATTTGTACATTTGCATGATTGCTGTTGTATTTTCCTGCTTTTCCTGTCTTTTTGGGGCCTTTCTGGATGATAAAAATGTTCCTTGAGAGGTCGACTGTGTGTCCTGACGGCATTATTTCTCCAGTTTTCCAGGCAGGAGGGATTTTTCAGAGCACTTAAGCTTCAGCAAAGCATCTGCTTGTTGCCATTGTGTGCTCTGCGCTGATCTAGGCAATTTAAAAAAAAAAAGGAAAGGCAAAAATAAAGTGACTAGACACGAAAAAGTGAAAATATTCATCATGCACAATATCATAGATCACTTTTCCACTGTTCAGACTGATCAGGAATAAGTGCAGTGCCCTAATATACTCACAGTGGAATGAACAGGGTAAACAATAGCTTTTCCTCCACACATGTTTGGAGACCCTTGAAATGAAACATGTCCATCATAATAATCATTAATTCATGTTTATGCAATCTCGGCACACAAATCACATGAGGTACAAATAGTGCCAAATTAAGAGAGTCTTTATTATGGACATTGCAATCAATTCATTAAAGACAATTATGTCATTACACATAAATTGGCATCTGTCATGTCGTTTAATTGTCAGAGTACATGCATAGCTTAACAGCAGCAATTTCTGATCTTTATGGGATCTGAAGCTGGCCGCAGATTTCCTTAGTGTGGACAGCCAAAAGGATTCACTCAACATGGCTACAAATATTTCATATTTTTTAATACTACTTAACACTTATAACTAAGAACAGTATTGAGATTTATTATAAATCAAAATAAAAATGATGAAAGTATGAATCTACTCAATATTTAATTCAAATATCCTTATAATTCTATGATAACACTGGTCTGAAACTATATGAACTTCTGAAGCTATTGAAAATATTGAAACTAATCTTACATTGAATGCACCTTAATGGTATATGAGGTTATTCTGTGCACAACTGAACCAATTCTGGTGATCTGTTCATTATGAAATGTTACTATAATAATAAACGAAAGGCAGCTTGCATTTCAAACTTTATAGAGAGAATTTTCGTATATGTTTGGTTTAAAATAAAAGGATTTACTTAACATTTTGTGATGTTAAAATAACTATTTTCTGTTCTTTTCTGTTCTAGGTACTACACTGAATCCATCATCATATCCATAGACCTTACAGAGCATTCATATCGGAATCCAGATTAATTGTAGTAGATACTGAATATTTCATAGTGTATGCAAAATAATTCATAGTGGATACTGAAAAATACATATTGAATACTGAATAATTCATAGTAGATACTAAATCATTCACTGTAGATGCTAAATAATTCATGCTGGAAACTGAATACTTCATAGCAGAAATTAAACTTTCCATAGTATATCCTGAATGATTCAAAGTAATAACTGAAATGAATGAGTCAAATTAGATGTAGCATATTTAATTGTAGAAGCTGGATAATTCACAGCAGACACAGATAATTCACAGTAAACAATTAATTGAAAATATATTCAAATTTTAAATAAACAGTGAATTGCCACAATAGTTCCCTAATAAAATGTCCAATGTCTTTTTAAAAGACTTTTTGTTCTTTTAGTGAGTACAGAGAATAGAGAACATTTTCCAAGGGAAGCAGCTATGCTACAAATCAACACACAAAACACAATTCACTGAAAGTTTTTTTTGGAAACAAAATGTTTCTTTTATGGCATCACTCCAAGAATAATTTAGGAACCTTTATTGTTTAAGGACGTAGCTGGTAACCCATTCATTTCTGGCAGCTTTTTTAAAGAACACAGCAAATGAAGTAGAACTTCATCCTCAAAAATAAAGGAGAGGAAAGAGAGGGTAATTGTTTTTTGTATCTTGGGTTAAAATAACCATGAAAAATAAATGTTTCTTTTGAAAAGTTTTGTATGGAACCTTTTGAAAGTTAAAAAAGGCATAATAATGTTCAGGTTTAGGATAAAACCTTAAATGAGAACACAGTCTTACAATTTTCTAAAACTCTTCACACTAACATTTCTCATTTTCAAAAACAGTTCTTAAAGGAACAAAATGCTGTTCTTCACTTTTACTTTTTACTTTTTGATACAGAAATAGTTCTGTGTCATTTTAGTTTTATCCTCACTGCAGTCTCTGTCTACTGGATTTCTCCTACCTCTCAAGGATTCACTGTGTGGATGGGTTAAATAATTCCCTTGTGTGCAAGCACAGTGGACCTATGTACACATTTATGTTTAAACTAAAGAAGCATGTTAGATAAAAAAAAACAAAAACTGAACTGATCGGCTGCACATTAGATTTTTTGAAGACTGTTTCTGTAAAATGTATAGCAATTCTCACAAAATCCTGTTTTTTTGCTCCTGTGCTGCCCCTGCTGGTGAGGAATACGCATCAGTCATGGTTTCAAAGGGTTTAAAAACGCCGCTGCTCATCACGATCCACACAATGATAACTTCACACAAACCTATTGTATGTCTATAATCACATTTTCTTTTACATAAGGTGAAATACAGCTCTAGTTTATTAGTACAACATCATATGTTGTCTTTCACTTGATGTTGCAGGGAATTCCGAATGAAAGGATTTAACCAAATGAAGTTCCCTCAGCTGACATCATATGATTACTGTGTAAGGAACACAAGGACACTCCTTAGGGACCAAGTGCAATGGAATGCAGCTAGTGTTTTAAAGCAGCATTATGCAAAAATGGTATTCCTTATTGCTGGGCTCCCCCTTCAACTGGGAAGTGTAACTGCCACTTTGAGCTACACATGTATTTCTTGATGAGAGATACAGAACTGTCCCTGAAAGAAGGATGTGGACTGAGTGGGTAGAGTACTATTACATGATTGTACTTGCATTGTGCAGTTCTCACGTAATGTGGATTTATCCTTCAAGTTATCCTGCAAGCTTCATCAAAATTACAAAGTGCAGTTAATAGTGTGCCAAGCCTGGAGTAACAATAATAGAAATGCCATTCTGCCTATTACAGGTTAGTGGAGCGTCACAATGGTTTCGAAGATGTTATTTTATGGTTAAATGTAATAATGTTGCTTAAAATGCTTTTTCATTTAATGGGGATTTTTCTGTCTTGTGTTTGTAATGTGGTAAATGGGAATAAACTGTTATATGTTTATCTTTCCTGTCTTGGGCAGAAAACTCAATTTCCTGCTTAATTAAATGATACGAAAACAAATAAATAAACAGGCAAAAGTGTTTTTGAACATTTCAGACATGGGTGTTAATAGGTTAAAGAAACATCCTGATTTTCTATGTCTAACCACCTTGGGACCTGGGCTGTGGCTGTGGTGTGTGTGTGTGTCTGTGTGTGTGTGTTTACTTTATTCATCAGAAGGATCTGTGTGTGTGTATCTCAACCTAATCTCCCCCACAGCCTGTTGGTACATTGATAAGCGTCAAGTTACCTCTGGGCCGGTGCTGCAGCCAAGTTCAAAAGTCACTCTGGCAGATGTCCCTATCTGTGTTATGTACACCTGCGCCCAGAGATTCCTTGTTTACCTAAGCGGGCCCATAAGTAATTCATTGTGTTTAGTGAGACTCAGGCATCTGCCGCCCCTGTACATGCAGGAGGGAAACCCCTCCGCCTTTTTTTCCCAGGTAAGCTCAGTAATCAGCTAATGAAGCCCACAGCTGGGCTCTAACCTGCACAAAGCTGCACCATTACTTTCCCAACAAGCCTATCAGCAGCCAATCAGCACAGCCTGAGGCTTGGCATATTGCACAGGAGTGAATGAGTGAGAGTCTGATTGTGTTTATCTCTTTGTGGGGACTATATGTTCTTGTGAGATGAACCGGAAACATCAAACACAACATAGATTCAATTTCAAATAATACTTTTGAGATAAATATAGAGTTTTTTAATGTTTATCTTTTTATGGTAATATTGATAAAACCTATTAGACATAAAGAAGTGGGCATTTCTAAAATTAAAGTGTACTCAATTTCATGTTCTGAGGTTCACTTTAGTAAACAGTGGTGTAGCACTGTGTGTGTGTGCGTGTGTGTGTGTGTGTGATAGCACAAAGCTTAGCACTTTGCGGGGACCATGTTATCTCAAGATGGTGGACAAAAAATGTTCTTCTATGTCATTTTTACAAACACAGCATGTCGGGTTCTACTGCTTCAGATCCAAATTATGCTACCTCATCTGTTAAACATGGTGATGGGGGTGTTCTGAAAACAGCAGGGATATTTTTCCACACCTCCAAAGACCAGTCTTGAGGGATGAAGGGTCTGCTGCTTATCAACATCCAGGTCCTCCAAACACATTCATAAACGTTGAGGCCTGGAGTCTAAGAACAGCAGCTTCTTTGTTTGATCTGTCAGTTTGCTTTTCTCACTAAGAGCCAGTAAGACCCACAGGGTTATGTCGTCTTCTCAAAGTGGAAGGGGAAACACACACAAAATGGTCGATGTTTCCAGATCTAAGGTGAGAGTGGAGCTTGATTTTCTCTTCTCTCTCAAAGATAAACGTTGTATGGGCTGTTTATGTACAGTGTAGTGAGTTTGATTTTCTCTTTGCTCATGCAGGTGGATTGTTTTAGATGTGATCTTCTCAGAAACCTCTTCTAAATTATTTGTGTTGTAGCTGCTTGTCATAATAACTAATGCTCCACATAGACAGTTTTACAAGTGTGTATGTGTATAAATAAATATGTTTGCAGTTTGTTGGGGGGGGGGGGTTGGGTTCAACCTGAGGAGGCAGCAACATTGGAGGTCTGAACTGGAGTAGATGGTTGGAGGTTGGGAGAGAGAGAGAGAGAGAGAGAGAGAGAACACACACACACACACACACACACACACACACACACACACACACATCAATCCAGTGGAAGTGAAGGAGAGAGAGGAATAGAAATGCTGCAAGGTTTCATGGGCGGAGAAACTAACAGTGGCGCTCCAACAACTTCTGCTGGCACTAATGTTTCCTCCACTCAGCGCAGTCATAATAATAGAAAAGTGCCCATCACTCTGCCTTCACCTGTATTCCCCCAAGTGGCAGAAATTGCAGCCTTGAACGTCAGCGGGCGGCTATAACTGAAGCGGCCTGCGTTCGCCTGTAAGGCTACCATGCTGCGAAGTCCCTTAACTTTCTGTGAGCAGGGTAAGAGGCTAATCGCACCAAG
This sequence comes from Acestrorhynchus altus, assembly GCA_034509495.1. Classification (NCBI taxonomy): domain Eukaryota; kingdom Metazoa; phylum Chordata; class Actinopteri; order Characiformes; family Acestrorhynchidae; genus Acestrorhynchus; species Acestrorhynchus altus. The sequence goes on along the minus strand of CM067512.1, from coordinate 19,022,527 downwards.
CTTCACTCTCGCACTTGACCTCTTCTGCCTCCCTTTTAAAGGAGCTCTTTTTCTCCCTACAAACCACTAAAAAAATAATTTCTTCCAAACTTCTCATTCCATCTCTGCTGACCTGGAGTCAACCTGGCGCTTTCCACAAAAGCTTCAGGCATTGTCCCACTCTTGCCGGCATGCTGGCCTCCGCTGGCCCCGGCTGTACCCCTTTAGAAGCTTTGCGACTTAAAATCCGTGAGAGGAATGCCGCAAAATGCACCAATCCTGAAGCAATCAAGCCACTGCAGAGAGGAGCGGGAATGCAATTACAGTAAAGCAAGACAAAAGTTGTTTTTAGGCCGGCCATTTATAATTGACATCCTCAAACAAAAACATCTACACCGCCATCACTAGACTTGGCCAGGCTGCCTTGATGTGAATGTCATTTGGAGCCTCTTCGAAGGGAAAGTGCTGGTTCTGCCAGTGCAGGTACTACTGAAATATCAATATTACTCTGTCTGTACAGGCATGTAACAGACATACAACAGACATGAGTGATGCCATTACACTGTTTGGGTGAAAATGTGTGTAATTACTAGTATTTTGTCAACAGTCATAAAAAGAGCAAAAAAGCACTGCATAATTTAGATGCATCACAAACACACAAATCCATTACTATTATGCATAGACATATATACCTAGGTGCCACATTGGCTGCTGGATCACTGACATATTTGTCCAGGCAACTTTTCATTATTCTCATTAGATTGTAATGGAAAAAAGATGCCCGACCCTTGTTTAGATTCAGGTTGGACTAAACATTATGCAGTCCAAACCAGCTCTCATGGAATTGGTTGTATTTTGCAATTCTACCATTAGAGTGAGATGTAACATTAACTAATTGGCCACCAGAGTTATTACTAATTAAGGTTAGCAATAATGCAGGCTACATTTTTATGACATGATTATGACTTGCAATCATGTCAGCTGAGCAACCAATGAATCTGACTTTTTTTCAATAAAAAGTCAATGAAAGTAAAGTAAATGAGCATTCTGACCTGGAGCAAGCAAAAACTAAATTGATGGGGACATAAACAGAAAAGGCCGTTTCCATAAAATCATAAAATTTCAATAAAAATAATCCAAATCTTTGCTTGGAAAACCTTTTACAATTTCTTATGACAAAGAATAAACTCCCCCAATGTTAGGTCTCCCCTCTATTGAGATTCATAACTGGATTCATAACATTTTTAAATGTTTAATGGAAACTAGTGAGAGATGTGTTGAAAGACCCCAGAACAATCACCAAGACACTAGTGAATGACTTGGCCAAGTCAGGAATTGTTATCTCGAAAAAGACAATTACTAGAACCCTGTACAGGAATTAATTGTGAGGTTGCAGACCAAAAAAAAAAACTCCACTTCTGCAGAAAAGACACCTTCAAACCAGACTGAAGTATGCAAAGGGAAGCATGTCCTTTGTCCAGATGATACAAAAATATAACGTTTTTGCTATAGAGACATTGCTTATATTTGGAGGAAAAAGGGAGAGTCTTATAACCCAAAGAGCACAATCCCTTCAGTGAAACACGGTGGTGGGAGTATTTCACTGTGGAGATGCTTAAGTGCTTCTGGACATGGGAATCTTGTCAAGGTGGAAGAAATCATGAAGAAAGATTTTGAAAGAACCCTCTGAAAAAAAAGGTCAGCAGCAAAACCTGGTCAGAGTTGTCACTTTTCTCTTCCAAAATGACAAAACATACGTCACTCCTGGTGAAGAACTACCCCCCAAAGGACCAAAGTGAATATTATTGACTGGCCTGCACAAAGCAATGACTTTAATCCATTTGAAAATCTGTCGGGTGAACTGACGAAGGTTATGTCAGAAGGCCATCAAATCTGGAGGAGGTTAAGAAATGTGCCAAAGGAAAATGGGCTGGGAATCCTCGGGAGATGTGTCAGAGACTTGTTGAAATTGAAATTGTACAGCAAATGACTGCCCACTGTTATCCAGCAAAAATGACACACGACTGACTATTGACTAATTTTTCAAAGTAAAATAAAACTGGCATGTTTACAAAAGCTGTGTTAAATGTTCTTTGCTCTGTTTAACAGCACTTGAGAAATATTTTTAAAACAATGATTTTTTTCTTAGGGGGGGATAAGTGTTTATGTCTAAGTGTGTGTCACAATTACGTATAAATTACTAATAGTTAAAACATCATGCTTCTTGTCCAAACAAGTGTGCAGAGTGTGTGGTTTTCCTATAAAAACCATTCCAGCCCCCTTGACATTGGACTGTGTGTAGTACAGGGATTTTCCACCCCTGTTTTATGGCATTGCACAAATTATCCTTGGATGCCATAGAAGAACCAGTTTTTGTTCCACATAGGTTCCACAAACATGGTTGTTTATGGAACAAAAGGTGGCTCTTCTATGACATCGCTCAACACTCATAGCTTTTTTCATAGATGTTAACTTTTCTCATGTGTTAAAAAGAGACTTAACTCCAGGCCAGGTCATTTTTCTACCTACCAGAGAACATTTCTGAACATCGCTGAAGGTTCTCACTCTGAACACAAAAGTTTTCAGGGTTCTTTTCCTGTGGTTTGAGGAGAGACACTACCATGAGGGAGAAAGGGAGGGAGAGAGGAGTGAAGAGATGAAATTTGCATGCCCTACGGTTTCTTGCACAAACACACACACACACACACACACACACACACACACACACACACACACACACACACACACACACACACACACACATAGCCAATCTGTTGACAGCACTCCCCTCCTCCACAACACACATACACACATGAATGAATGCATGTTCACATGCTCTTCCACACACACACACACACACACACACACACACACACACACACACACACACACACACACACACAGTATGTGCTTACACAATAATAACCCCCCAAAAAACATGCACACAGAAACATGCCTACATCTGCATGCACACTCACTCACTCACACACACACTCACACACACACACACACACACTCTCCAACAAATGGCAGATCGGCATCCTCCAATGCATCTCCTTTACCCGTCATCTTTTGTTTGGTCCTGAGAGGTTTCCACGGAAACCTGCATCACAATTCATCCCATAGTTGGAGAAATGTTTGTTGTAAAGCATCTGGAGTGTGTGTCGTGGGTACACGACATTCTAGGCCTGCAAGGTTGTGATAATAAAAGACAAACATCTCAACCAGCCCTGGGAGTACAATGATGTGGATTGAAACCTAGGGACAAAAAGCTGCATTATAGCGCTGAGTACTGTCCATGTAGGAGTACAGTGATTGTAAAGTGACAGTAAACCAACCATGGGATAAAGCAATTGAGCTGGACCTTTGGTCGATGGATGATCACCCTGTGAAAACGACCATCAGATTCCTCAATCTCTGCACAGAGAAAAACAGGAATTCCAGGAAAGAAAGAGGGAAAAACACAGGCTGTATGCTGACAATTTCAGACTTCATTTATTGGCACAGGCTTGAAGAGCTAGATTTGGAGAGAAACAATGTTTCTAGGCAACAGTATCCTGTCAGCTGATCATTCGGGCCAATAATGTGAGACCATGTATTTGTGCAGACAACCAATAGGAGCTCACAAGGGTGCGTTCAGCTTTCTGTTGGGGGGTATATATTTACCCTCGCTGGCTGAGCAAAACGGTAGACACTGCTTTCCCTATGCTACATGGGCTTTTCTCTTCTCTTTTCTCTTCACATGGGTTTAAACAAGATGGACAGTCCTGGACACACAGCTCTCCACTGTGTACATAATACAGTTTGTCTTACTGTTATTTCTGTTTCTTCCCTCTTTAAGCTACTGTCATAAAAAAGGGGCTTCAATAAAAAAGGGCTATTCTAATAAATGATTGCTGACCAACACCTTGAACATGAAGACCAGTGCTAGTATTATATCTACTCCCATGAAAATGCCTCCTGTCTATTTCCATTTTTCTGAATGAACAATAATTTGTTGTAATTTGAAAAAAAAATGTCCTTAAGAAATGTTCACCACTGCTTTCTGAAATTAAGCCACATTTGGTGGGAACAAATATTTGCTCAGCGATATCAACCATCACATTCAAGGCCTACTCATGTGCACTTTTCTGTACTTTGGGAAAGAAAAAAATAATGATAATAACAACAGTAATTTCTTGGCTTTTTGTCCACGTCTGATGCTGAGAACCACCACCAATCTTTAAAAAAGAAAAAGAGGTTAAAAGAAAAGCCAACAGTGCCACTGAGGTTGATCAATAGCACACCTGAGGAAGATAAAAAAAAAAGGTAGCAGGAAGGTGGGGGAGGGATCCAAATGGGAATATGCAGTCAGAGAAAATCTGAAAAATGTGTGTGAAATGAAGCGGTTGTTCAATGACAGTGAAGCATTTCATTATACTGTCGAGTCCGGGCCTATATGGAGAAGTTAAAAGCTTCTTTGTAAATGTCAGGCCCAGCCTCTTTGCTGCGAAGACTTTGGAGAAAACGTTAATACGGAACACTTTTCCTGCATTTCTGGCACAAAAGGCAACCTTTTAAAGGTACTATTTTTTTCCGTGGTTACAGTGATCTAGCTAACACCAGGCTGCTGAAGGTATAGTCGACTCTATTTGCATTCTAACGGGCTTCACACTTCTTTGGTACATCTAATTCCATGACATTACATGAAGCTGCTTGTTTTTCATCCTCTTTCATTCATTTGTTTATATATGTATTAACTTTATAGAGGGCTGAAGGCTACACTCATTTTTGGGCCCTCACATTACAGCAAACAACAGCCCTTGAGGACATTTCATCTTCATCCTTTCTGTTCTCCCAGGAAAAACAGCACCAAAAACAGGCTTGGTAGGCTTGTCCTCTGGTTGTTGGTGGGGGGTGTGTGGGAGCAAGTTGGGGTGAGAGTTAGTAAATGGAGCTCAAGTAGGTTCCTGCTTCTCTGCGATGAATGGCTCCAGCGGCTCGGCAAGCACAGCCCTTAATGCTTTGCCAGTGGCCGCTAAAAGCTTGAGCAGGCCATGAGGGCTTGAGCGGTGCTGTGAAGAAACAAAAAAAAACAAAAACACAAAAACAAAAAAAAGAGTGAAAAAAGAAAAAAAAAATCCAAGAGAGAAATCGAGAGAGAGAGAGAGAGAGAGAGAGAGAGAGAAGATGGACCATAAAACAAAAAAGAGTGGAATGAAAGCCTGTTATTTAGAAAACTGTAGGACTGAAGCTTAAACTGTAATCTTATAGATATTTGCGGCCTCTGAATGAGCCACCTTGGCTAGGTGCGCAGAGAGTGCACTCAGAATTCAGCTGTATTACATTAACCGGGAACTGATGTGGTTTTTTTTTTTCTCTTTTCCTCTGTGTTTTTTCCTCTGTAATACCGTCATGCTCACAGCCTGCCATTACTGAAAATTACAACTTATATAATCTACCAACCTGGTCTCTACATACTTGGGTCAGGATAATTGGGTACAGAGCCATTATCATACTCCGAAGGACAAGTAGCCTATTCAGGCTTCCTTCTGTGCTCCATTCTGTCTTTTTTTTTTTCATTCTTCTTTTTCAATTTTCCAGCACTCAAAGTCCATATTGGAGAAAAAAAAGAACACTAAATGAAATTTGGCAAATGAGACTTTACCTGATGTCTTGCTTTTGAAGATGTTCATCAGAATTATTATGGATGGAATGAGCTCCAACTATTTTACCTGTACTCAAAAAGCTTTTCCTTTTATTCCCTCTTTCATATTCAGTGCACTTCCGGGAGCTTCTCAATGCCAGAGGAGATGTTCCCTGGCTTGTTCTGTCACTGCAGGTGAAAAGCAGGTTTAGCCCATTTTATTGCTGGATTTCTTCATGAAAGTTATGTTCATCACAGTTTAACTCCGATTTAAACTATATGGTTAATTAGAAAGTGCAACATACTGTACACAGACACACACATGCTCACACCACTCATTCAATATCAATTTGACATCAGGATGTTTGACTCTAAAGACAGACAGAAAATTGTAATCAAATGTTGGTAACATGTAAAACATTGTAAAGAAAATGTTCTTATTTTACATCAATTTGACGTTGACATGTGCCATTTGGGAGACATTGGTTTTTGGTCACTAAACAACACCAGCATTTCAGTGTCAGCTGTCATCCCTGTTCCATGCCAAATTGATGTTGGCATTAAATCCTGACAATGAATTTTAATCTCCCAACGTCCAAGCCTACATTCAGATAGTGACTATCAGTGTTGGTGATCAGCTAGATAGGGTAATGTAACCAAAATTCATTCTTGAGAATTAACAGAACATCCATTTTAAACAGATCCACTGTAAATTCCTGTGCCAAAATACTTTATTGGCCATTTCTCTCCTGTCTGTTCTCCAAATGATTCAGCTCATCTGTGTCTCATGGCCTGACCAATATACAGAGTAGCTTATGGATCCACATGGCAATAAGATCAGCAGAATCTTGCAGAGGATGTTTCAGTATTCAGTACAAACCAGATCATTCCAATACAGAGCAGTATAGCTCATTAGACAGCAAATGTTATTTAGAACCCCCAATTCATGTTTATAAGTAGTTTAAGTTGTCAATAGTAATGTTCGATTATGTGCAGAGCAGACAAACATGAAGACAAGGAAGGTGGATGTACATGCAGGGGTTTAAGATTTAATAAACTAAAGAAAACAAACCATGGATACAGGCAGACAATGGTAATCAAACAAACTAACACCAGATAAACTCACACAGAACATAGACAGAAAGGAACTGCGTGGTAAAAGACTAACACAAGGTACTCACAAAACATCAACTACCACAACAAAGGACTGAGAAGAACAGACTGAAACAAAGGGTCTTAAATACAATTATATAAACATAAAATTACGACAACATTAGACACACCTGGAACAGGATAATGAAGGGGCAGGGATACCAATGAGATACAGATGGGAATGGGTGGAGCAAAGGAGAAGACAGGCCCAAAACAAAACAAAAAAAACCCCCAGAAGCACATGAGGGAAAGACAAAGACAAAATGGGAAGACAGGAGATAGACAGGACTGATACATGAAAGTAGGCCCCTTCGACCAACACTCCCCAGAGCTGGCCAAGGAGAGAGACCCGAAATGGAAAGGACAGGAAAGACTGGACTAGACACGAACAGGACACAATAGGCTTGGCAGGGACTGATGAGAAACAGGAGACATAAGTGGTGCCACACAAGATGAGAATAGAGACTGGACTTGGGAGTTGGGAGACACAATAGTGGACTGGACAGAAGACAAGAATGGGGCCCGGGAAACATTGGACATACAAGGCAGGACTGGGGACCAGACTGGAAACACACAAAATGAGATAGGAGACTAGACTAGGGGAACAGGAGACTGAACATGGGGCATTTAGGAAACACAAGACATGACAGGAGATACAAAAGACTGAACCCAAGATTGGACAGAGGGCTGGACCTGGGGAACATAAGGATGGACAGGAGAAACAATCACAACAGAGGACTAGATTTGGGACAAGAAAAGACTGGGTACCAGGATGGGAACAAAGGGACTGACTCATAAACAGTGACAGGGACAGGGATAATAAAACAGACACAGGAACAGACACAGGAACCAAAGCAGGAACAGGGATAACACAGGAACAGACACAGAAACAGACACAGGAACCAAAGCAGGAACAGAAACAGGAACAAGAACTGAACAAAACTGAGACAAGGGTGTACACATGGCCTGTATGTAGGCCCAGAACTGGCAAATGTTCCCATAACTGTTCAAGGAGCCAGACTGGGCATAGTTCTGGAGGCTGATGCAGGGGAAAACTGTAAGAAAATCCTGTAAGATATGTACTAGGCCGCAGACTGTATAGCTGGTGCAGCAACTGCAGACACCATAGGAACAGTGCCAGCAGGTTTTGCTCCCGACACTGGAACGCAGATGACAGTAGCCTGACGCAGACGCAGGAGTAGCTGTGGTGTGTGACACCAGCTACCGACCTGGCCCAGGCTCAGCGGTTGCCCCCACTGTAGCCCTTGGAGCTCGGATGGCTGGCACTGCTGAGGATGCTGGGGTATGGGTGCTGGGCTGGACAGTCTTGCGTACATAATCCAAGAACTGCCACATGTCTGTCATGTCTTTCAGCCCAGACCCACCAATTCACTGCTTCCCAGCACACCTCACATGTCCTCATGCTGGGCTCAAGGCTTGCAGTGCCAAACCTTAATGTCCCCCCCAAATTTTCCCCACCTTGTAAGGGGCTGTCCACCAGTGAGGGGGAGACTTCAGCATGACGCCTATGGTGCTTTCATTGGCCCCCGGTCTTGGCTGTGTCTAACTTCACCCGCGAACCCATGCCTGAAGGGGTGGAATGTTGGAATGTCTAATAGCATCCCACACATTTTCAATCAGGTATAGGTCTGACAATGTGACTGGCCATGGCATAGAATTTGTTCCAAGGTGAGCACTTGAGATGGAAGCAGTATGCAGATGAGTCCAGTTGGAATAGCACTCCAGAGTGGGCATCCAGAAAAGGCAGGGCCACAGGTTGCAGGACCCCATTAACATAATGTTGGACTGATAAAAGGTGGTCTGGCATCATATGAAATCGCACCCCACACCATGACACCAGGCCATTTGAACATGTGACATGTGACATCAAACCATTGATCTTGGGACTGACCATGGTGCGATCACACACAGATTTGTTGGTTGTATCCAACAAGACAAATGGGACTGGCGGGCATGACACCATTGCAGTCGTTCATTGTAACTGATTCCTTCTGGATGCAACTATTTTTGATGAGTGAATATTACTTACATTGTATGTATCTTTACTTCATCTCTACTACCTCTTCTTAGTGGATGGAATGTAGTTAAGTCTTATACAGATCTGTATTTGTTTTTCATTTTGTGCCAGATTCACAGCACTTATGTGGAGCTTTGGGGGTCACTTTATTATTCTCCATTTTATTCCCCTTGGGGGACTTACCCCTTCTCATCAAAACTCTTCAATTCATGTCTAGTCACACCCTGGCTCAGTACATTTCAGCACAGAACAATACAGCCCAGTTTTGAAATTGGTAAAATTGTTCTGTGAATGTCAGAAAAGCAGGAAGACCAGACCAAGTTTTAATACAACCCAGTATAGCCCAATTTAAGTCCAGTAAGCCAAGTACAGACCAGTATAAGCCAATACAGATAATGTCCAAACACACACACACACACACACACACACACACACACACACACACACACACACACACACACACACATTTACATACATACGCTAACTTGTACACTTACACACTAACTCATACACTAACTCTAGAATGCATACATTCATGTTTAATGTTCAATACTAGACAAAGTTTCAACTGTGTAAATATATTTCACTATATCATACTTACTGAAAACTCCTCTGAAGTGAACTTACTCTGGAATACTGGTGTATTTTATATTTTATACAGTTTGAGTTTATGAGAGGACAGCAGCTCTGCTAATGTTCAGTTTAAAAAAGAAATTAAAAAATGACCTTTTTCATAATCATTATGGAAATATGCTTGTCGGAAGATGTCAATTGACATTTTGAAAAGGTGTGTTAATTTCATAATTTTTGTGGAAGATTAGCATGCTTCCCATCAAGCAGGGCCATGAAAAGGTCTATTTACAAAGACCAAAATGTTTGCTGGCCTGCTTGGAGGGAATGGATGGGGTTTAAAACATCCATCACTTTGTTCTGTGAAAGGCAGAAAAGCAGAAAAAGAGGAAGCGAACCCCTTCTTCCTCTCGCTCACCTTTTCAGTGTAATCTGTTAATGGGTGAAGCTATTTAAATGGACATTAGGGTACTTTTTACTCTAATTTTCTGTCCTAATGTCCTTCCGTTTTCACTAAGAAGACCCACTCCAGCTAAAACCATCCACTGACCCGCATTTCAGAATTATCTTTAAAAAAAAAAAATAAATAAAAAAAAACCACTGCTCATTCAAATGTGTATAGATTTATCCAGCGTTTGTGCTTAAATCAAGGTTATAAATGGGGAGTTTGGTCCTCTCTGTTCTGGAAGGGCTTTACAATATATATTGAAATGTGGCTATGAGGAGAATTTGATTGCATTCAGCCCTATAAACGCATCAGTTACGTCAGATACAATTGTTGCACTATACATGCAATATCTGGAGGCTTTATTATCCTCTAACCAATCAGTCACTACTTTTCTGTAGAGGTTATACAAACTATGTATGTAATTGTTTCTTCTCTTCTTACACTTGAGATTTCAATGACGTCTAATAATTATTATTGGTTAATCACATGCAAGCCACAAAAGAAGGTAAAGCATTTGCATTTAATAATTAGTGTCTGTAAACTTTTGGACAGAATATGTCATTAAAATATAAAAATGACATCTAATGTTGCACTTTCTAAATGACAGCTAATGTCATTCACAATACAAGTCAGCCTATCACAGCCCATCACAATACAGGTCATTCTGTCACAACCTATCACAGCCAATCACAGCCCATCACATTTACATTTACATTTACAGAATTTAGCAGACGCCATTATCCAGAGGGACTTACAAAAGTGCTTTGCTGTTCACTCAGCATCCTGCATTGAGCACAATACAGGTCAGCCAATCACAACCCATCACAATACATGTCACCCTATCACAGCCTAGGGCAATACCGGACAGCCTATCACACCACAAACCTAACACGATACAAGTCAGTCGATCACAGCCCATCACAATACTGGACAGCCTATCACAGCTTATTACAATACAAGTCAGTCTATCACAGCCTATCACAATTCAAGTAAGTCTATCACAGCCCATCCCAATACAGGTCAGCCTATCACAGCTCACCACAAACCTATTACAATGCATGTCACCCTATCACAGCCTATGACAATACTGGACAGCCTATCACAACCTATCACAATACAAGTAAGTCTATCACAGCCTATCACAATACAGGTCATTCTATCACAGCCTTATCACAATACAGGTCATTCTATCACAGCCTATCACAATACAGGTCAATCTATTAGAACACAAATAATTTAATATATTAGTCATAACATAAAATGAATGTGTTTGATCCTATGAAATTACAAAGAAAGACGTGACGTTTTGCAGCTTCTGCCTGTATTTGATCGCTCCTCCGCTACTGCAGGTGGCGCTCTGCATCGTTCCGGGTTTCTTTCTTCACTGGTGGCTTTTGCTGTTTCGCCGGTAAGCTAACTAAGCTACGAGCTAACACACACTAAACTGCCCTTTTAGTGTTCGTCTTTATTTACACCCGTCACACCACTCACTGACACACATAAACACCAGTTCTATATGGAAATAAACTCTGTTTTTTATTTGTTTTTTTCACAATAGCTCGGATTCCGGAACATAACAAACAATAAGATTAATTTACCGAGAAAACATTAAACGCATAGTTTGGCGAGACGCAGCTCCTGCCATTGATAAATAAATCACAAATACGTCCTTAAAAGCGGGGTTTGTGTTGATGCGACCGCCTTAGGAAGCTGTTTTCGAGTTTTCTGGTCCACCTTAAATGCTGCATCATTTTCAGTGCGGAGACTGAAGTCACGAAGGCGCTTTACTGCTGTGTTTAAGGTGGAACAGAAAGTTCAGATAAGGCGCTGACTTTCTTCTCATACTGTACAGCTACTGAATAACGCTTACTTCATGACTTTTAATAAAATGCAGTCACTTTATTTGAGTACTTGGTGATTTAGGAATGTTTACGTTCTTTTAATGGAAATGTTTTCTAAACTAAATAGTAAACAATAAAATGCAGATCATGCAAGGTTCCTCAGATAAGATTGTCATCTCCGTTTTCTTAAACAAAATAAAGGGGTTAATACTTGCTGACACTGTAGAGAAGCTTACGATTCATGAGAAAAATGAGAATGTTATCTAATCATTGTATATTGTGCTCTCTTAACCATGGTTTCAGCAGAGGTTTACTGTTTACTGAAGTACACAAGCCTTATTTAGTGATCTTAAACTAATCTAAAAAGTGCCAGTAATGCCAAGTCATACAATTCTAAGTAAAATAAATAAAAAAATGTGTGTATGTGCGTAGATAGAGAGATATTAAATATGTTCAAACTGTAAACATTAATTATTAATAGAAATGCACAAATAACATCGCAGAAGTAACAGAAGGCAAATGAATCCATATCTGTTTGAGACAGAGCAGCTGATGTAGAAGAGATGTAGAATTTTTTTTAAATGAAGAGAAACTGGTGATGCTGCTCTTTAGAAAAAGCAAAAAATAAATACAATTGTCTGTAAAACCCAGACTACATCAGATATGATGTAATAGTCAGTGGACATGGGCTCTGAGGAAGAGGCTTTAAGACAGAATTAAAGAAGTGCACATTCTGTGTTTTCATATACTATTACATACTATGTTTTTAAGCTCCAGTTCAGGCCCTAATTTTCCCAATTTCAATGTCAACACATGAGAAATAAAAGGCAAAATGTTTTTGTTGCCTTAATGCTTTCTAGTTCCTGTGGGCCCATGATTTAAACAAAATAAAGGGAAAATTATTTTTTGTATTTTAACATGGAGATATGATTCCTTATAAAGTATAAATGTTTTATCAAAACAAAGGGGAAAGGTGCTGTTCATTATTACGTTGAGAATATAAGATTCCTATTACAGCTAATTTAATTTCCCCCCCACAGAGCTGACTGTAATGTAGACGCACATGGCGTCCTGCAGTGCTCCGACAGCTGAAGATGGGTTCCCGACACTTAGACCGCGACGTATCCAGAACCAGAATGTAGTACACCGTCTGGAGCGCCGGCGCATCTGCTCAGGCCGCCCCGGGGCACACTGGTACAGAGTGCGCTGCTTCCATCAGAACCTTTTCCCCAACTTTACTGTGGTGAATGTGGAAAAGCCCCCATGTTTCCTACGCAAGTTTTCACCGGATGGACGTTGCTTCATTGCTTTCTCCTCGGACCAGACGTCCCTGGAGATATATGAATACCAGGGCTGCCAGGTAGAGTGGGAGGATATAAAGGAGTGTAGCTCAAACTAGTGCTGTTCAAAATTTTGAATGTTGTTTAAAAAAGACCTTATTATTGTTAATAATATTGCTCATTATTGCTGATAATCTAATTCCAAAAGGTAAATTGTCATATTCTAGATTCATCACATGTAGAGTGAGCCATTTTCTTTTTTAATTTTGATCAGTATGGCTGGTAGCTAATGAAAACTAGAAATCCAATATCTATAATTATTAGGATATTTCATAGGATGTATAAGACCTTTTGGCACAGTGGGCAGGTGCTAAACCCTGCTGCAAAAAAAAGCAAATAAGTGTCTCCATAAAGCTTATCAGCCAGATGGAAGCTCTAAAAATACCCCATGATGATAAAGTGAGAAGTTTGTTATAACAAATATAACATGTACATGGTTCGGGTTCATGTCTGGGCTATGGCTGGGTCACTCAAGGACATTCACAGAGTTGTCCTAAAGCCACTCCTTTGTTATTGTGGCTGGGTGCTTAGGGTCATTGTCCTGTTTTCTAGGATCATCCCAGTCTGCAGTCCAGCATGTTCTGGAGCAGATTATCATCAAGGATGTCTCTGTAAATCGCTGCAGTGGTCTTTCCTCGACCCTGACAAGTCTCCCAGTTCCTGCTGAGAGGAATGGTATTGGATAGGTATGTGCACTGCCTGGTTTCCTCCAGACATGATGCATTCAGTCCAAAAAATACATCTGTCATGCCTTTTACTGAGGAGTGGCTTCCGTCTGGACACTGGATTTCTGATTTTCATGAGCTATAAGCTGTATTGTTTTATACAAAATTAAAAAAAATATTTCACATTACATGTAGCAAATATAATAGTTCACCTTTTTAAATTAAATTATTAAACACACACATATATATATATATGTTGAACTTTTGATTCTGATATATTGAGCTGCACTAGTAGCTGTCCTGTGATGGTGTTAAAGTGTCAAGCATGAGCTACAGTACTCTATGGAAGGGTTCACTGTTGGGGAAGAATGTTATTCAACAATTAATTATTCTAATTCATTTTTTTTTTTTTTTTTTTGGGCTTTTATTGCTTTTGATAAAAACGTATGTTCCTTTAAACTCCATATCTGGAGTTTTAAGCTTACCTGAGCACAAATGCTGAAGATGTTTGTTTTTCAACTATTCAAACCCTACAGCTAAACTATTACATTTGTTGTTTTGACACTGTATGATAAAACAATGGAAACTGAAACTCAAACTGATTAAAACACTGAAAAGGATAATATTCACCCAAGACATACATTTTAATTTATTTACAACAGTCTTTGTATTGTGCGTTAAAATTATTGTGCTTATAAATTGTGCTGAATTAAATAACATAAAATAACAGCAATGATATTGTGGTTATAAAACAGTTTAATGTCTGTTATACCACTATATAAATAATAATAATGGTAAGTATATACAGTTTGACTTTTTGTTTCCCACTACTTGCAGGCTGCGGAAGACCTCCTCCAGGGTCAAGAAGGGGAGACTTTGGCCAATGGCAACGACCAGCGCTCTCTGAACATCCGTGGTCGGCTCTTCGAGCGTTTCTTCTCACTCCTTCACGTCACCAATGTGGCCTCCAATGGGGAGCACCTGAACCGTGAATGCAGCCTGTTCACTGATGACTGCCGTTACGTTATTGTGGGATCTGCTGCTTACCTTCCTGAGGAGCCTCACCCGCACTTCTTTGAGGTTTATAGAAACAATGAGTCTGTGACCCCAAACCCACGGTCACCTCTGGAGGATTACTCGCTCCATATCATAGACTTGCATACAGGGCGGCTCTGTGACACACGCACCTTCAAATGTGACAAGATCATTCTGTCCCACAACCAGGGACTCTACCTGTACAGGAACATATTGGCTGTGCTGTCTGTCCAGCAGCAGACCATCCACGTGTTTCAGGTGAGTGCTGCTTTACATGCTGTTGATGCAGTTTCGGAAGTTAGAGTTGTCAGTAGTCCACTGGTAGTACTGCATGGCCCAGGAAAGTCTGCTTTTCTTAGTTTTATATGTTACTGCTTCTGTCTGAAACTCTGTCCAGTGTTAAGCTGAGCGACAAATTATTGTCATGTGAGCAGCCTATCACACATGCTGTTCTTGACTCTCAGAAGTGTCTTTGGATGCTGTTGTAAATTAAGTGTGAGAGCTCTTCCTGTAGCAGAACCCTTCAGTTTCTCTAGTTTCCAAAAGTCTTTTGATGTAGGGAACTATATTCACCACATTCCTATTTGTAATTTCTTTTTTTTTTTTTTCAAGGAAAGGGCTGCAGTTTTTCTTGTAATTTGAGAGCAATCCAGACATGCAGTGTTTCAATACTGTGGTTGAGAGTGCAGTAACCCAGTCTGTTCCAACATTGCCTTTAATTTGCAAAAGGGTTTGTAAATTTTGAAATATTTATAATCATCTTTAAAACATCTGTAAGATAAACAGTGGTTTGTTCCCCCGCAAATGCTATTTTTTAATCTTCTTTATCTACATTCATTCATTTTAAGCAGTAATTTATTTACTGCTTACCTTTTGGAGTTCTGAAACCTTTGACTAGTGGTGAATATAATTTCATTTCATTTACAGATGAGTCCTCTGTTCTCTTTTAGGTGACTCCAGAGGGAACCTTCCTAGATGTTCGAACCATTGGCCGTTTCTGTTACGAAGATGACCTTTTGACCCTTTCGGCAGTGTACTCAGAAGCTCAGGCGGAGGGTCAGCCGGGTTTCTCACGGCTCTATAAGGAAAAAAGCATCAACTCCCTGAAACACAGGCTCCTGGTTTACCTATGGAGACGAGCCGAGCAGGATGGGAGTGCCACAGCCAAACGCCGCTTTTTCCAGTTCTTTGATCAACTGCGACAGCTAAGAATGTGGAAAATGCAGCTTCTGGATGAGCATCACCTTTTCATCAAATATACCAGCGAGGATGTGGTCACCCTCAGGGTCACTGATCCCTCCCAGGTAGTGCTTGGCAGTGTATTTATATTTCTGTTTTATGATCATAGTTACAGTATTGGTCTCTGTAAAGGTGGACGAGATGACAAAAACATAACAATCAGATACCGGGTGTCATGTTTGCATTACGTAATATCATTGCTGTCATGCACCTTTTATTTCTATTTTAGCATTTTCTTTTTAATTTTTGTCAAATTTTAGAATGGTTCCTCTTACTAATATGTCAAGATTAATAGGCCAGTAGAAATGTTCCCAAACTATTTGATATAAAATAATTTTCCATTGAAAGTTAAGTTTTTTTTTTACTTCTGTAAAGTAGCAATTTTTGAAATACATTTTTCAGTCTGTCATATTTAACTATACTAGTGGACAAAATCACCAGCAAAATAGTAGTGGCATGTTTAAACAGAGAGATAATGACTGATATAAGAGTGAAATTCTGGATCAAATTCCATAGGAGGAAAAAAAATTAGAATGAGTTTTGTCACCTGAACTTAATTACTTGTAAATGTGTTCCTGTGGCCTAACTAATGAAAGTTTTAAAATCAGTATCTCTATCAACTTATTCATTTTTTCTATGCTATCTTAAATGCAGCTGCAGTTACAGTGACATGATGATTTTCTCCAGAATTATCACAATATTATTGTGTTAAAAATTAGTACCCAACATGAGTACCTCACGCAGCTTATAGGGGATGAGCATAGAAAAAACTTTAGCATCTTTAAGAAATGTCTTTTAAAGCTTAGAGAAGTAATTAGTTAACATTACATTTTAAATGAAAAGCAGAAAGTAACTACAGTGACTTCTGAAAGTTTTCACTTGAGAGTTTAAAAATTGATTATTTGAGGGTTTGCATAATTTAATTATAGAACATGCCTACAACTTTGAACACTTTTTTATATTTTTTATTGTAAGAAACAACAAATAGGACGTTAGTGTCCGTAACTATTCACCCCCTAAAGTCAGTACTTTGTTAAGCCCCCTTTTGAGGAAATGACAGCTGCAAGTCACAAGATCTGGACTTTGACTTGGTCATTCCAATATATTTATACATTTTCCCTTGAGTGTTGCTTTAGCGGTTTGCTTTGGTTCGTTGCCTTGTTGGAAGGTGAACGTCCGTCCCATCACTGACAGAGTGAAACAAGTTTTGCTCAAGAACATCCCTGTTTTCAGCATCATCCATCTTCCCCTTCACCAATTTCCCAGTCCCCACTGCTGAAAACCCACAGTCCCCACACCATGGTGTTGTTGTGGTGATGAGATGTGTTGGTTTTGTGCCAGACATGGCATCTTCCTTGGCATCTGAAAAGTTCAGTTTTGGTCTCTTTTACCAAAGCACCTTTCTCAGTACATTTGGGGACGTCTGCCTTTTGGCAAACTCAAAACAAACCTTCCTATTTTTGTCTGTAAGTAAAGGCTTTTTTCTGTACCATGTTCTTTCCGTTTGATGATAATGGATTTGATGGTGCCCTGGGGGATCATCAGAGATTTGGATATTTTTTAGAACCCAGCCCTGACCTGTACTTCTCAAAAACTTTCCCTGACTTGTTTGGAGATCTCCTTGGTCTCCGTGGTGTTGTTTGGTTAGGTAATTGATTGCACCAGAACTGTTTAGGGGTTTCACAGCAGGTGGTGAATACATATGGATATGCCAATTTTCACCAACTTTGTGCAGATGCACAAAAATAAAATGAATAAAAGCTGAATAAAGCTCAGCATATAATAAAGCAGGGGGAGGGGTACTTTTACAAAGCACTTTATGAAAAACAAGTTTGGACTGTTTCCAGACATTTGCTATGAAGGTCCGACTGCGGTGAAATAAAGTGCTGTCATTGACCTATTCAAGGTCATATTAGTAATTGACTGCATGTAACACTCCGCTCTCATGACCAAGCTCTCAACTTCAGCTTGAATATTATTATACCACTGCTGAACATCTTAGCTGGTAATGTAGCTTAATGTAGCTGGTACTGTGAATTTAAGGTTTATATGAATGAAGTCCACTGTGCTGAATGGCAACAAATCCTTCACTGGAAATGTACTTTTGCCACTTTGCGCAATCATGTTTATAGATTTTGCGAAAGCACTCGATTGATGACACTTCAAAACGTCTTCTCTATGGGCCAGACCCAGTTGAGCAAACTGCACTGGATGGTGCATTCTGAGATGTGCTTGCAAATTGGTAGTATTGCCACCTTTGGTGATGATCCGTTTTGTAACCTCAAAATCTTAATAGACACAGTTCTCTGTGTTTGTCTGGTTTGAAACCAAAGTATTGCCAAACTAGCGTGGTGACAACTTTCTTCTGTACAAGCTGTTTGTGTCTAAAATGTTAGAAGCAAATTTGTTATTCACTTATTTACACTTAAAGCTCCAGATATGAGCAGATCCATCACACAATTTCCTGACTGGCTTGATGTTGTTTTCAATCCAGATTCTGTCCGAAATCTAAAATAATTTTTTGAAATTGTCTGTGCAATAAGTAGCCCCAACTATCAGGTGACCACACACCAGAATGCTAAAATGAACATAGCTCAGGTTTGCTCAGTGGTGAGTCATTTCTGATGATGTTTAATTGGTACTGTGAGATTTTTGCTGATTTAATAATCTGTGAAGTGAAATCCGTATTCCTGAAATCAAGCTCTCTCTGTACAGTTTTAAAGTAATGGAAATTAGCTGGTATAAAGCGGTGTTATAAGGCAGTGTTTTAGTAAGAAGAAAATAATACAACAATAGTTAGATAAGTACTAACTTTAAATTGTCTGACTTTAGACTATAACGTTTGGCAAATTTATTTGTTTGGGAAATTATACATATTTCTATATATACCGTTCTCTTGTTGTCACATTTATTTAAAAGCTTTAATCTCAGTCAATACTGGGAACAATAAATGCACTAAAGATGGATGTAGATCGTGTAAGCTGGTTTGAAGAAACAACAAAGTTCCTCCAGGTTTCTCCTCATCACCCAGTTCAATTCCATCACCAGCTCACCTGATTTCACATCATTAAGCAGTTGTTGGATAAGAAACTATAATAATACCAGACTCCCATGAGAAGAGCTTTGAAGATTTTGTTAATGAACACAGTGAAGTTAAACCACTACTTTTAGTAGGAATGTTATTAATATTTATTTATTCTAATTGTAATGTTTCTTCTGTGTAAATAAATACTTGCTGCCCAGAAAAGGAGCTTTCAGTTCTAATGTTGATGGGAGCCTTAAGCCTTTGTATGTGCTTTGGGAGAACATGTTGTGATACAAGGATGGCTTGTGGGTGAGAGACAAATGGTTCTAGATAGACCAATAAAGGCTGCTGTCATGTTCAGCAATAGTGAAACCCTTTTAGGTACTGTATCAAACCACTATGTTTCTGTGAAGAACCATGCAAGTGATTCCCCATAATAGAGAAGTACTTAACCATTGAAAGGATTCTTTAAGCTGTTCCCTTTAGTCCTGTTCAGATCCTCTGTGGGAAGTCTTCTCTGTATGGTTCTTCTGTAATTCGGTCCTGGCTTTAGCAAACGGTCAGGTGAAAAAGCAGTTTGGAGGAACAACTCTTGACCAGTTAAACAATAAATGTGATTATTTATTGCAATATAACAGTGGTTAGTACATTTTAATGGGTGGTTACAGCGTACTCTGTGGAAATGCCTGTGATTAGGCAGGCTAGATGAACACCTGTTTTTTATTAGGATGCTTGCAGAACACACAGCTGAAACATCCGATATTACGCTCAGGTCTCGCAACACACTCAGTTACTGCACTCATTTAATGTATGCAGCGACATTTGTGTGTGTGTGTGCGCGCGCGCGTGATGGATACACATATATTTAAATGTGTTCTTGGGATGTGCAGTCCATCCTAAGGCTTCAGATCAGTTGT
This sequence comes from Acestrorhynchus altus, assembly GCA_034509495.1. NCBI lineage: Eukaryota > Metazoa > Chordata > Actinopteri > Characiformes > Acestrorhynchidae > Acestrorhynchus > Acestrorhynchus altus. The sequence goes on along the minus strand of CM067512.1, from coordinate 19,002,652 downwards.
ACTGATTTTGGAAGATTAGAGATGGTTATATTAATGTTAAATAAAGAGCTGGCATTATGTCTGACGTTTCCTGTGCTATGATGAAATGTAACCATACAAAAATAAGTGTACTGTATTGTTTGTGCTCAATGTTGTATTGTACACAGTGACAAACCAATATGAATCGGCTTTCTTAATGTTTAATACAGTGTGAGGTTTTTTTTTTGGCTGAAACAATTCCTTTATTTTTAAAACATAAACATCCAGAGAATTTGTTTTGTACTGATTTTATTAAGTCATTTTATGAAGACCCTTTTCTTTTGCTCCCTATAGTGCCCTCTTACTCTGAACTCTAAACGACTAAAATGGTAATCGGTTGTATCACATGTGTAAACGGTGAGAAAGTGGACTCACCACAACATTAGTAGTAGTTAAAATAATCTATATTTGTTGTTTTGCAGAAGAACGGTAAAATGATATTTGTAGACAAGATTTTTTTTTGTTTTTTTTTTTTTGGTGGTCATCAATGACAGTAACATGTTTACTTTAATGATAGATGAACCTTCTCTTTCAACTCCTTCCAAAACTAAAGCAAACTCCAGGATTGATTGCCAATGCTAAGAAAACTGAATGGAGACAGAAAACAAGACAAAAAAAATGTGCACATGAACAAATGAAAAATGAAAATCAAGGTTGGCCCCTGGTCTGTTTGGGCATTTCCTATTTTTCCATAAACAAATAATGAAAAATGATTACTTTTTTATTCATAAAGAACATTTATTTGTTTTGCTGAATAAATATGACCAGAACACACCTTTGCATTTTTGAAAGTAATTTGAAACTGTATCAGTGTTAATGAATTATTAAGAAATGGTTTTGGAGGGATAACAGAGTACAGTCATGTGCAAATTATGCCATAGAAACATTGTATTTGACATTATTTGACCATTTCACAGCATAATCCAGTGCAGACAGTGAAATATTTATTAATTTAACCTTGTTGCTATTAAAATGTACATCATGCTTTGTTTGAGGTATTACAGATAAATATTGATACTGTAATATAATACTTTATTCAAGTGTTCATTTCCTCTTCTATATCCCTTAGTTTTAGTCTCATTGCTCAGCCAAAAATAATTACAATCACATTTAAATCTTTCTTAGAAGTCTTTTTTCATGACCCCTGTGTCAGTCAGCACACCAGTTATGTCAGCTTTTGTCTCTGTCTTTATTGTCCATCTGTTTCTTAGTCGTTCTTTCTCTTGTAGCCATCTTTCTTCGTTGTCTACAACATGGTCACCACTGAGGTGATTGCAGTGTTTGAAAACACTTCGGACAAGCTGTTGGAGCTGTTTGAGAATTTCTGTGACCTTTTCCGGAACGCCACGCTCCACAGTGAGGCCGTCCAGTTCCCCTGCTCCGCATCCAGCAATAACTTTGCCCGGCAGGTCCAGCGCAGGTACTCCAGCTGTGCTTATTTATTTATTTATTTATTGATTGATTGATTGATTGTCCACCTAGAACTAGGACAGTGTGGTCTGTTACACCCCTAATTAAGCAAAGCTAATTCTGCTAATTAAGAAAGTCAGGACTGTTCATGCTATTGCTGTGTATAAAAATCACTTTTCAGCCTTGTTCTTTGATCAGTTCAAAAATGTATTCATGTGCGTACTCATGCAACCTCTGAGAACATATGGACATCAGGAAATTTTTAATGTAACATATGGACAATGTTGATTTTATATATTCAGTGCTTTTTCAAATTCTCTCTCTCTCTCTCTCTCATTTTTTCTATCTGTCTTTTTGCAGGTTTAAAGACACTATAGTAAATGCTAAGTATGGTGGTCACACAGAGGCGGTCCGGAGACTGTTGGGTCAACTCCCCATCAGTGCACAGTCATACAGCAGCAGCCCCTACCTGGACCTCTCACTTTTCAGCTATGATGATAAATGGGTGTCTGTAATGGAGCGCCCCAAGACCTGCGGAGACCATCCCATACGGTAAGCCTGGATAGGGACGTTCTATAAGCATGCACTGTAGCGTCTGTTCCTGTTTGACCATAAAATCTACACACACTGCTGATTCATGCAGGATTTAAACCACTCCACAGTGATTACTGACTATGCAAACTGCAGTCCATGATTCATACTGGATTGAAATAACTTCACAGTTTCTCATAAATGGCTGTAAAAACTACACAAACATTAGGTTCATACTAGACTATAATCACTCTAGAATTATTACTGTCAGATGGTTAAGGACTGCACATTTATCATTCATGCTGGATTGGAATCACTCCAGTTTCTCCTGACTATGAAACTAGATACATATTAAATTGAAATCTTTCAGTTATGCCTGTCTTAACTGCGCACACTTCAGATTCATACTAGTTTAAAATCACTCCTATAAACTATAAGCAGTATGACTTACTGTTAAATGGGGAACATCTGGTTAATGACGTTTTTCACCAAATGATACCATTAATACTTTGTCATATGCATTAATTCTTTTAGTGTGTAGAGTGTTGATGTGCTGTGACCTCAACAACTGTCTGTCTCTGCTTGCAGGTTTTATGCACGGGACTCTGGCTTGCTGAAGTTTAAAATTCAGGCTGGTTTGCTGGGCAGACCTATTAACCACGCCGTCCGGAGACTGGTTGCATTTACATTCCACCCTTTTGAGCCTTTCGCCATTTCTGTGCAGCGCACAAATGCTGAATATGTCGTCAACTTCCATATGCGGCATGGGTGTGTATGAAAACCTGCACACCGGTTCTGAATGGGCTGTATGTGTGTGCCTGTTCAACAGCTTTTGTGCTTCAGTCCTCAAGAGTTTTGTTTTGATAATGGAAGAGAGCAGGCTGTTTTGGACTGTGATCATTTACCTGTAACTCCTGGGAAAGATGACTGACTGACTGTGGGATTTTAAAACGAGTGATGTCTAAGAGGGATGTCTTTCGTTTTTATGAATTAAAAAAACCCTCTTTTTTATACTAAATTTTTTATTTATTGTAGATAATGCAGTATTATATTTCACTATTTTATGGCTTATTTTATGGTAAATAAAAGCTTCTTTTAAAACATTTAAGCCTATTAATATAACCCATTGTACATTCGTTTCAAATGAGATGTTAATTAGTTATTAGATTTCTTATAATTTAAGAAATATAATTATAATTCATTTTCTTAACTCTATTTTGAGAATGAATTATTTAGAATATTTTTTTTCTATTTAAAATCAAAATGTCCATTACAGTTCTTTGAATGTTTCCTAGAAGGACAAGATATTCATACTCACAAAATGCTATGCAATTTTTTAAATTGCTGCGCCAGTCTGGGGTCTATAGAATGCCCCCTTTTAGCCAAACCCATCCCACCTGTCCCCCCTTTCCCTCCCCATTCAAAAAGCCTAATGAAATAAACTCTGGTACAATCCATTACCAGCCCGGCACATAAGCATTAACCAGAAACGGAGGCGGTATCATGGCACTTACCATTCGTGTCACCATTGTTAATGTCACAATAATAACAGAGACTAATTGTGAAACTGATTCATTATACCTGGTTGCACTAAATGATGGAGCTAGATCTCCCCTGAGAACACCAGGGCTATGTGTGCTGATGGTGCTGGTGCAAAGGTTGAAGAAAATCTGTTCAGCATCTGTTTTCGCTTCCACTTTGCTCATTGGAAGACAGATTTTCCATACAGGCTCGGTTCCCCTCTTTATTTTTGTCAACATACAATAAAAGGAAAACGGGGAAAAATGAAATAAAATAAAACAGACACCTGAAGCTAAACACACATTTGTGGTTGTTTTTCCCTTTTTCTTCATGAAAAAGGAAAAAAAAAAAGCAGAAAGTCTAGTCTCAGTCTAAAAGCTTCTTTGGTTGAACTTGTGCACATTTTTCTTTTTTTTTTTTTTTTTCTTTTTTTTTTGAGTGGACCCCTAAGTGCAACTACTGTAAACGTAATCATTTCTCTCAGGCTTTATGAATACGAATCTCTGATATCCCGCTAGTTACTGACAAAAATTCCCTCCGTCCTGCGAGATGGCCGCATTCTTATGTGCGCTCCAGGCGCAGGCTGTGAATGCTTTTAGCCGACGTTCCGCGATGGGAGGACAGGAAAAAAAAAAAAAAAGTCGTCTGATCCTAGGGTTCAGTGTGGGCGGCTGTGGGTGGGAGGCGCCTAGGTTTCGTGGGGCTTCTCTCTCATTTAATTCAGCCATAATGGTTCCGTAGCGGGCACGGAACAAAAAAATTGTACTGGGGTTATTATTTTACAGCACAATCAGTTCGGTTTAGCACTACAGGGCAAAAAGAGGGAGAGCAAGAATGGAGGGCGGAAAAAAAAACACTCTGGAATATGTGGACCACTTGATTGAGAAGCAAATAGAATAACTGTGATTGCATTATTCACCTTCATTCTCTTCTCCTTCTTCCTTCTCTTATAAACAGAAGTATTTACATGACCTGTCTCTGTTACTAAGAGCGTAGGTGATAGTTAATTAATAAGGCGAGGACATACGAAACAGGGACATGATGGTGGGTGGGAAAGTCCCCGAAAAATTTACAACCAGGGTATTTTTTTGTGTCAGATATGCAACACAATGCTCTTTTTGTTCTCTCTCCGGGTTAAACGAGTCTCATTGTTGTCGCTGGCTGTGTAATCAGTGTCACTGCTGTCTTTATTAGTCTCATAACACAGAGCCATTGAGGCTGTTATGCAATCCAGGCCATCCATTATGTGCACCATGTTTGTAGAACACAGGATATCACCTTATTTCTGTGCACTTTGTGTCATCAATGCTCCTGGATCAATAAGCCCTGCACTTTCTGTTTGAGGAGGAAGCCCTAAGGGGGGAAAGAGACTGAGCTTTGGTGTCGAATTGTGTGTTGTATTTTTCTTTTCTTTTTTTTTTTTTTTTTTTTCTTTTTTTTCCCCCCTCCTAGTCACCCAGGCAGCATCAGCCCACAGGCAGAGTGGCAGAGGCTCTAAAGGTCATCTTGATCTGCCTACTGAGGTGCAAATCCCTTTCCAGTGACTGAGCTTGGAGCCTAATTACGACCTGCCGCACGAGTACTTCAGAAACAAGAGAGTAGCTGGAGGTCCTTTATGTAGTGTAGAAACATGAGGATGCAGTTGCAGATCTGACATGTTTGCTTTTAGTAATGCATTTAGTTTTGGACTTTTTATACAGTCAGACAGTGTAATTAATTTTGTGCATGTACATGCATCGTCAAAAAAATAGTTGCACCCAGAATGAATCAACTGATTGCAATTCATAACTGCAATGGTGGGGTGTACAGTGACTGATCATTTCAGAATCAGAATCAAATCAGAATCTCTTTATTTCACCAAGTATGTTACACATACAAGGAATTTTTCTTGGTGAGAGCAACACATGTATGACATAACGAGTACACAGACTATTTACAAACATTATGCTAAGAAGGAGGTACAATAAACAATAAATAGAATAAGAATATAAGTTAAAAGTGAAAGTATTGAAGAGCAGAGGAGCTGAGAGATGCATATGATGAGTCTGATGTTTCTGAGGTGGATTTATATTAAATATTGATTGTAGAGTTGCTGATGTAAACATTTACAGAAAGAGAAGAGTGCAATAGATTTGTACAATTGTGCAAAGAGCATAGTGCAAATGAGCAAAAACATGTACTGTGCAGTACTACTGAAAAACAAGTCAGGTCACTTCGGTGAGGTGTGGAGACTCGGAGGAGTCTGCTGCTGTTGTGGAGTGCTACAGCTCTGGGAAAGGAGCTGTTAGCATGCCTTGTTGTGCTGGTTTCGATGGACTGAAGCCTCTTACCAGAGGGGAGAGTCTGGAAGAGGTGATGTCCAGGATGTGAGGGGTCAGTTGTAATTTTAATTTGTGCTCTTCATTACAGGCACTTTGACTGACCAGTGTTACATTAATGAGGTCCTGCATTCAGTGGCCCTACCTTTTTGTGGCCCCGTTTGTGGTGATGTGTAGTGTTTCATTTCTGCCAAACATAGCATCTAGTCCTATGAAAAAAATGATTCATTTTCTTCTCATGTGACCAAAGAACCTTCTTCAAGTTGACCTCAGATTTCCCTACATAACTTCAGGCACACTATAATGGAACCTCCTTTAACAGTGGCTCTCTATTTGCCACGCTCCCCAAAAAACTGACTGGTGAAGAATCCGGGGAGCTGCTGTCATATGAAGTCTCTTTTGTCTCAGCTACTGATGCTTATAACTCCTCCAGAGTAGTCATAGGTGTCTTGATGTGCTCCCTCACTAGTCTCCTTGTACGGTTATGGTCTGCTCTAGGCAGACTTACCTTAAATTCCATATTCCTTCCATATTCCTTCCATTTCTTAGCACGTTGCCAAATTGAAATCAGTTGATAAGTACCGTATTTTCCAGACTACAAGCCACACCGGAATATAAGCCACACCCGCAAAGTTAAAAAAAAACCTGGAAAATAACATATATATATAAGAAGAAAAAGCTGCACCTCATTATAAGCCGCATGGTTTAAAGCGTGGGAAAAAAGTAGCGGCTTATAGTCCAGAAAATACGGTAAGAATAAGATTCCATGTAAATCAATGGTTACATATAATCAATCTAAATTACATGAAACACTTGTTTCATGTCTGGTAGAATGAGCAGCCAGAATGACTTTAAAGATCTTTAACACTCATCATAACAAATAATAAGACCCGTTTGAATCATTATCAATGTAAATGTAAATGAGCATGTAGATTCACTGTGTATGGACATAGAGCGATTTGTCCTCTGCATTTAACCCATCCATGCAGTGAAAAACACACTCATGCTAGTGACTTCACCCACTAGAGGGCAGTGAGCACAAGCGCACAAGCGGTGGGCAGCCCTTTCCATGGCACCTGGGGAACAGCTGGGGAGTTAAGTGCCTTGCTCAAGGGCTCTTTGGTTATGTACTGCCAGTTCAGGGAATTGAACCAGCAACGTTCCAGTCACAAGGCTACATCTGGAAACACCAGGCTATGGCTGCTCCTATCAGTAATCAATCAATGTTTACTGCTCTGTCCATGTGTACATGCTTTGCATGCAAACTCTGACAGATCATTGAGAGATAATAATAAAGGACATTTATGTTCTTTTTAGTTTTATTTGGACTTCTGTCAAGTATTTTGAAGGACATGATTATAAATATCCTGGTCAATCTAATTACATTACAAATAGGTTAATAAAGTGTTTTTAATCCTTATAAAATAATAAAAAAAATAATGTATGGGCAAGTAAATTCTTCACCAAAAAATTCAAAATATAGAAATAAGAATTTATATAACTTTTACATTCCAAATGACAAGTATGAGTGGCCTAGGATTTCTTAAAAATGGGATTTCTTAAATATCTGGCATGTGTGGCTGTCGAATTGGCAAAAAAGAAGTATGTCAAGCTATGAAAAATTCTGCAAAATTAGCCTAGAGTTCTAAAGATTTCAACCTTTCAAATCAAATCAAGTGTGTCACATGACGTTACACAGGTGTAAGAGTGAAAAACATGGGTACAGGCCCCTCACAGCAGTATAACAGATGTAAGAAAAAACAGGAGAAGCAAAAATAACAAAATAAAGATAACAAAAATATACATATATGCAATTTAAATAGATTATATACACATTAACTTACGCTATACATACATTATTGCACTGAAACATAGATTATTGCACCGTAGACATAGTGTGTATAAAGAAATTATAAATGGATGTTTGCATTCTATTTTCATGTGCACTGGGGATAGAATTACATGTTGCTGTAGTGTTTGAAGAGTAAGAGAAAGAGTTTATGGTGTGATGAGGCAGGTGAGATGAGTTGTGATTGGCTGTGGCCTGGAACACTGTGCTACTGCCTGTTTAGCAGCTTTGTGGACTGGTTCTGGTCCTCCTGCTTCTGTACCACTGGGCAGCTTTGAGAACAGGCAGTGGCTTGGGTGGGTGGAGTCCCTTATAATCCTCCTGGTCTTCCTCAGACAACAGCTTATGTATAAATCCGGAAGGTTTGGGAGTTGAGTGGTGCAGTTCCCATGTCAGGTGCAGATGCAGCCTGTCTACATGCCCTCCACAGTGCAGGGATGCAGGGATTCAGACCAAATGTCTTCAGCCTCCTGAATTTGATCCTGCTGACCCTCTCCACAGTGGTCCTATTGATGGAAACCAGGGAGTGATCTCTCTCCTGCTTCCTGAAGTCCACCATCAGCTCCTTGGACTTGCTGACGTTTAGAGAGATGTTTTCCTGGCACCAGTGTATCAGGAGGCTGACCTCGTCTCTGTAGGCTGCCATCGTCATTGTTGAAAAGCAGGCCTTTGATTGTTGTGTCATCAACAAATTTAATGATGACGTTGGATCTGCGGTCTGGCTCAATAATCAATTTTGGATATTGTTTTGTTTGGTTAATGATCAGTAATCCTGTTTGTTAGCTATATCAGTCTGTCTGACTCTGAAAACACAGAGCAAAAGAAATTGACCATCACATGGACACGTGGGTAAACTTGACAATTTCTGAGTGCTTTGTTCTTTACACTGCTAAACTACACTGACGAGTACAAAAATACTCTGTAATGTTCTGTTCCACTCTGAAGAGCAGCGATGCGTCAGTGTGTTCTCCACAGCTCATTCTTAGTCTTCTGCTCACAAAGGAGTCTTTGCTTTCAGATGTTCGTGAAGTTTGAATGGACATCGTAATAATTAGTACGGAAATAATAATTGGATACTTTTTTTTTATTCTCTGTCAATTAGTTCTATAAACTTTTTCCCAGTTATGACTCCAGGGTCCCCACTGCCTCGCTGCTTGACATGGTGGTGAACAGGAAAGCAGAAGGGTGACACGTTTCAGAGACCTGATCTAGCTCTACTCGAGTGGCTAATTAGGTGTCCAGCTGCTTGTCAGTGGGTCAGTGCTGCTTGCACGTCCAATCAGGCCGGGTGAGTAAAGCTGGGGGCCGTGTGTGATATCCTCTCTCGGGTTAACCTGTGAGGTAGGCTGCAGGTGTTGCAGGATTAACTGTCCAGCCTGCCTCTGGTCACACAAGCTAATTGAACACATTCAAACAGGCTGTGGACACCTGGGGGACACCGTGGCCCACCAGAGTGAGAGGGCTCAAGAGGTTGCCTTCTCTCTCTCTCCCTCTCTCTCTCTCTTGCTCTGTGTGTGTGCATGTGTGTGCATGTGTGTGTGTGTGTGTGTGTGTGTGTGTGTGTGTTACAGAGAAAAGATTGAAAGGCTTGTAAGGTTACCTGAAAGGTCTGTTATTTAATTATTCTGATGTCAATCATTTGAACCCAAGGAGCTGGTTGCACAACCTGATAAACTGGTTTTAATGGTCAAATAACAATGAGTGGAATAGACACATTCATACATTTATCTATTTCAACTATATTTATCTGTATGTTAAATACATATGGAAACAAATGAGCAGCATGCAATAGAATAAATACCCTCGTCCAAATGTTGTTCAAGTGTAAATAAGTGGTCAGATCTTATGTAGGATCAACTTAGACTAAAAAGACATTTTGTAAATATCAAATTTACAGTGGAAGTCCATTTTGGTCCATTCGTCATGAAATTCTGATATAATGGGTATATTGTGTAAATTGCATCATGTTTCTTCCTGTAAAACTCATTAGAATAAACCACACTAAACATACACTCAGTGGTCAGTGAGAGTGTCTACCTGTAAAACTATATAACATTTAGAATAAAGCCAAATGAACCTTAAGTCAGTGGTCAGCGAAAGCATCTACCTGTAATACCCTTACCTTTACAATAAACACAATTACGACCAATGAAATATTAGCTATGATGTGAAATATTTTGAAATATGGATAGATAAAGCAATAAATCATGGACAAAGCATCTCTGGTGCCGAATAAATGCTCTATCTGATTTAATGAAAAAGCACAATTTTAGATATTAGGAAAATGTTATTGTGCTGTTATTCTGTGAGTAATAACATCTGTAATAATCCCCAGAGAGAGAGAGAGAGAGAGAGAGAGAGAGAGAGAGAGAGAGAGAGAGAGAGAGAGAGAGAGAGAGAGAGAGAGAGAGAGAGAGAGAGAGAGAGAGAGAGAGAGAGAGAGAGAGAGAGAGAGACTCTTCATAATGATATATGCCATCTAATAAAGGCTTGTTGTGCTGCAGTTGTTCCAGGAAAACAGGTTCAGAGTATTAGACGCCACTGAAAGACAGGCCATTTTTTATTTGTTTGTTAATTTCATGTCTTTAAAAACAATGTGCTTAATGAAAGATGGAATTTCACTTCAGATTTTCACTTTGGTAAACAGTTTAAATGTGTAAGACTATTCTTTTCATGATCTTTTCAGAATGTTTTTTTTTTCCAGATAGATTTTTTCCTAAGATTAAAATCAATGGAATATGCAGTTCAGAACTCGGCAAAATCCCTCTTTAGCCCAATTTAATCACACTGGGATTGAGTTTGAGTTCATATCAATGCTTGTATGTAGGTGGCGTCAGTGGTTACATGACCAGAGGCATTAACTTCAGCAGAGCTCTGCAATCATTAATCATGTTAGTGTACAGACAGATTTTTCATATTTAGAACATATTATCTTTGAATTGCTTCTTATTGATGCTCTAATAAGACTGTGTTTCTCTTATGTTCAGAGGAAATTAGGGTGTGTTGACAATACTGACTGGTTGAAGAACGTAGTGGTTCACCTTGAGTGAAGACCATTAACTATCAGGTGTCATATATCATACATTAACCCAGGTTGCAGGTTGTGGTTGAAATTATATCAGTCCTTGCTTCAGTGTTGAACAACCACTGAAACATTGTTTAATGGTAATTGGATGTGAAAATTCTAACGAAACACTTTCAACATCGTATTTCTGTAGTTATCGGATTATTTAATCGGTCTTGTAAACATCACATTCCTATTTGTTAGAGTGGAGTAAGGTCTAAAAATTCGATAGAACGATTTCCACCTGCCACATGCATGTGAATGCATGTAAACACATTCAGTGTTGAAACAACATTCTGATATCAATGCTGATTCACATTTTATTGAAATAATACAGGAAGATGAAAATCCTGCACCTAACAATTGGGGTTTTATATACGGGGTTCAATCCGTTCCCCTCCCCATTTTCTAATCCCCCAGTACATGCAAATCAGGTTGGTGCCTCCCTTCATCTAAAGTTGCAGTGGCCATTTATGAACTGATCAGCATCAATCCTGCTACCACCTGACTACAGCAACCCCCTACTACACCACACCACAGCCATGCAATCAGCTAAAATCCTGTTAACCGATACTACAGGAAGATAGACGGATCCTGTGCCTAACGGCTGAGGTTGCGATGGCCATTTATGATCTGATCAACAGCCTTAAACAGTCAGAAATGAAATGACACAAGAACTTGGCATGATGTTACATCTAACCGTTACACGCTGGGTCCTTCACCCAAACTCCAATCACTACCTTGCCAGCTCTTCACAGGGGTCTTCAGGTGGGCGCCTTCCTTTGTCTGTGTTTCGCTGAATTAAGCTTCTGACACTTCTGTGATCAAATGTTGATTCAAAGTTAATTCTACCATGACATTGATTGTCAAAAAACAGCTGATTCAAGAAATTTGGAGAGCTTCACAAGGAGCAGAGAGAGGCTGGTGTTAGTGCCTCAAAAGCTTTAAGGAGCTACAACTGCAGCATTTCTAATATCAAGCCTCTTCTCAACCAGAGATCCCATCTGATGCGTCTTACCTGGGCTAAGGAGGAAAAAAGACCTGGACTGCTGCTCAGGGTTGTTTTCAGAGGAAAGTAAATTTTGCATTTCATTTGGAAATCAAGAGCCTTGGAGTCTCAACTCAAGCTTCTAGAGTCTGAGGAAGAGTGAAGAGTGATCACACACAGGGCCTAAACGCAGCCTGTGTATCAGAGAGGGGTTGGTGGGTTCGTGTTGCTGGCCTGACCCTGGTTTCCATGGTTACCATGTGTACTTTGTTATCGCTGCTGTCTGCCTGGTAACCCAGTTCTTGCTAATTGCTGTTGTCTTGGCAACGTAGAGCCCAATGTAATCCTGGGAAATGGGTAACAATCTGCAACAAAATCTGCGTATTCATGGGCTTTGCATCCTGCGCCTTGCCTGAGGCGTCTGGCCAACAGACGGCAGCTGCGTTTTCAGCATTGTTTTGGGGGTTAAAAGGAGGTGAGACGGCATGTTTGACCCCGCAGGTTCACTCTAATTTTAGCAGGGCGTCTGAACTGCAGGCTGCCTGACACCTGTTAGATATTTAATATGAAGCGGAAAAGGCCTGGCCTGCCGCTCCGCTGTTTGCTCTTCTGTAATGGGCTCTGATTTTCCACTGCAGTGAGGAGCCGCTGCTGTTATTAGGGCTGATCAGTCTGGTTTGGTCTAAGTTTAGGCCAAAACCTAAACATATATATATATATATGTACACACACACACACACATACATACATTAAGCTATGAAAATGAATGCATACAATTTACTATACTTTTTCTATATAATTGGACCATCTGAATCATCTGCTCTCACAATGACTAGCAATGGACCTGATAACTCTTAAAACCATCAGACGTCTCTTGGAAACTTGGGAAAACTAAAGAGGTCTGGTACAGGAAGTGGTCTGACCGATTCATATCCACACTAGGTTGCGTACATGATAACAGCTTGTAGCCCACCCTAACACCAGGCCAGAGTTGGAGAGATTTGGAGCTGCTGGTTTGACAAGTGGAGTGGCAGTAAAAAAAGACACTGGCGAAATGAAAAGCAGGCTTATTTGAGCCATGCAGTGCTGCCAGTGGAGCAATGGTAAATATCAGTGTTCTAAAACTTTTTACATACATCATAAAAGCTACACATACAGAAGTACTGTCTGTCAGAATGGTGGCATTGGGCCACCATGTTTGCTAATGCAACATTCCTGATGTCTTGGGATTGAGATGTAGAGGTTTCCAATGGTGTCCTGTGATAATCACATGCAATTTGAATATTCTCACTCAGTTCCTGCAGACTTGGCAGTAGAGGTGGAGTGTTTACGTTCCTCTGAGTCGTAGGTCAGTTTGGCTCATCAAACTTTTGGTTTGGTGACAGCTGCATGACAGCTGCATGACAATGGCACTAATGTGGTTTTAATCATCTTCATTGGTCTGTGTGCATGTAGTTCTGCGTCGTGCAGCCATTTACCCATGGTGCTGGCGCTAACAGGATGACTCATGGAGAACATCACTGTTGCTGAACATCTGCAATACCCACCAATTTTCATTCTGGTTTGTTGACTCCTACTATTTTTGACATAGAAAAGTTGATGTGGTGGAAATAGGAAAAAACTGAATCTGAAACACTTTAGAGCATAAGAATCTGAAACACTTCGACGAGAACAAAGCTGTGATACCTAGACAGCTGGGTTAGAACATCTCCAAAAACATCAGGCAGGTCTTGTGGTGTGTTCCTAGTATGCAGTGGTTATTACCTACCAGAAGTACTCCAGAAGGAAGCACATATGGTGAACCAGTGCTCTACAGGAGATACAGGACTTAAAGAATCTGCTGCTAACATCTTGGAGACAGATGCCACAGGATACCACTTTGATTTGTCTATTTTCCTTTTCTCAGTAAGAGGTTCTTGATCAGCTCCACATCCTTTCAGACCCACAGTGTTGAGCCATCTTCTCACAGTGTATGCATTGACACAAACACCTGTGGATGTTTCCAGATCTTAAGTGAGAGTGGAGCTTGATTTTCTCCTCTCTCTCAAATTTGAAAATGGGTAAGTGCTGGTTATGTGGTTGGGGACAGTATTGATGGTCTACCATGCTTTGCAGTGGTTTGTTATTTATTTATTTACTTTGACTCCACAGGGTTTTTACTCTTTGACTTTCTCCTTGTCTATGGAAGCCAAGTCATTCTGGATTATTTCTATTGGTAGGTGTTTATAATGAGAAATGCCTGCATGGTTGTGTAGTTATGGATTATGTATAATTACATAATCCAGATACAAAAGGAGTAAATGTAATACATTGTGGTTACAGAAAAAAAAGATAAGTAATTGGATTGTAGTGGCCTCAAACATACAGCCTGATAAATGTTCAATTCTGGCCTTAACACTGACTGTTTAACTGAGTTTAGCTGCTTATTCAAAGAAATCCCTAATCTGCATGAATTGGCTTCAAGGGCATTGAATTAGCATGGACGGAAGTGACGTGTCCCCACCAATAATCTGATCCCCTCCAAAAAAGCAAAACAAAAACAAACCAAAAACCCAACAAAAAACACAAACATGATCTGTCAATGTCTCACTAACCTATAGGTGCAGAACGAGTTAAATCCTGTTCTCTACTTGAGTCCTACCTTCTCACATATGGCCAGTTTGTGGCCCTGCTGTCAATGAGACTTTGTAGCTCCATTTGCTTGTAAGTTGTGCCAAAACTAAAAGGAAAACTTTCCAGCAGGGTTGCCAGGTTTGTGTTTTTTGAGTTTGACTTGAAAAATTGCAGGTGCAAGAGTTGCAGGTGAAAATTCAAAAATTGAGATTTTCACAAATTTATACTGAGCACCAAAATGCTTTCAGTACAAAAATGCTAATGATTTTTGGTCATGTGTTCCTGATGTGGTTTTAAATAACTGACAAGAGTTTGGAAAGGTGGAGTCCTGACAGAAGAAAAGACAACAATAAAGAGCAAACAGACAAAACTCTATGAGCTTAAACTTCACTGACAATAGAAAGAGAATGGGGAGTGTCCAAAATAGCTCTTCATATAACCAGAAAGTCTAATAACCATGAATTCAGAAATTAATAGGAATTCAGAAATGACCATGAATTAGAAATGGATATTTTTTTTAACAAATAAAAAGGTTGTAGGATAGAAGAGAATACAGAAGAGGAAACAGAAATTAGTCAAATTCAGTTTTAGTCTTAATGTGTCACTATTAAAAGTAATTGACTGGGATTTGAAATGACTGTAAACAAAATGCTTAAGGAGAACTATGAATTAGATGATAAAAATAAAAACAAAGTAAGATTGGTATGAGATTTATGGTGCTACACTGGTAGTTCTTATGAAATACATAGTTTGAATCTTTTCTACAGACTCTGTGACACCTTAGATTTTGGGATTCAGCTTCTGTAGGGCGGGATTTAGACAGATTTTGGGCTGGATTTTTTAATGCACCTGGCAACCCTTCTGTGTCAGTCATTAGCTTAACTTTAATTTACCTTTATATAATGCATGAATTAAATTATGAATTGAAATTCATAATTTATGCTAAGAGCAAACCTGCACCCTTGACCAGCAGAACCAATTGGAATTTGGGTTTCTGTAAGGTGTAAATACTAAAGATACCATAATATAGATCCAAAATAATAACGTTTAAGGAGAAAACATATGCATCAAATAATAAAAAAATAATGGCAAGTCAACGAAAAAGTTTTCTTACATTTTTTTTTTATAAATCACAAACCAACAGATGAAATGAACAAATGAAAAGAAGAGAAAGAGGAAAGGAGAAAGGTATTCATGGATTCGGCACATGAAAAAGACTCCAGAGTACAGTAAATTTACATCTCTTGTAAATTTATACAATAAGTTTTCTTTTGAATTTGGAAACATGACTTCACAAGACAATTAATCCAAGATTAAAGGGAAGTAATCATGGAAGTAATGGAACACACGAAACCCTCTTAGCACTGAACTCCTGCTTACATATTTTGACAACTGAACTACATGGTAACTACACACTGCCATAGAAAGGAGAAAGAAAATAAGTGAGATGAAGATCCAGACCTGCTGTATCTCCACAACATCCCCATCTCTCTCCACAGAAACCTCTTCTTTTCACTCAGGTTCACAACTGCTGATTAGTTCCATCCAGACCTCCACACATCTCCACTCTGAGGCTTAATGCTAGCGAGTACTAGCTAAGACTTTTTCGTGTGGTGTAAAATCATCATTCCCACATTACTGAGGCACAGCACTATTTTTAACATGAGGGTAAATGCTCCAACCTCCACCCAGACCACCTTCAAAAAGCATGCTGAAAGGATAAGTGCCCCAATAAGACAACAGTGCATGCATGGTGTGGAAGGACAGGGTCCAGCACTCATTCAAATTACAGTCATTTGAAAGCTCGGTGTTGGGGTATGCAGTTTGACGCTGGTTGATTGGTTCTGCGTTACATACAGATAATTACTAAGAGTGCATGTCAATTACCAGTAATGTTAGATTTTAAAACAAGAATTCAATTTTTTCAGTAAATTGTTTGTTTGAAATGAGTGAAGAACACGTTAGACCAAATACAACAGGCATGTTACTGCACAAATCTGCAAAAGAGAACCAAATGGTTTGTAAAAATTGACAGAAGAAAGTGCAATTAAAGATGGAATAAAGTCATTTCTGCATTTAAGAAGCCGTATCAGTTGGCCCGCTCATTGGCCATTTTATTAGAAACTTTAGTTACCTTCTGCTTTCACTCACTGGCCACTTTAATAGAAACACTCACCATCTTCTTTCACTCAGTGGCCACTTTATAAGAAACAGCTACCTTTTACAAGTTGAATATCAAAACAAAACTAAACAGACTAATCAAATAGCATAAGTATTCATTATGAATATCTAATAAATTAATATTCAAAATGTTTAATAGATGAACATCCAAACGGCATCTTGTTGCAGAAGTGAGGGTTGGTTTCAAGGCAGAAAACTGTATGAAATTATTTTTTTGTCTAATCAACATAATTGAATAATACATCTTTAAAATTAATATGGTGACTTATAAAAGTAATATTCATATAAAGGTTACATTTCCACTTTACAAGCTTTCACCATAATGCAAATTGATATTTTAAGACGACCAGTACTTCTTAAAAGTAATGTTTTGGACATTAGTGTGATATATGGTGTTGGTGCTGTCTGCAGGCGTGTCCAGACACTTTAATGAGCTGATGATCAGAAGTGCAGAATGATCTGAACTTCTGTTCTCTTACCGAGAATGCAGTCTGAACAAACAGTGCAGCCATGTCTGGTTACATCATAGAACTGCAGTTTACCAGTTCTCTCCTTCCGTCCTGCAGTGTCTGTGCTGCACCCTCCCTCACCCTCTGCCTTTTGGATGTTCTCCATCTGTTCCTGAGTGTTCTAACAGCTGTGTGCAAGCTGAGAGTTCTGCTTCGGGGGCCGGCTAAGGTGTGTTTTTGCAGTGTGGAGATTTCAGCACCGTTTCCAGCAGTTCTGTGTTGGTGATGTAAACATGTTCACATTTATCTTCGCAACTTGCCTACATTGGTGATGTGGTGAATAATTCAAATTCTAAACGTATTTTATTTTTTGTTAAATTGGTAACAATACCAAGACCCTGCCTCTGAATCTTCTCCTTTTAATCTTCACAGCTGAGGAACAGCTTCTGTTTAAGACTGGTAACAGTATGTTCTCCAGCTTGTTGAACATCATTAATAAAACCTTTTATTTTTCATCTTTTTCTCACTTTAAATCTAATCAATCTAGTGAGGTTAACTGTCTCTCTGTCCATTTTAGCTGTCTGTTTAACTGCATGTCCATCCATTTATCTCTCCATCTGTCTTTATGTCCATTAATATGTTTAAATGTCTCTTGGTCAATTTACCTCTCTATCTGTCCAATTGTCTTTTTGTCCATTTATCTGTCTGTTTAACTGTATTTCTTGCCATTTATCTCTATCTGTCTCTCTGTCCCTTTATGTCTCTATCTGTCCATCCGTCTCCCTGTCTATTTATTTATTTGTTCAACTGTCTTTCTGTCCATTTATCTTTCTATCTGTACAACACTATCTGTGTACATTTATGTCCGTTTAACATGATCTCTGTCTCTTTATCTCTCCATCTACCCAAATGTCTGTCTATCTACCCAATTCACCTCTTTCCAAAGTCTTTCCTGCGGTCTTTCTTTCAATCTGTTTGCCTCTCCTTTCATCTTTCTATCTGTTCAACTCATTCTCTCCGCCCACTTATCTCTCAGTTTGACCAACTCTCTGCATATCTATCTGTCCTGTGTCAAACTAAGAATTTATAGGCATTAATCACAGCCAGGTTCAGGTTTTCATGGAATATTGATTAGAAACACATTGTGCATACTTTACACATAATTGGCGAAGGATGGAGTGCTCTGATGCTAGACTTCATCTCCATCTAACCCACAGTACATTTCTGAGCCCTCAAGGTGTGCTCCTATCACATTTACTCACTTGTACAGAACAATTTCAACAAGGCCAAGTGGATTGTTTGTGGAGTGATGAAATTCTCCTTTGTGTCGTCCAGTTGTTGAGCAGAATCTATCTCAATACTGTGGCACAATTTCTGTAGCCCATGCTTTGAACACTCTGTCAACATTTAATATTATCCAGAGTAGACTGTCCACTCACAGGGCCAGTATTGATCAGAAGTGGCAGTTCATTTTCTGTGAACGCAGACCAGGGTCGATTGCTCGGAAATCCCGAGAGGAGACAGTAAAACTGGCAAACATACTCAATAAAACACTACTTTTTCCTGTCTTTCTTTTTTTCAGGAATGGAGACAGACCTAAATATTGACAATGCACATTTGATTAGGGCTGTGTGTACCCCTGGACTCGTGGGGTTATTTTAGGGTCCAGCACCTAACAGACAGGAGATGGCAGGAATACTGAAGCCCTCCCAAGAGTGAAAGAGTGAAAATGTGCGTACCTCACTCACTTCATTTCTTTCTCAGGCACCATGCCTGAGAGAGAGAGAGAGAGAGAGAGAGAGAGAGAGAGAGAGAGAGAGGGAGGAAAGAAAAGAGAAAAGAGGAAGCAGACAGGATGTACATGAGATTGACGAGGAGAGACAAGGGTTGACAAATAGAAAAAGAAAGCTTTAAAAGGTAGAAAGAGGGGTGAGAGAAGAAAAATAGAGAGAAAGATGAATAATGGATAGATAAATACAGAGAGGAAGAGATAAACCGTCAAAGACAGAAGAAAGTAGGAAAAAGGAAGAAGGATTGAATAAGGTAAAATAAGAGAGAGGTCAAAAAAGAGTAAACATAAACATGCATAAAAAGTTCTGGGGAATTTGTCCTCTACATTTAACCCATCCATGCAGTGAAACACACACACACACACACACACACACACACACACACACACACACACACACACACACACACACAGGGAGGGGGAGTTAAATGCCTCACTCAGGGGCACTTCACTCATGTCCTGCTAGTTCAGGGAATCAAACCACCAATCGTCCAGTCATAAAGCTAGTTCCCTAACCACCACGTCACTGCTGCCCCCTTTATATGAAAAGTAGAAAGAAATAAAAAAGGAGTGAGGGGCAGAAAGAGTAAGAGAGGGAAGAAAGGAATGAAGTGAGGGAGAGTGAACAGCAAGAGTAATAAAGGGAAAAGGAGAAAAAGAAAGCGGGATGTGGAGAGATAGAGTGGAAGGAGAGAGTTCTGAGCTGGTATATAGTGGTTTTAAGCCGTCTTTGCTGAACGAATATAAAATCACTTTGCTATACAAAGAGAGCTGTTATTAAAGTTGACATTGGCAATCTGTCATTATCTCAGTCCAGAGATGCAGTCTGTTCAAGGAAAAGCTGCCATTGTTCTCCTCTCTGAGGAAACAGACCTGAACAGCTACAGCTGGGCATGCAGCAGTCACATCTCCTATGAATATGTTACAAAATGCTGCTGTTGGTGGATGATGCCCGCTCTGGAACACCTTGATAGTAAAAAAAAAAGATTGGTAAGATTGACATTTGGTGGAGCTAAACAGCTTTAGGCTGAAAGGGTGGAGTAGAATTACTGTAGGTTGAATGGGTAGGGCTGAATTACTGTAGGCCTAATGGTTGGGGCTAAACTGCTGTAGGCTAAATCAGTGGAATTAAATTACTATAGGCTGAATGGGTGGTGTTAAACTGATGTAGACTAAGAGGGTGGGGTTACACTACTGTAGAATCAAGAGATAGGGCTAAACTGCTGTAAAGTGAATGAGTGGGATTAACTAATGGCTCCACTTTTTCATCAGCAAAATGTGCTCAGTGCCATGTGACCCATATGATTCTGTTGATGGTCTGCTGGATAGCTTCAACTCAAAAATAAAAGTTAAAACTCTATCATGCATACAGAACACTCCTTTGAGGAACAATTCAGCAGTTCAACTCCAAAAGAAAGAATGTAGGATAGCCAAACGTAGCTTCACATTCACCAGGAAATCTTTAAAGATAGGCTGTGTGATTATAATCCAATAATATGCAAAGCATAAACCACCATTCTCCACAAAAGCATTAACAATAGCAGAATACTCTTCAACATGGTAGACAAAATTACAGTCAGCTCCTACCATGGCCCCAGAATTAGCTTCAGTTGACAGATATAACTTGTTTGTGAGCTATTTTAACACAAAAAACATTAGTATATCCTTATCTACCAATGAGCCTGTGTACTCTCCATTACCACAATGCAGTGCCATGGCCAAATGTGTCAGTTTAGTGCTATTAATGAAGAAATGATAATCAATAGTTGAAATAGAAATGAGTCATCTCAAATCAACCAACTGCTGTGTCAACACATGACCAACTTTCAAGACGTTTTTCAACAATGTCTTTTACTCAATATCAGCAGACATACTTCAGATAGTAAATACTCCTCTGATGTTATGAGTTTTCCCAAAACACACTGAAAACTGCAAATCTAGTTACAACCCTTTTAAATAACTACAGACCAACAACAAATTTTATTCAGGACTCCAACCTAATCATACCAATGGCTCTAATCAAAGTTGAGAGAAAGACAGAATCTAAAAACAAAATCCAAAAAACACACATTGTATGATTTTTAAATGATTAATCAGCATTTTATTGTCCATGAAATAAGTATTTGGTACAATGGAAAAACAGATTGGTATTGGTACAGAAACCTTTGTTTGCAGTTACAGAGGTCAGATGTTTCATGTAGTTCTTGACCAAGTTTGCATTTTGGCCCACTCCTCTATACAGACCTTCTCCAGATCTTTGGCGACTGTTGCCAGACAATATTTTCTATTGGGTTCAGGTCTAGAAACTGGCTAGGCCACTCCAGGACCTTGAAATGCTTCTTACGGCACTCCTTAGTTGCTCTGGGTGTGTGTTTCGGGTCATTGTCATACAGAAATACCCGGCCATGACCCATCTTCAATGCTCTTACTGAGGGAAGGAGGTTGCTGGCCAAAATCACACGATACATGGCCCCATCCATCCCCCCTTTATTATGGTTTATCATGGTTGAGCTGGTGTTCTTGGGGTTGTACTCATCCTTGTACACTCTTCTTCCTTCAAACATGGTGGAGTTGATACCAAAAAGTTCTATTGTGGTCTCATCTGACCATATAACTTTCTCACATGCCTCCTTTAGATCATCCAGTATTGTGTTACTAACAGTAATCTTTGAGAATGTGGTCCCAGCTCTCTTCCGGTCATTGACAAGGTCCTCCTGTGTAGTTCTGGGCTGATTCCTGATCTTTTTCAGAATCATCCTTACCCCAGAAGGCAAACTGCATAGAGCCCCAGGCCAAAGAAGACTGACAGTCATCTTTTTTTTCCTAATAATCATGCCAACCATCTCACCAAGCTGCTTGCCTATCCCAGCCTTGTGCAGGTCTACAATTTTGATTGATTTTAAGACCGCCTAGGTTTTTTCTTGGCCATGTTGGAGAGGTCAAATTATGATTGATTGAGTTTGTGTCTTGAATACGGGTAATGTTCAAACAGATGCAATTAATACAGGTAGGAGTAGGAGGCAAAAACAGGTCCATGAGAGCCAGAATTCTTGCTGTTTGATAGATCATTTCATGCAATAAAATGCAAATTAATTATTTAATTTGATTTTAATTATTGATTTTCTGGATTTTGTTTAGATTCCATGTCTCACAGCTGAAATGTACCTATGATAAAAATTAGAGACCTTGTCATTCTTTGTAGATTTGAAAATCAGTGCAAAAATAATTAGTGTATCAAATACTTATATTCCCCGCTGTACTGAACCTCATGGCCAAGACAAAACACTGTCTAAGGACGCCAGGGACAAAATTGTAGACCTGCACTAGGATGGGATGGGGTACAGCACAATAGGCAAGCAGCTTGGTGAGATGGCAACAAATAGGTAAATGGGTAGGTCTAACTGTGGGCTGAGTGGGTGGAGTTAAACTGCTGTATGCTGAGTGGGTGTAGACTGATGCTCAGAACAGATTGGTTGAGGGAATGTTCATAGCAGATTCTTAAGGAACATTGCCAGAACAGGCCCACAGCATTGTAAAACATGCCATCCACCTAGAGACAATCTGCTTGTGCTCCTACAGTCCAATACGAGGCATAAAAGCACTGTGCTACACGATTTCCATGCTTCTTTTTCAGTGTTCACATACAAATTATGTGAATTGTCAATAAAAAAGAAAATCAATAGGATCTGTTATAATACAATATATTATTCCCTATTGTTGAATTACCAGACAAACAGTATGCTAAGTATGTATGTATTTTTAACCTAAACTTTGTTCATTAGCCACTTTATTAGAAACACCTACCTTGTGCCTCCACTCACTGGAGAGTTTATTAGAAATACCTACATCCTGCTTCCACTCACTGGCCACAGATGTATTAGAAACATCTAACTTGCCTTATTTCTACTAAAAGTCAGGTTTATAGTGTCCATCTTCCTGTTTCATCACTGGACACTGGTTTCTTATCACAGGCCCACTATAGTCCTGAATTTGTTTGAGTTCTCAGCACTCAAAACATTTAGTCTCTACACCAGTAATGTGGAACCACAAAAGGCAGGTTTCTTATGAAGTGGCTGGTGAATGTATAAGATGCCTTGTATAAGACAAGACATGCTGACTATGGGTCTCCGGATGTAGTATGGTTCTTTTGTTTTTTTGTTTCTGCATCTGAATCGCTCACACCTGCCATTGAAACCTGAACACCTAAACACCTCCTTCATTAGGCCAATGTTAAACCACCAGAGCAGGAGACCAAAGCTGAGAGTGGGTAAGAAAGGGCTTGATGCATGCTCTCTCTCCGCCTGTCTTCACCACATGTCACCATTACTTCATAATCTGAAATTAAGCAGGGAATCAGTACTAGCTCGTTAGCATGCGCGTGTGGCGGTGGCGAGCGGCCTGATTAGGCCTCACCTCCTTCTGATGGTTCTGATGCATGCGTCAGGGCGGAGAGAGAGAGGACGAAAGGCCTGTAATAATCACCCCTCCACACATTAAATGGAGCCCATTAGGCAGGTATTAGGGGAACAATTGGGCGTATTGGGGCCAGGGCTGAGGATCCGGTGACTCACTCCTCAGGCCTAATGGTCTGTCAGGTCAGTGAATGCTGCAGGCCAGGCGCACGTGGCCTGCTGCTCTCCGGGTGTTCTGGCCTGGTTGCAGGCATTTCTCCAGCTTCATGAACCACTGCTTTTCTACTGCACCGCTTTCTCCATCTCCACATTACTGGGAAAAAATCATTACTGCGGTAATTATTTTCAAGAAGCTGTACATGCTCTCCACTCAGGAACTCACAAACATCAACAAATTGCTTGCTTGGTAAAGCAATTTTTGTGTGTTTATCAGGGACTGAGTGTGTGTGTACAGTATATGTGTGTATGTCTGACTGTGTGTGTGTGTGTGTGTGTGTAAGGGGTTGAAGGGGTGGAGGTGGGTGGACTTAGTGAGTACATGGCATTTTTTTGTTCAGTGGAAGCTCAATTTAGGCACAGATCTGCTTCGCTTTGGCCCACATCCATTCGTTAATTGGCTGCAATTAAGCAGCGCAGTGTGTGCAGACGTGGAGCAGAGAGGACGGGAGTTTTTCTGATTTCCAACGCAAAGTCCAGCTGGATATTCCTGTGTGAGAGGGCCGTTTGCATGCAGAGTCACACCATGAATGATGTCTGATTGGGTTCAATTATTAGAAGAAGAATGAACAAGATGTATCAATATATGCAAAGAAATTCATTAGGTGTGTTAGTTGTAGTGAGAGAATGAGACAGGGAGAAAGTGAGGGGGAGAAAGAGATTGAGAGATGTAGGGTGAGATATACTTTCAATGGAAATCAGTGTAAAATACACTCCCCCCAAGTCATTTTCATAATTTCTTATTCTTACATTTTGACAATATATAAAAGAATACAGGTGATCTTTATCTGGATTGAGAAAATGTAATTTTTTGACGGTCCCTTATTGAGGTCATGTATAAAAGTACAAGAAATAGATATGTTACCAAATATATCAAAACAAACCTCAAGACTATCATACCATTGTGTGATGCATTATGGTGAGTAATCCAACTCAGCTAAAATTCACTCATTTCCAACTAAATTCCAGTTTAAACAGCCTTCAAGTGCATGTTTACTGCTCTGTCCATGTGGACATGCTCAACCTGCATGCAGACTCTGATTGATCAGAGAGAAGGGGCAGGGCTAACGACATCACTAAGGTTATAGAGGAAAAGGAGAAGGGAGTAGTTTTTTGCTATCTTCCCATGCAAACACAACCTCCATGTGTCAGAATAAAAGTCCTGATAAGGGATAAAAAAAAAGAACATTCAGGCTGTATTTTATATGGACTACTGTCAAGTATTTGACATTTATACATTTCCTTGTCAATCAAATCATCACAAATTCTTGCATTCTTGCAGTAGCCTAGGATCTTCTGAAAATACCAATATCTGGTATGTTTGACTGTCTCCTATAAATTACTTTGAATAGAACTAAAAGTGAATAAAAGTACATCAAACTACAAAAACATCCCACACAATTGGCCCAGGGTTCTAAAGGTTAACTCAACTACTTAAAACTTATTTCTGCATCTCAGTGAGATCAACGCTAATGAGTTGAGGTACAAAAACAGCTGTATGATGTTTGTCTCCCTGAGTCTTTTCTGTTCATTCCAATCTGCAGGTTAGTCTCTAACCAAACACACATAAGGTGTAGCTACAGCAGATGGGATTCTTATAAAGAAGGATAAGTACTTTTCTATACCAGGAAGAAACTCATAATGCCTCTATTACTTCTTCCCTCTCTCACCATTCCCTTTTCTCTCTATCCACCATTCCTTTCTATATATTTGCCTAGGGTTCTGTGTGTCATGACTCACCCTGATGTGTGTGTATGTGTATATATATATATATATATATATATATATATATATATATTTATATATGAGAGCCTGCTGTGAAAAGGGAGGAATAAATCTCTGCATGATCTACCCCCCACCTCCACACACACACACACACACACACACACACACACACACACACACACACTCCTAACATAGCAGAACAATCAGCACACACAGATTCATATTGACAGCTCACAGTCAGAGGTATCGTTCTGCTCCACAGGTTACCATAATCACATTATGGATGAAAGTAAAGCAGTGTCTATATTAGTACACATTTGGGTAGCGTGGGCTTTACTCCACAAACCCCACCTCTACACTTTCCCCCATCCCTCTCTCCCTCCATCTAGTACCACAATAATGGAACATTAAAGGTGAACAAGACAAGAGGCTTTAACTTGTGCAGTGCTCCCACCATGTGGTACTGTGACAGCACTGCAGACCCTGAACACGCTTTCTCTTATACTAGAATCTGATGGTCTGTTAACCTCTTATACTATTATAAATGATGAATAATGAATTATTCATAATTAATTATTTTTAATGAATTATTTAGTATTTTGATGAATTGTTCAGTATGTACTCTATTATTATGTTTTCAGCATTTATGCCAAGTAACTACGGTGAATTATTCAGTATGTACTATTACTATATGTTACTATGTATCATTAAATATTTGTTTAGAGTTATACTTTTATTATTCAGTAACCACTATGAATTATTCAGTACCTACTATGAATTGTTTGGAATCCACTATGAATTATTCAGTTACTATTATGAGTTATTCAGTATCCACAATTATTCAGTATTAACTATGATTTCTTGATTATCCACTATGAATTATTCAGTATATGTATATATATAGAAGAAAGGAAGAAGGTCTGGAGCAATTGTATATATATATATATATATATATATATATATATATATATATATATATATATATATATATATACTTTCATCATAAACAGCTCATTGACATTCCAATCTTGAAAAACTCTAGATTGCACAAACATTAGCAACTATAGACCAGTTGCTCTTCTTTCTTTCCTCTCAAAAATCATTGAACATTCAGTCTATAATCAGCCATCTTGCTTTCTCAACCAGAACAATTTACAGGACCCAAACCAATCTAGTTTCAAACAGTCAGACTCAACAGAGACTGCTCTTATTGCTGTCACTGAAAAACTCCATGCTGCAAGATCAGCTATCATCTGTCATCTGTCATCTGTCATCTATATATATATATGTTATATAAATAACTCGTATTT
The DNA here is from genome assembly GCA_034509495.1 of Acestrorhynchus altus. Classification (NCBI taxonomy): domain Eukaryota; kingdom Metazoa; phylum Chordata; class Actinopteri; order Characiformes; family Acestrorhynchidae; genus Acestrorhynchus; species Acestrorhynchus altus. Next base: position 18,976,258 of record CM067512.1, on the reverse strand, counting down.
ATAAGCAGGAAATTCAATGACTTTATTATAGACATTTATGTTAATAGACTGATTCAGGAACTTGTATGTGAAGATATTTTTAAAGTCTGGTCTTTTCATTTTAAAAATCTTGTCCTGTCACAGTGATGACCTGTCTAGACCACCTGGCAATTTCATGCCTCAAATTTGCTTTAGATCCCACAAATACAGATACAAACACTGCCTTTGGCTAGCTGACAGCTCCAAAAAGTGTCCTTTTGTAGATGTCTGTGGATAGATTTGGGTTTAAAAGTCATTTACATTTAATTTACATTTTGATTCAATTTCTTGTAATGTAATTTTTTAGCCTTTATTCTTTAAGGAGCATAATACTATCCTAGGTCCGCACACAGATTAAGTATCGTATTCCACATTTTAATGGAGAGTCTTCTTTGTCTAGGTCATGGTTTAAAGCTTTTTAAAGTGTAGGCTCTACCCATGTAAAACAGAGCTTTTTGTAATGTTAAATTGTGAAAGCTCAGGAGACACTCATCGTCCTCTCTGCTGCTAAAGGGGAAGAGCTGAAAAGACCAATAAGTTGTTGTCAGATCTAATTAAAATGTGCATAATTTGTTATCAAGAGCCAGACTAATGTGTCATATTATAGAATTCTGTCTGCCGTTTTGGGGAAAAGTCTTCTCAGGAGGAGCGACTCACACCATTTATGTGCAGCAAACACAGAACTCCAATTATTCCTGCCTGATGCAAATCAGCATGTTTGCATCTGGCTGATGGGGTCTTTTTTCCCCCCTCTCTTTGAGAAAGTTTAATTTGCTGGATTTGCTTGAGGAAAATCACCATGTTAAAGTTAGCTTCACTAATAAAAATAAAGGTCATTGAAAGGGATTTCTTACATACCAAAATCCTTCTTTATGGGACCAAAATTTACTTGCATGGCATCACTCCAAGAACCTTTTGCAGCTCCTTTTTGTATGTAAATGATCTTTTATGATATTGTAAAATGCAGATTTGTTCAAACAACTATCTCTATATCCAATGCAGAGTGTGGAGTAATGGATTCATTTTGGTGAATAAAAATATGTCACACTATAAAAACACTCTAGAGTCTAGGCTTCTAAAGGTTAACCAGCAAGTTTGCCAACTTGTCAACCACCTTTTGCTGCCCCTCTCTTTCACTATCTCTCTCAAGCAGTTTGACCAATGGTTGTGTAGATGCAGGTACATGTAGATCAGTTATTAGGATGAGGAGGTAGCTTTAAATGTGTAGTTAAAGATACGGTCATCAAACGCTGATGTAAAATCTAAGTGAATTTGTAGACATTTTACACAATTTACAATTACCAGTGATTCTGATGGTGTTTATAAGACATTTTGGCACAAGGGAACTCCATTAAGCTTGTCAGCAGCTCACAAAACACAGTGGACCAACACAAGGGGATGACATGACACCATAAAACATCACAGAGTGTGGGAACTTCAAACTGAACTTCAAACACCTTGGATTCTGGGCCTCTTCACTCTTCCTCCAGACTCTAGGAGCTTGAATTGAGACTCTAGGGCTCCTGATTTCCAGATGAAATGCAAAATTTACTTTCATCCAAAAAGAACTTTGGATCACTGAGCAACAGTCCAGTTTTTTTTTTTCTCCTTAGCTCAGATTGCATGCTACTGATGTCTCTGTTTCAGGAGTTGTTTGGACCATTAGGAATGCTGCAGTTGCAGGCTCTTTCTTGGAGACGTCTGTACATGGCAGATCTTGAAGCACTGACACCAGCCTCATTTCACTCCTTGTGAAGCTCTCCTAAGCTTGAACGGACTTGTCTCGACAATCCTCTCAAGGTTATGCTCATCTCTGTTGTGTGTGCACCTTTTCCCACTATATTTTTCCCTTCCAGTCAACTTTGCACTAATATACTTCGATACAGCACTCTGAGAACAGCAAATAATGTCATTCTGTGGCTTCCCCTCATTGTGGAGGCTTTTCGTCTTCACCCTGATGGGACACAGTTCAAGATTCAAGTGTTATATTAAACAAGCTGTTACAAAATACAAAGAAATTCACACTTTGCTAGTCCTCATCTAACACACAGGCTATTAAGTCCTAAGTGAAAAATCATACCATATAAGCTTTGTGGTTCAACGAGGGGGTGTGGCCTGCAATCATTTATTCACCGAAAGCTCCCCCACTCAAAGAGAGCCCCAGGGCTTGTGTGCAAAATCACTACACAAAACTGAAGGTAGCTCTTCCTCTGAAGCAGAACAGTCGCAGTTGGTTCAGAGAATAACAAATTTAAATATCCAGTACGTGGAGCTTTAGAAACATGTATCTGTTCCTCAGAGCATTCTTATATGAGGCATGAAAGGTATGCAATTCAGTTTGAGGTTTTCACATAGAAATTATTTTTGTATGATGTTGTTAAACTAGCAAGCCAACTTCTAAGGCAGCATTCCATGATTTCCATCTTTTCTTTACTGTAGGGGTGAGGAACCATGGGCCAAAATCCAGCATACATGACATGCTGATTTCCCTGCTCCGACACATCAGCTAAACCTGGTAATTAACAGGTGAGTTGGATCAGGTATACTTAGGCAGCAAAAGCACAAAAACTCCAAGACTGGAGTTCCCAACCTCTGCTTTACCACATGCCAACATGCAAAGTATTATGACATTTTTGTGCGGCAATGTCATGTGCACCCCAAGTGGTATGTGCCAGTTACTGCAGTAGAATGCAGTTAAGAAAAGATTGGATAGAAGCAGTAATACTCAATTCAGTTCATGTAAACACAGGAGTAGTGTAGACATTCATGTTAAGTAGCTAAGTTAAATGTCTTGACAATGCAAAAAACTACTTAGCTGGCTACTTAGCTAATAAGCATGCAACCAAAGACATTTTCTGAGAAACCAACACCATATGTGAGTAGAACTCTGAATAAAAGTACCAAATCTGAAACTGAATTGCACACCTTTCATGCAGTGCAACCACATGAATCAGCATGTATTAATTGTTGTAATTGTAATTAACCAATAGCATTTTCTTCTGCCTTAAAGGCAGAGCTGCCTTCAGAACTGTTTTAAGTGGTGATTTTGCAGACAGGTGAGCCTCAGTATGCAGGCCCACCATCCCTCCACCCCCTCAAACTTTGAATTAAACATTTTAATAATATGAGATTCTGGATATCTGCATTTATTGAGCCATAAGCCATTCTGCACAAAGGTACAACAAAAATAACCAAGCACTGGAACTAAAGATTTTAGATTTTATTCTCTGTTTGGATCTTTTGGCGCAAAATACAGCACTGCCGCTCTAGAGTTGGAAGACTGATATACAGTAAACAAGTTCAGGAGCTGAACCAATACAACACAATCAACCTAAACATGGATAAGGAATTAGGAGTTAAATGTTTATTATTAAACTGGAACTGAGAAGGTAGGTAGATTCCTTTTCTTATTAGCAAATTGTCAGAAATGGTTCACACTCAGTAGTCCATTTTATATGATGCTCTGCGAGTTACAGACTTAAAAATCACTAATTTATATTAAAATAAGTTCATATAATGTTCATATATAATACTTCTGCATGGCCTGTCTATGGTGTGAAAGTTTGGACTTATGTCCAGTTATCCTAATAGGCGTGATGTACCAGTTTAACTGATAAGTAAATTAAATGAAAATAAAATAAAATGATGGCAAATATATAGAAAAGAATCAGTCCAAGTTATACAGAGTTGATATTTAATTCAATTCTAAATTAATGGGTCTCTGGACTGCAGTGGCTTACTGTGCCACTTGGGGGCAATATGCAGCTTCACATGAACACCTCTGCAAGGCTGCTCCTAAAACAGCCATAGTCATGACTCACTATGTTGCTACAGTTTTATATTGGACAGGCCAAAGATACACAACCACTCATTTTAACACACTTAAAAATAACAGGGCGTTTATGACTCAGAGTCATTAATGTTTCAGGTGGAATGAGCTGGAACCGTGGGCCCATGCAGAAACACAGGAAGCATGGTCTTTTTTATTGTTGAATCTTTGCATGGGATTACAGTGACCTTCAAAATACAACTAAAATCTGCTGTCCAACAACTAAGTACATACCAGGAACACACTGTTTTTTCAGAACTTCTTCTAATTTGTCAGGTTGCATGCAATGGGATCCAACACAGGAGTTTGTTTAGTTCTGCACACAGGTTGTATGATCTCCATTGGAAGGTACTGAGCAGCACCATCACTATATCCAATACGAGAAAGGGGTAGAGAGGCACCAATCCCCCAGCACTTGGCTGTGGAGACGTTGAGCTATGTTCTTGGGTAAGATGGAGCTTCCAACTTTGGGATGAGCTGGAGAGGCAGAACTAGTCAGTAAACATCAGAGCCTGGTCTCATTAAGGCTTTTCTGTGGCCGAACACAATCAAATCATCCTCACAGCAATGTATTAAAGCAGTGTTTTTCTTAAAATAATGACTTCAAAATCATTGTGATGCTCTAGTGACATGTAATGGGACATTTTTCATGGCTAATCCAGACTCAGCACAGCTGAACCTGTATGTAACTTTGGGGAGGCAGATTATACTGATGCTGCTACTGGAACCTTAATTTCCCTGAAGGAAACCTACCAAGGGATCAATGAAGTTCTTTTCTATTCTATTCTATTCTATTCTACCGCTCACGAGAGCCACATAACATTTTAGGTCACACCACACACATAAACAATTGCAGCTCTTCAGCTAGCTTTTCAGCCTGTCTTCTCTGCTGAGCCTGCATCACAACTCTGCTCCAACCCTGCTGAGCCCAGTTGCTGTGTTTGTTAGCTTTGCAGTTCCCTTGATCCAAGCCTGTGGATCCCAGGTTCTGTGCTGTGCACAGCTCTCCTGCTCTAACCCTGCAGACCCTGACTGTTATAGGGCTGCCAACACTTGCACATTGGTTGTAAGACTCATGCAATTGGCACTAATCTAACTCTCTTTCCCCGTACTTCTCATGCATATTTAAAGACCTCTTGTTGCCCTTGCTCTGGATTCCACTGATTAAACACGTTCCAAACCATCAGTAGTGCCTTCTGAAGGAGTTAAGCTCAGCTGACCGCATGAAAAACAGACTCTAGCACCAGGCATGGGCGTTGCATGTTCAAATTGTATGTGCATGTGTCATTTTTTTGGAGACTTCTTTTTGGGATTTCTGACCGGGATTTATGAATTGTACGTATAAACTTGTTATGGAAGGGCAGCACGGTGTTGCCTCACAGCAAGAAGGACCTGGGTTCGATCCCCGGGTGGGGCGACCTGGGAAGTTTCTGTGAGGAGTTTGCATGTTCTCCCCGTGTTTGCGTGGGTTTCCTCTGGGTACTCCGGTTTCCCCCACAGTCCAAAGACATGCATAGTAGGTGAATTTGTGACTCTAAAGTGGCCCTTAGTGTGTGGATGTGTGTGTGTGTGTGTGAGCCCTACGATGAACTAGTGCCCTGTCTAGGGTTGTTTCCCGCCCTTGCGCTCAGAGTTGCTGGCTGGGCACCGGCTCACCTGTGACCCTATTCAGGAATAGGCGGTTCAGAAAATGGATGGATGGATGGATGGATGGAACTTGTTATGGAAAAGGTGGTGAAAAGAGATGATTTAACTGTATAGGCTATTAAACCATGGGTAGCGTGGTGGTGCAGCAGGTAGCTCCAGGCGCCAGGGGTTGTGGGTTTGATCCCCAATAGGGTCACTGTCTGTGAGGAGTTAGGTGCGTTCTGTCAGTATCCACACAGGGGTACTCCAGTTTCCTCCTCCCTCCCAAAAATGCATATTGAAGGTGAATTGTGTGTGGTGCCTTGTACATGGGGTTTTCCTGCCTTGTGCCATAACATAGCTTTATCATTGTAGAGATATTTACCCCCCCCCCCCCCCCCAATCACACATACACACTGCCAATGTTTATTCTGCATTTGTTGGAGAATAGTCATGTCTGTCACCTTTCCCCCTTTTTCTTCCTGTTCAGCCCAATCAGTACCAACTGGAATCTTACGCTCACAATTATAAGTAATTAAAGAATTAGCTCATCTCCACAGAGCTTTAGCCTCTAAATTCTCAAGGTGATATTAGAACAACATGTTGTCTTCACACTTCTACATCAGTTCTGGTAGTAAGTGTTATTGTGTCAGATGCTGCATGGTTGTGTTGGCTAGCTTGCCACCAAAGTTATACTTTTTCTGGTTTTATGGACCACATTATGTTATAGTCCACTGTTTGTAGCATATTGCCTCTGGTTTAAGTTTTATTAGCCTGGAATGCTATGATTTTAAGTCATGCAGAATTACACTAGCGCTGCCAACTCTCCCATATTGGCTGGGAGACTCACTCTCCCGCCAGTTCTATCCACCGACATTAAGATCATTGCTGGACCCCAGCATCCGCATATACATTTAGCAGGTTGCTGATTGGTTGGTAGGAGGTGATTTGTATAGGTGTTTGTTTCTGAACTGAAGGCTGCATTTGTTTTAAACACTTCGTAAGGGACAAAACTTTGTATTGTTGTAGCTACATGGTTTTAGGATCACAGTCTTACATTTCAACACAGACAAGATGATGAAGATGTACATGGCCAGTTAATTAACCGCTGAAAAAAATTAGTAAAATGTCAATGACTGTGTTGGGACTATGACAATAATTTGTTTACATAAACTTTTAGTTTGATGTTCAGAACCAGGGACTGTTTAGCTTGCTTTGTGGACCTTATAAGCCAATTGTAGGCGCAAGTAATTTTACATACTTTTACATTAATGTTTACATCTCAAATGCAAATTTGATTATCCTAGGATCTCCTGAAACTAACAATGTGTAGCATGTTTGACTGTCCCCTATAATACCTTTTTAATGTTTTGGTGAATAAAAGTATGTGAAACTATAAAAACTTTCCACAAAATACCCAAGGATACATTTTATTAGACTTATGTGAACCTTGCAGTGTATTTAGAAGGTTCCAGTTAGAGAACAGGAGGAGTCCTTGGTTTAAAGCTCTGGGCATCTCAAGTAGCTTCGCAAACCTACAGTTTTAGGGGTAGGCATTTTACCAAGCTTTAGAATATAGGCAGAGTCATAGGTGTAGTTTTAGTATGGATTGAAGTGACATGTCACCACCATCAAGCGATACCCCTTCATAGTGTAGGATGGGGAACATTCTAGATACGACAAAATAATCCTTTATTCCCCATGGTGGGGAAATTCACAATGTTTTAGCAGCAAATGGATAGCAAGGCAGTCAGTACAAGAAATAGATAAAGCATAGTACAATATATACAGTATAGTATAGGACTTGCACCTAAGTTTTTCACTCACCCTTACACCTGTGTAATGTGATTTGACAATACATGTGACTTTACTTGACAACATTATGAATAATAAACAAATCAAAAATATATACAGATAAATGACAGATAATTGCACTTGGTGAGTTGGAAGATGGAACATAACTAGAACTTACTATACCACTGGGATCAGAGTCATTCTCCAGCATGGATGCCAGCTTGGCTAACATCCGTCCGTCTCCCACCACCTGGGTGAATCTAAGGGGCTTTCCAGGACAGAACTGGTCTTCTTAATGAGTTTGGTCAGTCTCTTCCAGGCTGCCATCCAAATACTGCTGCCCCAGAAGACCACACCATAAAAGATGCTGGATGCCACCACTATGTCAAACAAGGTCCTCAGGAGTGCTCCTTGCACTCCAAATGAACTCAGTAGGTAGAGTGCTCTGGCCTCTTTTTTAAAGTGAAGTGGTGTTAATTGACCAGTCCAGTTTAGTGTTTAGGTGAACACCCAGGTACTTGTAAGAATCCACTCTCTCAGTGTCCATTCCCTGGATGTTCACTGGTGGAGGGAAATTCACTACCAGTTCTTTGGTCTTTCTTGCATTTATCTGGAGGTGGTTCTACAGGCACCAGACAGTACCGAGCCCTCACATACTGTAGTCAGTTGGTAAGGTAGTCCAGTATCCAGTTTGACAGGTGACTGTCCACACCAACATGTTCCAGCTTGTCCTTCAGCAGCACAGGCTGTATAGTATTGAAGGCACTGGAAAAGTTGAAGAAGGTGATTCTCACAGTGTTCCCAGGCTTTCCCAGGTGAGAACGATCTCTGTGTAGAAGATAGATGGTCACATGGTCCATTATCCATTTCAGGAAAACTGAAAAGGGTCAGTGTATGTTCTCACAAGAGGGCAGAGATGGGTAAAGACCAGCCTCTCCAGAGACTTCCTCAGATGAGATGTCAGTGCCACTGTAGCTGTTGAGGTCCTTTGGGTGCTGGATTTTCGGTACAGGTACCACACAAGATATGATATATACTCTTCCCAGCTTCAGGCTCATGTTGAACATGTGCTCAACCACCCCATTGAGCTGATCTGTGCAGGACCTGAGGAGCCTGGCGCTGATGCCATCTGGACCTATTCTGGACCTGCCTTTCCTTGTCTTGATTTTCCTTATCTTATTCCTCAACTGGGCCGTTGTGAAGGGCTGGAACAGGGGGGCTGGGTGCTGGAGTGTGTGAATGGCAGATTGGAGCTGCCAGCTGATGAGCCAGTGGGGGGAATTTAGCTTCTTGTGGCCAGAGATGGTTTTAAGGCCTTTCCAAGCACTGACATTTTCATGCTGGAACTGTTCTCCAGCTTTCTCCTTTAGTTGTTTTATTCCCTCTCTTATTCTCATTCTCAGCTCCCTCTGCTAAGCTCATCGTAACCTGACCTGAAGGCCCTTTATGGAGGAGAGCCACCATGTCAGGATTTATCCATGTTTTTTTTTTTTTTTTTGAGAAATACTGAATGGTCTTAGTGGGGACAACGTACTCCACACAAAAGTCTTAGTCCGTAATGCAGTGAGTGAGACTGTCAAAGTGATCTCCAGACACAGTTGTAAACAGAGAAAGAAAGTGCTAAAACCAGCACAGGTGCCACAAGTTTGGGTTAAAAATGATGAAAAAGACACTTCACTGACAGAAAAGTAAACTTGGGCACAAGAAGAAAGTGTAAAAAGTTAGAAAAAAAGAAAAGAGCAGGATTTACTGCAACAGGCTATCATCTCTACAGCACCATCTTGGATATTAATATTAACATCATTAATATTCAGTTAACTAAACAAAGAAATGCCATCTGATTGGCTCAGCCAAGACGAGGCTTAGCTGAGATACAGACAGGCCAGTAAACAGTCTCACTTAAATTGCTTCTGTAAATTCGTTTACACTAAAATCTACTGAATTGTCCCCACCAAAAATTTGTTCCCCTCCATTCACTGACATCCACCACACCTCCACCCTTAAGTGGGGGCCATCTAGGTTATTCTATGCTCTGCTTGAGCTGTTTTCATTTCTTGTTTCCTCGTGAGTGTAAATAGTTTGAGTGCACTGTGTTTCAATAAACACCTTCATACTGAGAATGGATTCAAGCTGTTTCAACTCTGCTTCCTGGGGGTGATTTTGTACATATCCATGCACTCTCGGTTCCGCTTGTTGGGTAGGCAGCACATTCATTTCACCACAAATGGTGGAAGTAATTTTAAAGATGGCAGCAGCAGAATTACCACAAAACGGTGGTACTTTGTTCTACCAACAATGAAGGAAGTAGACAAAGCATGGCTGTTACAACCTAGTCTAGGGTCAAGCCATAACAAATGGTTTAAAGTGAGTGCCCACTCAACCACAGACCTTATAAACAAAATGTCAAAAATAAAGGAACAAAAATAATGAAGGCAATAATTTATTGCTATTAGTATCCAGCACTACTCATTTGCCAGCTTTTATACCCTTGCCTTGGCAGTGATAAAAAAGTACCACACTAAAAAAGTTCTGGGTGACCCCAGAGCAAAATAAAAAACAAAATTAAGAAAATTATTTTTATTTTATTATAATAATAAAGAAAATTAAACTAAATAACCCTTAAAGGAAACCAAAATACAAATACAAAATACAACTTCTCTCACCATAAACATAGTACACAGAACTCAAACAAAATGACGAATCCTGCTGAACTTATCATTTTAAATAATCAAAGAAAAAAACTATTTGGTCTGGTTCTGGTGGGCAACACACTGGAACAGCATGTTAGCTCTGATAGGAAGAGTTGTTCTCAGACTGCAGGACAACGGACACTTAAATCTCCCACCATCAAGACTGGCTTATAGGAAGTGAGCACAGGGTTGCAGTAAAACGCATCACCAGCACAACCTGAAAACAATCACCAAAGAAACAGATTTTAAAAAATCCACATAAAATAATAGAAGGAAACGCAACACTGAATGGTCCCTGACAGTCAGAAGAGAATCTGAAAACACTTACATTTCACAATTTGTTAAATGAGCTCATGAACAGATGCTCCTCAGGGGCCAAGTGAGAAGCACAACACAAATCCAAAAACACAAGAAAGACACTTTCAACTTGACTAAACGAATCAGGCAATGGAACCCTGCAAAGAAATGTCAAGTTGACTGAACAAATCAGATCTTTAAGATCTTACAAAAGCTTAAAAAAATCGAAATGAACAAACTCCTGCTTCATCTCCACTGAGATGCAAGCGTTCTTCAAACTCCCACTTCTTGAATTTACTTTGCGGTACAGAGGAGTGCCCTCTGCACTACAAAGCTTAAAACTAATTTCTGAGCTAAGCTACTTAAAAGATATAGTGTAAAAACTGTTGTCCCAAAAAAACAGCTAAACAAATGAATCATTTCAATGTTTGAACGCAATACAAAGCAACACTACATCTGCTCCTTGCCTGAGAATTCAGTGGTCACATGATTGTGAATTTGTCCAGGATTTTTTTTATAATTTGATCAAAACTTCTCAAACCGCTTATCAAGTTACAACATATTTGTCTGGCACTTAATCTTTGATGACATACTTTAAAGGACTAATGCCACGTTTTTAAAACTGCAATGGTGTTAGTGACCCGGTCCCTGAAGTTATAGTAAGTTTCCGAGGAAAAAAGGTCAGCTAACAAACCCTTAAAAGTAACTGAGCCTGCTTTTTACCATGTGGTAAAAAGCTCAGTACCATGTGGACGAAACTAAAGAGCTCTCCGGGAATACTAAAGGAGGAGGTGTACGTTTTATGATCAACAATGCCTGATGTGATGACTCAGTCACTGGACTCAGTCCCTGGATTCATCAGGAAATGTATAGAGGATGCTGTGCACACAAAGACAGTTCATGTTTACCCAAACGAGAAGCCATAGCTCAAGTGTGAACTGTGTTCGTGCAACTGTGGATGCACATACCCTGCTTTCAAGTCTGGGAAAACTGAGGAGTATGGAAAAGGCTGCTGTCCATAAGTCCATAAAAGCAGCAAAACATGAATACAGAGACAAAGTGGAAGCAGAGTTTAAGACCACCAGCGTGAGAAAGCATGTTACAGGCGTTAAACACAATCACAGACTTTAAGGGGAACTCTCACTCATTGAGCAGCACCAGTGCAACACTTCCAGATGAACTCCTTTCATGCTCATCATGCAAATCACAGAGAGCCCACGGAGAAAGCTATGTCCACCACTGAGTCCAACCCACTGTCCATCTGTGTAGCTGATGTGCGCAAATACTTCAAGCATATCAACACCAGCAAAGCCATCTGTCCAGGTGACATTTCGGGGTGTGTGCTTAAAGCATGTGTCGATCAGTTAGCAGGAGTCTTCACACACATTTTTAACACCTCTCTCTCCATCTCCCTCATGGCAGCAGGCTTTAAACTGGCCACCAGTTCGGACAACAGCAAGCAATACTTGCTTACATGACGGGTGCCTGGTTGCTCTGTCCGCTATCATAATCAAGAGTTTCGAAAGGCTGGTCAGAGACTTCATCTGTTCCTTATTGCCTGCCACCATGGACCCACTGCAGTTCACATACATGCAGAACAGATCCACTGATGATGCAGTTGCTCTTACTCTGCACTCTGCTCTCTCCCACCTGGACAACAAGAACACATATGTGGGAATGCTGTTTGTGAACTACAGTTCAGCATTCAACACCATCCTTCCCCCGAGGCTCGACATGAAGCTCTAGGATCTTGGTCTGAACAGCGCTCTGTGCAGCTGGATCCTAAACTTCCTAACAGGCCATCAGCAGGTGGTAAGGATGGGCAGAAACACATCCTCCTCACTGACCCTCAACACCGGAGCCCCTCAGGGATGTGTGCTCAGCCCACTCCCTGTACACCCTCGACTGCACCGCTAGACACAGCTCCAACATCATAATTAAATTTGCTGATGACACAACAATCACAGGCCTGATCTCCAATGACAATGAGGCAGCCTGCAGAGAGGCGGTCAGCCTCCTGACAAACTGGTGCAAGACCAAGGAGCAGTCAATTTACACCTCTGAGGAGCTTACATGGTAAGAACACCACCTGGTTAATGAAGAGGGCACAACAGTGCCTCTTCTACTTCAGGAGGCTGAAGAGGTTTGGTCTGAATCATAAGTTCAAGGTGACATCAGGCCAAAATAAAAAACAAAACACTTACAGAGTACAAAAGAGAACCAACAGAGAACAAAGAATACCATCCTAACATTACAACCAATCGAAGGAAAAAATAATTTGGTCTGGTGCTGGTGGGCAACACACTGACAAAGGACCCTTTTAAGTCTCCCACCATCAGGACTGGCCAATAGGAACTGAGCACATGGGTGGAGTAAAACACATCACCAGCACAGCCACCTGAAAACAATAAACAAATAAAGAAACAAAAACAATGAATAAAAACACACATGATGCAGTGTGGTCTCAAAGAAACAAAGTTCACGCCACTTACATTAAAGAGGAACACCAAAGCCAGTGGTGCCAGGCATTACATGCATTCATGCTCCTACAGGAGGAGGAGAAGAGTTTCTACTACATTTCTACAAGATTTGATTGCATTCAGTGACAAGAGCATTAGAGAGGTCAGGATGTTGGATGATCACATCAAACCTCATCTCCAACTCCAATGTGCTGGGGGCTATTCATCCCTCTAACTCATGCCTTGCACTTGATAAATTTGAGAGAGGTTATGATGTTGGTCATAAACAGCAGGGTAACAAACTAGTAACATACTCACAAAAAAGCTACCTAACTGAGGTCAACAGAAGAAACCACAGATTTTTAACTGGGGCAAAATAGGGCATAAGTCAAGCCAGTGCACCAGTTTATCCTCTTGAGACCATGCATTTCTGCTTCTCTACACCATGATACTTGAAACCATTGACCATTTGGCCTAATATGAAAACACTGCTAAGTGATCACATGACATCAAAATGGTTTTAAAAATGAAGTATTATGATGGAGAAACAGGAACAAGCCTTTAAACAGTTCATGTCTAAGGAAGAGTTTTACATGCAGTCACATGGTAATGGAGGAATGGAAGCGTTACAGGTTACAGCTTATGGTCCCTTGCTGATTAGGAAGCAACATACTTTATTAATTAGAAAGACCATACAGCTAGCAGGTTCTACTGGCCCAGATTGTTCTCAGATGTAACAGAAATCTGTAATGAAAGTAATGAAATGTGATAGTGGCCATGGTTATTGAACATAATAAGAAAGAAAGAAAGAAAGAAAGAAAGAAAGAAAGAAAGAAAGAAAGAAAGAAAGAAAGAAAGAAAGAAAGAAAGAAAGAAAGAAAGAAAGAAAGAAAGAAAGAAAGAAAGAAAGAAAGAAAGAAAGAAAGAAAGAAAGAAAGAAAGAAAGAAAGAAAGAAAGAAAGAAAGAAAGAAAGAAAGAAAGAAAGAAAGAAAGAAAGAAAGAAAGAAAGAAAGAAAGAAAGAAAGAAAGAAAGAAAGAAAGAAAGAAAGAAAGAAAGAAAGAAAGAAAGAAAGAAAGAAAGAAAGAAAGAAAGAAAGAAAGAAAGAAAGAAAGAAAGAAAGAAAGAAAGAAAGAAAGAAAGAAAGAAAGAAAGAAAGAAAGAAAGAAAGAAAGAAAGAAAGAAAGAAAGAAAGAAAGAAAGAAAGAAAGAAAGAAAGAAAGAAAGATTACTAATGTTCTTGAAAATTATCCACCACATAAACTCTATTTTATAGAAAGTCTTATATATATATATATATATATATATATATATATATATATATATATATATATATATATATATATAGTCAATAGAAATCAAACCATGGAGAATAAATGTGTTTAAAAAAATAGTGAGTTTAAATGTGGTGGATAATTTCCAAAAGAAATATATATATATATATATATGAACTGACTTATTTACATACTTAAATATTTAAATCTGCATATTAAAACACAGACCATTAGAATAAGAGGTTCGGAGCAGCTGCACATGAACCCAAGTTCATCATAAGTCCCGGCATAAAGTCCCACATGTCACATAAATACTTGGCCTTAAAGAGCAACAACTCCTCCTTTCTCATTTTTCTTCTGGAGTTCTGGAGGAATGTCTGCTGTTAGTCATGACATAATCACGAGTTGGCCATTCCACAGAAAGACATTACGCAAATTGCATAATATCAACTAGCTAGTTAAGTTATCCATGATTGGTAATGGCCAACAGTAAATTGTTGATAACATGGCATCAGCATGCTGGATATGGCCATTTTTCAGAAACCTATTTTAACATACTAACTTACCATCATATCGACACACCAGCTGCAGAATCACTAGTGTGAGATCAGTATGCTGGCTACTGACGTTCTCCAACAGTCTACTGTAAACTTAACCTTAACTATAACCCTCTTCCAGAATCACTAGTATCCTATTATGCTGACCAGCGGCCTTGTTAGCACTGTTTCTAAGCCGCCCCAGTATGAGATCACATCATGTTGCGAATTATGCCAAATGCTATCCTGAGATTTTTCCTGAGAATCTCTGACAAGTATATATTTTCCTGTGTAAAGTCAAGCATTGTCAAAAGACTCATTTATGTTTCTTTTTTAAGATTTTTCACTGGAGTTCCGCTTTAAATCTCCACAACATCAGGCAAGTCTTGTGGAAGTGTTCTTAATTTGTAGCGGATAGTACCTACCAAAAGTGCTCCAAGGAAGAACAACTGGTTAACTGGCAATTGGGTCCTGAGTGCCAAAGGTGCTCATAGAGCCCTCCCCTCACAACGTTCCAAAATTAAAGGATCTACTGCTAAAGTCTTGGTGCTAGATGTGACCAAAAGATGTGAGGAGTTCATGTCTCAGTGGTTCTGAGCTGTCTTGATGACATAAAGTGGGGAACCTACACAACCATAGGCAGATACTTTTAATGTTATGGCTGTATATTTCGCTCTCTCTCTCTCTCTCTCTCTCTCTCTCTCTCTCTCTCTCTCTCTCTTTCCCTCCTTCCCCGCTGTCATGAATAATGCTGCTGGTGTGTGTGGCAGGCTGCTGTAATGGATGCAGGGCCTTTCCCCGTTTCTCTTCGTGGGTTCCATCCTCACATCCACCTGTCTGCATGCTGCGCTCTGTGTGCTGTGCTAACCCATTCTCTTTGTTATCTTCAACCTCCCACTCAATTTGTCTCTGCATCAGTGACCTTGAGTGTTCACGGCCCAAAATAGCCCCCCACATGAACCACTGCCATTTGTTTTTTAATGCCTGTCTGCTTTACAGATTTTTCTTTTTCTGTCTCTCTCTCTGTTTTAAATTGCATGTAGGCTGTCTCATTAGAAATGGATGGTTCGAATTGAACAGTGTAATATTACTATTGCTTTCTTCCCTCTTAGAGGAAATAACCTCCTCTCACAGATCCCTTCCTTTTCCTACCAATGTCAGGAACTATTGCGACACACACACACACACACATATATATATATATATATATATATATATATATATATATATATATATATATATATATATATATATATATATATATGTCAGCATAATTTAAACTTTAAAATGGTGTCCATATGTATGTATATATATATATATATATAGTTGTGAACATGACCAATTTTTTTGTGGGTGTGACCACCATTATTATCTAGCACTGCCTTAACCCTCTTGGGTATGGAATTCAACAGAGCTGCAATGGTTGCTACTGGAATCCTCTTCCACTCTTCAATGATGACATCATGGAGCCGGTGAATGTTAAACACCTTGCACCTACTTGAGGATGCCCCACATGCGCTCAATTGGCTTTAGGATTGGAGAAATACTTGGCCAGTCCATCACCTTTCCCTTCAGCTTCCACCGCAAGGCAGTTGTCATCTTGGAGGTGTGTTTGGGGTTGTTATCATGTTGGAAAACTGCCAAGCGGCTCATTTTCTGAAGGGAGGGGATCATGCTCTTCTACAGAATGTCACTGTGCTTGTTGGAAATTATGTTTCCCTCCATGAGCCACAGCTCCCCAGTGCTGGCAGCGCTCACGAAGCCCCTGACCATGATGCTACCACCACCACGCTTGACTGTAGGCAAGACACAGATATTTTGGTACATACTTAATGTACTACTGTTTGTACTACCGCACTACCTCAAGACTACCTAAAGACACAAGCTTAACTCAGACTCAGGCTCAGCTTTAATGTCTTTGTCACCATTAACATGATAGAACAAAATACAGTTACTCAGGCTTGGTGCACAGTGTGAATTTAAGTTAGGTAAGTAAAAAGAAATGGAAAATAGACTAATGTAGTAATGAAGTTTAATAAATAAGAAAGTAAAAGTAAATGTATTGCACAATATACTGCAGCAGCAACAGCTTAAGCTGTAAGATGAGTTGTAGGGTGCAGTAGTGCTGATGTAGCAGAACTTAGCAGCAGCTCACCAAAGTGACGGTGTGCATAGTTAGTATGGGTGTATTTGTGTTCAGTCAAGTCTCAGGATGTGTGGGGTGGAGCAGTTTAATAGTCTGACTGAATCCGGGTAGAAACTGTTTTTCAGTCTAGATGTTTTTCCCTGGATGCAGTGCAGCCTCCTTCCGAGCCCTCTTCAGCTGCCTCAGGAAATACAACTGCTTGTATGCTTTCCTCACAACAGCAGTACTCCAAGTAAACGTGTTGCTCAGGTGTACTCCAAGGTACTTGATGGAGGGACCCTCTCCATAGCTGTTCCATCAATGTGTGTGTGTGGGAGGGGTGATAGTGGAGGATGTATGGGTGTTGATCCTGAATCTCTATTGCCTGCAGTTCTGGAAATTCAGGACCCAGTTGCACAGACATGAGGAGGTTCCCAGTGCTGCCAGCTTGGACATCAGGTTCTGTGGGATGATGATATTAAAAGCAGAAGTCCAAAGTCCAAAAACAGAAGCCTCACATAAGAATACTTGTTTGCTAGGTGTAAGGGCCTGGTGTGGCATCAGCTGTGGACTGGTCCTGCTATTTATTCCAAAGATGAATGAATGGAAATTAAGAAACATCAAAATAAATAAATGAAGCATTTAATAATTTCATTCAAAATGGTAAAAAGTCATATTTCATATTTAAGCCTGTTTTTGTTTTTGCGTCTTATTTTTTACATTTTCACTTTTCAAACTTAACGTTAAATATTCTATCAATTTCAGAAACTGGATATCTAATAAAATATGACACTTTTCCACAGTGGATGAAATTATGATAATAAATTATTTACAAATGTAATTGTAATGAATGAATGAAAATGAATTCTTATTTAGTGGAGAATTTTGATTACACATGGGTGACTGCTTCTTCATCAGACACACTAGATACTATATCACATATATGAACTAAAATTCATATCAACCATCCTTACTTTCTGCATATGTTTGTTTGGCTGAACAGTTCCTCCAGACAAGCCTCAGCAGGGATCATTGTGCTCACTGTGGAGTTGTCAGGCTGTATTAGTGTGGTGCACTGGGCATCCCCTCAATCTGGAAGCTGCTTTCATGCATGTGGCAGGTGTGCTGTGATTATTCAACCTGTTAGTAGAGGTTAAATGAACAGGTTCTTTCAAAGAGATCAAACTCTGGGGTGGAAACTCAGCCTCGGTTAGATATGATAGATATGATAGCTATGATTGCAGCCTTTTGTGGAAAACAGTTTGTTCTTATTCATGTATGGTCATCCATGTATTGTCCTTCCGACAATATTAGCTCTCAATACTGACGTTGCACAAAGTCTTTAAGGTATATGAAATGTTTTTACCAATATGCTATGAACATACTGACCAGTTAAAGGTCCAGATGACCTTTGGCTGGTGTGTTCATAAAGACATTCAACATTAAAATGTTGTTGTCTTCATACACCATTCAGTCATAACAGCCTAATATTAAGCAGGTCAAAACAGCTCTGACTCATCAAGGCATGGAATCCAAAAGATATCTGAAGGTGCCCTGTAGACTCTGACACCAAGGTCTAAGCAGGTGATCCTTTAACTCCTATTAGTTGTAAAGTGGGACTGCCATGACCCTATTGTCAGTTCTTTGATTGTCCTTCACTGGAGATCTTTTGGTAGGTACTGTCCACTGTTTACTGGGAACATCCCACAATTCCTGACTGATGTTTTGGAAAAGATCTGACCCAATCATCTAGCCATCCCAGTTTAGTTCTCAAGAACTGACTGATCACTTGCTGCCTAAAATATCCAGCCTTTGACAGGTGCCACTGGAACCAGATATCAGTATTACTATCTTCATCTGGAAGTGGTGTGTTGGTGTTGGATGATTAATTCTGTCACTCCTACTCATCCAAAAAGGTATTGAATGTAGCTTCATCACTCCAGAGAACACAGTCCTACTGCTTCACAGGCCAAATCTGGGGGGCTTTAGACAGCTCTCACCAAGGGTCAACATTGGTCATGGTGTGACTCCTCCAGATCACAATTGTCTGGTTTTGTATTACATTTCTATGGAGATTATAAATGATGTGTATGTAGTAGAAGAATTGTCTAGATATCTTAGGTTCTCTTGCAAGTGAGGTTGAACACTGGCCAGTGTACTCATGGTCAGATGATAGGCCATTCCATTTTCAAAGTTATCCAAGCGTTTAACATTTCTTGAACCACATTATCACGTGTACTTATAAAGCATCATAGATGGCATTACCACCACCAGATTCCATAGGATATGGAAACAGATGACTCACCAGAGTGTCTCAACATTTGACATGGCACCTCACCTGGGCTCATGAGTTTGGACCTTAGAGAACTGGCAACATATGTTTTGAGCCAATGAGTCATGGTAACACTTTTCTCTGATGCTTGTGTTTGTGTGTGGTATAGGCCCCATGAAGCCATGGACACCAGTTGCCCTTGTTTGACCATTTGCAGCCCTTCATGGATGTCCCCCATAATGATGGGATAATGGACAGGATACTGCACCTTGCCAAAGTTGTCCAGATTTGGTTCTATGACGTATTCTTGGCACTCCTTGAGAATGAAATATGTGTGTTCTTTTTATCTTTCCCAGTTTAGTCAGCATGTCCATTCTGCAAAAGTCTCCAAATAAGAACACTTTCTGTATCTGTGAGGTTTAAGGCATTACTGAAAAATGTCTTCACCGTCTGTCTTTGTCAGAAAGGGGCAAAACTGCAAAGCACAACAGGTACAGTATTCCCCAGACACTCCACGCATTCAACCCTACATCTGCTGAGGGAGCGTGTGTTGGTTTGGATGCTGAGCTGGTGTCAGCCTGTCTTGAAAGCAATGGAAGACACATGCTGTTTGAAACACAAGCGGGGAGCTGTAACAGCTAAACAGGATGCTGTGACGACGGCCTGCTTTGTTCTTTCTCTGAGAAGGAAAAAACAGCAGCATACCCTGCTGAAGATTTCAAGGTTTCCAGGATTATATATCTTATGTAACCAGTAAGAGATCCCAAAATATTTTAACTCATACACCTGCTCTAGACAGCAAACATTCAGAGCACATATAACACTGATATTAAAAACTGATAATAAATATTATACATATACATATTGCAGTGTTACAAACACTATACCCCAAACATTTTTTTACTTAAACTTGTTAATTTTGTGGGCATTTTCATGCAGTTTTCTAGAGTTAGTTACTCAGGATCAGAGTGACGTATAGACATGATACACATATATCATAACAAAATACTCTATCTTACAGTAATTACAGTAATTGTGTGATGAATTTTCAGTGAGTAATCCAGCTCAGAAAACAGCTAAATTTCTAATTGAATTAAACAAATTTCTAATTGAATTAAACCCCCAGTTGAAATGCCAAGTACACATTTAACTGTCTCCTACAAATAGTTTTTTACTGTTTTGTGGAATTAAAGAATGTCAACATCCCACAAATTTGAGGGAGGTTTCCTAAAAGCAATGAACATTGAATTGTCAGCTATAATTGGCTAATATTATGGACATACACATTCCCTCCAATTATTTGGAAATAAAACACTTTAATATGGTTATTAAATAATATTAAAGTTTCAAAGCATCATTCTCTTCCCAGAGCAGGCCTATCCACATATTCAACCTATAGCAATTTTGCCCCACCCATCCCACATAGTGATGTTATAGGGAATGTCTTTTATAGTCTGAACTATTTATTAAATAAGAAACATTACAGGAAAGTTTATCATAACAGAGCTTATATACACATAATATTCATGTAAACATGTAGCAAAATATCGTCATGGTACAAGACCAATGTACCATTTTGACCCTTTAAAGAGGTCTGTATTTATTTTTGGTATTTTGATTAATGAAAGTTCAGTACATGGAAGTGTATGAACCTCCAACACTACTCCTCTTTCAGAAGAAAATCAGGCAAAACCAAAGCACAGCTGTAAAAAAGACCAATTAATTTAACAGTCTTATATTTGCATCCTCAGTATTTACATAAACCCCACCCACTACAGAAAACCCTACTGTTGTTGATACTGGGTAGCGGTCCATCACCTCCAGACTTTGCTAGTTAAGACATTGTTACAGGAGCCAGGCCTTGTGACTGAGGCTTTTTCTGTGCCAGTGTCTGCAGAAAAGGAGTTCAAACTCTACATGCCACAAAGCGTATGTCTGGGAAGCTGAACACTAATATTAGGCTATTCTAGCATTTGTCATCGCTTCTCTCCATCATCCACACCCCTTGAAAACAAAGCAGACTACCTCAGACTACTTGAACCAAACTGGAGCTAAACATATATCAAAGAAGAAGCCATCAGCTTATTGTTTTATGGGTTAGAACAAAGCTTTTGTCTTTTCTTGGCCCCTCTATTAAAGAAAAACTTTCATTGTGAAGTTATATAACAGGGTGGTAAATAGGCTTATTGAATGACATCTGCCTTTTCAGCCCCAACCAAGGTCACACATTTACTACTTAGACATAAACAACAACTTAAATTACTCAATCCATACATTCGATGGAACAAAAAATGAAGCTCCCAGTTATCCTGACTGAAGCACAATACCAATGTACCTGCTGCCACAAGCCTACTCTTTCCTGCCTGCACTTTCTTGTGGATTCAAATATATTGGCACGCATATTTGAGCTTGAAAGCACAAAAACACTCTGTATGTGTATACAGTGTGTTGTATGAAAATGAGAGAATATAGGAGGTTTGACAGTAATTCCCAGGCGCTGTGTATTAGCCAAAAGATGGATCTCCCACCTGGGGTTTGAAATGGAAATAGATCCGCCCCACCGAGTTTTTGTCACCATGTCTGTGAGGCCCTGATGCCTCCCTGTCCCGCTGCGGTGCCGTCTGATATTAATGTTTCTTTTAGATGAGTTATTTCATATTGGGCATTATGCCGTGGATTTTTGCTGTTGGGTACAATACATACAGTACTGAGAGAAAGTCTTAGACTATCTGAGAAAACAAGAGTTAAAGCTGTAAATCTGGAAGTTACCAAAAAGTGTGTGTAGCTATTCCCACTGCTCTTCTGAAGAAAGTCCAGTATTCCCAGGTTCCATCTAACATCTAGTTTACCAGATTAGTCCTTCATTAACCCTTACAGCCATAGCTATACAAGTTGTGTGTTTTTTGTGCATTTTTGACATTGCCTCTTTTTTTGTAATAACACAGTAATTACATGATATAGTCACCTCCTCCCTGATGATATATTTATGGAAGGCATGTGGCTTCTTAAATATGTAATTACTTAATGTGTACATACAATCAGAAGTTTAATATCTAGATGAAAGTGGCCAAGTTGTTATCAAAAATTGCCAAATGCCTGTTTTTTTTTTTTATATATTTTTACTTATTTTTGAATGTAGAGACTTGAAATTGGAAATGTAGAGAAAAAAGTTGCAGATGGGTGTCTATTATGAAATTTTATAATATAGCTTATTACCATGACAAAATATATTAAAAAATTCAGGTGGTCTTAATTTTTTGGAAAATTTCTTTTCACAGCAGCGCAAAATTTGAAATTTTTTGTTCAGGGCCAATATGACCAACATCTCAGGTAATAAAAATTACTTTATTATTCTGGATTTTAATTACAGGAGCTTCTAAATACAGTTATAAATTTTGTAGAAGTATGATTTTCCACAATGAATTACTTGCAGATGCTTCACTGTACCACAACAAAATCACTATTTTTAGAAAAGGTAGGTTCTGTGGTTTCTAACCATTTGTGTCTTGTGCTGGAGTGTCAAGGCATTCCTGACTTATAAAGCTGAGAACACAAGGAGTGATTTTACTCTCACAGTGAGGGCAGAGGGCTGAACAGGTTAAAGTAAATACAGTGTGCTGCTGGTGGAACTGAACATCTGTGTTACATGTTTATTTGGGTTAATTTTGGTGGTACTTAGAGTTATATATATTGTGCAATGTATAATGCCATCTGCGAATATTATATATAAAAATAAGCATACGATCCTAAATGTTATGTTAAATGATATTGAACTGCAGTTTCAATGCAAAAAACTGGGTTCTGCTCTTCGGTTCAGGCAGGTTTATATGCAGGGTTGTTAATCCTTGGAAATAAAATGCACCATAAAAGCGAACTACTGGGGAAAAACAAACTTAGCTTAAAGTTCGTTTGTTTAACTCACTGTCTGACCTTTCCACTAGGCCTGTACTTTAGAGCACCCATGAGAACCACATGCTGGAGAGCTGAAGTGTGACTAAGCCTGGATTAATAACAGGTGTTTGTGCTTCTGTGCTACTGTTTCTCGTGTGAAATATGTCTGATTTATGATCCAAGGGTCTAAAGTAACTATAATTTTTACAATACTTAATTAAAGCATCCATTAAACAATGACGACTCCAATTTTATTATTCCAGACATAATAACATGAGTACCTATAACACCATTATTAGGGCGGTAATTATAACCCTGGAACAATCTCAAAGGTTACCATCATTTTACTGTTGGAGGAGAAATCTGTGATACACTCCATGTAGCCATGAAATATGCCTGCTGAGTGTCCATAAATCCAAGTATATAGAATGGGTCAGTGCTGTGTTTTCTACACCACATATTGTAATAGTCTGCACTATGGTAGCCTTCATTTATACTATAGATCACTTAGAAGAGCAGGTTGTTAAGGAATATGTTCTTACTTTTTTTCTCTTGTACACTTTACTCCTTTATGCAATAATCTATTGGCCAATCATGTAGACAAATATGATCTCTGTGATTTTGAGCATGACATTATTGTTTGTGACAGGTGGTCTGATCAGAGTGTTTCTAGAACTGCTGATTTCTTTAGTTTTTCAGCACAACAATCAAAGAATGGCATAATAAAGAAAACCTCTAGTTAATGCCAGTTCTGCAGACAGAAACATCATGTTGATTAAAGCGGTAAACAGAGAATGAACTGTAAAGTGTAATGATGTGGCAATGTTTTCTTGGCACACTTTGGGTCAATATAAAATTAATCATTGCTTGACTATTTGAGCATTCATGTTCATAATGTACATTCCTTTAGTTTACAATTATAAAGGGTATTCACACTTACAACCTGAGATCCACACTTTGTGGGCAGTTAGATTTCCCATTTTCTAGGCTTCATATCTCAGAATCAGAGTAACCTACAGACATGATACACATATATCATAAGAAAAAACCCCACAAGACATATCATCCAACAACGAATCCAGCTAAAATTCACTTATTTCCAACTGAATTAAATCCCAGTTTAAATGCCAAAGGAGCTTCCAGTGCATGTTTACTGTTCCTTCCACATATACATGCTCAACTTGCATGCAGACTGTGACTGATCAGCAAGAGGAGGCAGGACTAATGACATCACTGACCCACTGACATAAAGGGAAAATTGAAAGGTAGGGGCTCTTTTGCGCTCTTTGTTCAGTGTTCAAATTTCAGAATAAAAGTCCTGAGAAGGGATAATACTGATGCATACATAAATAACAAAAAATAATAAAGGTTATTCAAGTGTTTTTATTTGAACTACTATCAAGTATTTTGAAGTACTAATTATTATAAATATTCTTCTGTCAAATCATTACCAATAATTCATTCAACCTTATACATTTTCAAAGTGATTTTAAATGTAATAGTGGTCAGCGTATAGTGCATTGCTTTTAGAGGGCGGTTGACATGCCATTAATTATGTAGTCATGGCACCATGATTAGGTTTTTTTTGTTTATGACATGAGGCCGATGAACAGTTGTTCTCCATTCTCCTGCAAAATAAAGGCACAGTCCCTCTTTGTCCCCCTCTTTTCCATTGTTTGTGCGTTGTGGTTGGAAGTGACACAATACTGACAGGTGTTCTCACTCTCTGGTGGGTTAAGCTCTCAGAATGGAGTGTGTGCAGGGTGAGAGCTGCCACAGTGCTACTCCTCACAAAAGGTGTTCAAGCTTGTACACCAGAGTCTTTAAAGTGATATTTCTATGAAAAATCAAATGTACATAGTTTTCTTGTCAACCAAAATGAGGTCAATCAACCAAAATCCTTAAATGACATAGAGTCGTTCTGACTAGCCTAGGCTTAACCTGTCAGAGAAAGAGTGGGACAGCAGAAGCAGACACAAATCAAGGGTCATAACCCTTGCTTAGGTGGTTCCTGGCACTGTATGACTCATGGCATCCTGAAAGCCAAATTGTGACAAACGTTTAGTCCATGTTTATAGATGATGCATAGAATCAGAAACAATATAACAACATCTTGTTCAGATTCCATTTGATTGCATGAAGAGCCAGGCATCTAAACACACATTGTGATCATATAATGACCATAATTCAGGATCAGAGTAACCTACAGACATGATACACATAACATGCCACACATTACCATGGTGGTCTCATTGTGTGATGAATTATCAGTGAGTTACCCAGCTTGGAAAACAGCTAAAATTAATTTTGAATCCCAGATTAAATGCAAAGGAACATTTCAGTGCCTGTCCATTGCTCTGACTGAACAGGCTGTGGTGGTGGTGGTGGTGGGGGGGGGGGGGGGGACCTGATAACATCACTGATACAAGAAGGGAGAAGCTGTTTGCTCAGTATTATCAGGGATTTGGACTTATGTCAAGTTGTTTGAAGTACTCATAAATGACTTATTATACTTCCCACGGAATTTCTCAGATGTAAAGTTCTTAAGTAAATTCTTTATCAAAACACGGTCAAATTCATACAAATATTTAAATTCTGTTCATTTTTACATCTGACAAAATGAAGACAAAAATGAGTAGCCTAAGATTTATGGAAAATAACATATGGTATGAGTGACTGTTTATTATAAATATGCTTACATTTTTTCATAGTATGTAAAGTATGTAAAAATATGTAACCATAAAATTAGACTAGGGTTAACTTTGTCAAAACGTGTTTATTTCTGCATCTCAATTTCATCAACAATACATACTGGTTGAGCCTTAAATTCATTAGTAAATGACATGCAGTTGAAATTGATTAAATATTGTGTAATGTGTTTAGTCCTGACCATGGAGGGTGGTGGTTTGATTAAGTTAAAAATTATATGTATATAAGGTGATGTAATTGTTTATATGTTCACAGGTATTAGCTGTATTCTGAAAAGTGCCTGCAATGTTAAGGTCATCTAGTCACTGTATGCAGTAGCTTTGACTGTATTACTATGACCCACAGCACTTCCTTCTACTGACTTATTAGTTAGTGCTGTTAGATAACATGTTTAAGAGCTTCTTTTTTATATTTCTGCTTTTTATGCTTGCTTATAGTTGTTTTGCACACAGGGTACAAGTGGAAGCTGAGGCACTGATCTCAGTAGGCTCTACTGTATAAATAAGGCCTGAATAAATTATGAGACACTAAAGTTAGAGCCCTTTCAGAGCCAATAGGGAGGTGATTTTGATGTCTGTCTTCACTGCCCTGAAGTAGGAGGCATGTTACTACACTGTTCAACCAGAGGGAAGATCTGTTGGCACTTTTCCCAGTACCCCTCCATGGCGTGTTTGTGGTGACAGATGTTTCCCTTCTTGCTAGACGTCTTGAACTCTGTAACATACAGTGGTAGTATCTGAAACTGCAATGGGCTGCCTTGATGCCTAATGGCGTAGTGTTTGGAGGCTGTGTTATGATTTACATTTACATATATGGCATTTAGCAGACACCCTTATCCAGAGCGCCTTACAAAAGTACTTTGCGGTTCACTCAGAAAATATCCTTAGCTAGTAAACAAGGGTAGAGTCAAGAGATTCCTCATGCTTAGATCATATATATATATATATATATATATATATATATATATATATATAAAGTAGTAAGAACACTCAGACTAAATGTCAATAATCATATAAAACGATATGAGATTGTCTGACTGAACACAATTTTAAATCATACATCCACACCCACCATTAGTGGGTCTCCCACTCACTCAGCATGTTTTAGAGGGTCCAGAATGAGTGTGTGATGGTGGGGCTTTGTTAGGAGTGTGCAAGGTAGAAAGCAGCCAGTCAGATGTTTTTCTGCTTTGCACTCTGCAATCAATGAGCAACGAGATTGCTAACATTTGGAAGGTCACCACTCGTCGCTAAATAAAAGAGGGGAAAATCCTCACTTTTTCATCCTCAGTCAAGGGTTACCCATGCAGCAAAGCTATTTTAGGGTCTTAAATCTTTTATTAATGTCCCAAAGAAAAAGGTTTGGTGAAGACTTCCAGTTACTGTGTCTTGTCCCTCTACTCTTTGTTTTGTTTATCTCCTCTGGTGCTTCTGAGCACATGTCTTGTCTCCATCCATTCCTAGCTGTGTCCTATTTGTAACCCTGCCCCATCATTATCATGTTCCAGTCTTGTCTAATGTTCTGTGTGTATATAAGCCCCTTAGTCCCAGTCTGTCTTGGTCGGTCTTTGTGACTAACTGTCTCGTTTACATGTCTACTACTCGTCTTGTGTTATGGCTATTGTGTGTATGTACCTTGTACAACAAATCGTCAACCCAGCGTGTACTATGAGATGAAAACTTCTTTTGCTATTCAATTTTGCAATTCAACTCAATTCGACAGTGAAACCCAAACCTTCACATGCAACTCTGTTACCACATTATCAACACAATTAATTTCATCTGGGAGTGGCCATTTTGCCTCGTTTTGAAAGGAGTCCCTCAAATACATTGGTTCTTATGGCCATCAATCTAAATATTTGAGTCTGGTTCAGTTTCTCAGCTAACCTAACATAGTCAGGCTACTGCATGCTTCAATACATAGATATTGTTCCATTTCAGAAGCAGATGTTTCTCTTTCAGACATGTCATGTGTACAGGTCATGGAGATGAACCAGTGTCAGGGGTCGTGTCTCCGCAGGCTGTGGGAGTTTTCTGAAGGGCGTTATTGGCCTGGGGTTTAGAGGCCGACCACCATGACAGATCTTGACCTTCTCACCTCTGCTATGTGGGTTTTCTGCTTGTGGTCTGAAAGGCAGCCTTTGTGAGACAGAGGTAAATTTCATTACTGTAAAATACTGGCAGATCTCTGGACATTATATGACCCTCAATATTTTATATTCTGAATTACACAAGCCCTGAGACTGGAGCTGCTTGGTCATAATTCATTTAACAGTTACAGCTTTATAGCCACATTGCCCATGAATCCTCACCATGACCACTCCATGAATACCTGTTTTGTACTCTGATTGGGTGCAGTTTCTAAAATTAAATTCTTTCATTTTTATTCAATGGTAATGAACATTTAAAATCGATCCGGCAAGTGTGTTTTTACCTTTTATTGTCAATTTAAGATCAACAATAGAATAAATATCACTAAACCATAATAATCCCTCAGGGGTCACAATGTGCTTTTGGTCAGTAAAGTTATTGATATGTTGGTTAGAAGAAGGCAGGTTTGGTGTTGATCTCTGTGAAATCAAGATACTATATAGATTTGTTCAGTTAGACCAGGAGATCACCAGATTCAGTTTGAAGGACTCGTATCATGGAAATCTAAATAATATTCACTTTTCTGAGAAAATATCTTGTTAAGGTTGCAAAGTATACACTTCTTAGCTCATACAATTAAATTCTAGAAACTAAAATGCTGACAGGTCATTTTTGTAGCAGAGCATTTAACTACAATTCAGTATATTTCCACAATATGGTGAGTTTTAACTCTGACTGAACTAGACCAGCTATAACAAATAAACATATTGGGCTTTTTTCAAGGAAAATTTATAAATAAAACAGAAAAACTATGCACCTTAAAATAAAGTGCTTAATCTTTGGAATCCTAGGCCAAAAAAAATAGGAGACAGTCACACATGCCAGATATTGGGTATTTTCAGGTGAGCCTAGGGTACTCAAATTTGTCTTCTTTAGATTTAGATATGAATTTGACCATGACTATGGTCAAACACTTGCGCTTACATTTTATTTATTTATTTTTACATCTAAAAATTCCTTTTGGAAATTGATCATCACATTGATCATTGAGATGAAAAATGCAATAATTTTGATGAGTTATTTGTAATGATTAGATTGATATTTAGGATAAGGATATTTATAATAGTTCTTCAGAATACTTGACGGTGGTCCAAATTAAGAAAAACAAACAAACAAACAAACAAACAAACAATCAATGTGTTTATGTATCAGTGTTATGTGTAGTTTGTTATGGGTTTTAAACTTAAAATATTTGCAACAATAATAAAAAACCCACAAATGAGCTGCTCAATTAACATAATTGATTCAGTTATTTTGATCAATATTCAAAACTGGGTCTGGGCTCTCATGGGTTAAAGGTGCTGTTTTAAAAAACATCCTGTTTATGCTTAAACACCTCCAAACGAAACAACTGCAGAGAGGTTAGAATGTCTGTTTTGACTTTAATGCTGTACATGGACCAAAGGAGAAAACAAATAAACAAAAACATAGAGTATGAGCTCTTTAATGGAGAATTGGTTAGACAATTTTTGGTGGAAACAATCTTAATGGATTGTTTGTCTGTTCAAAATGCACTTAAATAAGAAAAAAATGAATGACCAAGTAAGCAGATTTGTATCATTTTTACAGATGGTTTAAGACTTTAGGAGACCTTGTTTCTTTAGGATAAAAAATACATAATGGACAGTACAAAGGATGGAGGTGTCTGGGAGGGTTATGAGATAAAACCCCTAAAAGCCTCCAAAACAAATCCTGCACTCTTGTCTGAAAGTCGAATGTGAAATTTTTAAAGGTTGAGACTTTCACAGCAACCCATCTGCAATATTCTACAGTCTTGTAGAAAAGTCTCCAGACTCTTTATAGCACTGAATATTGTGAAATATTGCAAAGTCCAAGAGACGGATTATAGAAGAAATATGAGAATGATGTAACATTGTTTATTTCTACCTGTGGTTTACAGAGTGTGAGTAAGAGAGTGAAAGAACACATTCCTAAGAAGGAAAATCATAAAAGCTAAGAAAGAAAAGCTCTGACACACATCTTAAAATGTAAATAAACTTGCTTTCTGGTGAAATCAAGGGTATTAGCAGGGAGTTTGTCTTTCTTTTGCTGCAGTTACAGTGTCTACTCCTGAGGGAAAGTGTAAAGGGAAAGCTTTTCACTAGCTGTTGTAACATTGCTGTGAGGAGGATTTGATTGCATTCAGTCAGATGAGAGCATCACAGCTAAATGTTGGATGGTTAGTTCATGCAAACAATTAGTTCTATTGGATGATTAGATGTTCCAGTAATTCTGTTGGGTATCTAACCATCGTGATGGCCTCTTCAGTGTATGTTGTGTTATCAGGGAGTAATCCAGCTTGGAAACAATAAGTTAAAAACAACAAAAAACAACAACAAAAACTCATGCAAATATTAAATTACCTTAATTTTTGCATCTCAAATGAAGAAAAATTTTAGTAGTCTATGATCTCCTAAATCCTAAAAATAGCAATTTCTGGCATACGTGACTCTCTCATATAAACATTTGTTTGGTGAATAAAAGTACACAAACTACTACAAAAACACAAATCACAAATTTGGCCTTGGATTCTAAAGGTTAAATTGGTCAAATTGACAACATTTTAACGAAAAGGGTTTTATATAGTACTTAAAATAATTCTTTAACTCATAATAATATATTCTGTGCTTATGTTATATAAAGGTCCATAAATAGGTTTTCCATGATAGAGCCTGTTTACATCTGGCAGTAATATGCGCATAATATCAGCATAGTTTCTTAATCTTCTTTGGCCAGTTTCTATTTACACTTTTCATTAAAATGCATCCCCATTGTGAACTGATGAGAGCTGATTTTACGTTCTCAAAAAGAGGGAACAAATATGTTTTTATTTTACTTCCTGTAACCAACTGCTTCTCATTAAGGTGGTCCAGCTCTGGGAGACTGTGAACAGTTTTGAGGAATGGTGGGGGTCTTGTAATAGCTCCATCAGGAAATTACTATTTCAACCACAAGGGAAAGCACTGTGTAACACTGTCAACTGTGGTTGATCATCTACCAGCAAATGAGCACACAAACACATCCTCACACATACACCGATCAACCAGAACATTATGACCACCTCCTTGTTTATACACTTACTGTCCATTTTATCAGCTCCTCTTACATACAGGAGCACTTTGTTATTCTGTAATTACAGATTTTATTCCATCTGTTTCCCTGCATAATTTGTTAACCTTTCACCCTTTTCTTAAATGGTCAAGACCCCACAGGACCACCACAAAGCAGGTATTATATGGATGGTGGATCCTTTTCAGCACTGCAATGGTCGTGTGTTAGTGTGTGTTGCACAGTGGATCAGACACAGCAGTGCTTCTGGAGGGTTTAAACCCCTCAATGTGACTGCTGTACTGAGAATAGTCCACCAACCTGAAATATTCAACCAACAGTGTCCTGTGACTAGAAGCTGACCAACACAAACAGAAACTGATGAGCTCCTTTCTCTGACTTTACATCTATAAGGTATAACAACTAAGTAAGAGGTTCTAATTGAACAAACAGTGACTGGACATTTAAACAATCCAGCAGCCCTGCTGTGTTTGATCCACTTATACCAGCACAACACACACTAACACACTACAACCACATCAGTGTCACTGTTGAGAATGACCCACCACCCACATAATAGCTGCTCTGAGGTGGTCCTGTGGGATCTTGACTGTTGAAGAACAGGGTGAAATGAAGCTAAAAAGCATTAAGAGAAAAAAACTATGTATGAATGTAGAAACAAGGAGGTGGTCATAATGTGTACATTGTGTGTACATGATGGATGTACACACAAGCACACAGAGGTTTGATTGAGTCTCTGCATGGAGATCCAGCATTAAGTTAGTGGATTAGCAGCTTATTTCATACAGTGGTGAAAATACTTTTTTCATTCCTTGAAAGTTGGTTTCTAGATTTGCTTTTTTTGATTCATATTTTGGCAATTACTGTTATGAGCTGTGGTTAATTTATGTACACCAAGGAACTTTATGAATGGAGTCTGTAATTGTTTTGAAGCCCATGGGTGTGTGTGTGTGTGTGTGTGTGTGTGTGTGTGTGTGTGTGTGTGTGTGAGACAGAATTAAGCACATGCCTTTGTTGCTTGTTCATAACGCTCTTGAATGCTGTAACAGGAGGAATGTGAGAGTGTGTAGGTGGAGCTTGACCTGCGGGGGGCAACACTGTGTAATTACAGTTGGGGAAATTATTGTTTCCTTTTAACCTTTTCTGAAAACTACCTGGAGATGCTTTGGCAGATTGCTCACACTTTAGTCCCACGCCTTTCATGAACATCCCAGTGTGTTTGTTAACTGTGGTTTTGTGTGGGAAGCTGATATCTTGTGTTCCTTTGGCTGTAGCTCCCATGTGCAAGTGTGATATTCCTGTATTAAGAGGATTATTTCACAACTGCTGGCTATGGAATATAATATCTTTATGCACTACAGAAAACCTCTGCTGGCTGGTTGTAGGATGATGAGTTGCTCTGTCCATAACTATGTGCTTCAATGCCAAAGCAACCCATTTTCCGTCTGATTTTTCTTTGTTGTCCAGACCCCAGCTACAATAGAGATTTTGATTGGTCCTGCCTCTGGGCTTGACTCTCTGTTGTCCCACTTGAGACAAATGCATGTATGTGTCGACAGCAAGGTTGGAATTATTTAACCTTGTGAAATTCTGATTTTCTTAGTTCCCTTAATATCAAGAAGATGGTGGCCCAGTCGTGGCCCACTGATAGCAAAGCTGGTTGCCCACTGGCATTATGAACAGTGTTTTTGTGAACCACTTTTAATCACTACTTTTACTCTCTGAGTTAAATTTATTTATGTTTCTTTCCTTATTGGATGTAAATTAGTTTAGTTAAAAATTTTCATCTAGCAAAGCATCAAAAACAACAATTGTTTTTTTTTCCAAGCAGTTATATGTAATATTCATCTTAGTGTATTTAAAAGTTCATTTAATATCTGCTTGGGGAGATTAAAACCTGATTAGATCTTGTATGTATAATCTGGGTGGTCCAAATCTGGGTGGACCAGCAGTGGCAAACAGTCTGTGGGGTGCCAACCTTATCAGACTCAGCTATATTGTCATTCCCACCATGTGACATGATTGAATGAAATACAGTTACTGAGGCTCGGTGTAATGTGTGAATTGCTGTTGTTAAAATCCTGCTGCTATTAGACGCTACAACCAGCACTGCTCTCAGGAGCCCATGGACTCACACACTTAACTGCACATAGTATTAGAGTTTTTCAATGTAGCATAACAATGTGCAATACTTCCATTTTCCCACAAGTAATTATCTGTAAAGTATCTATGTATATTTATGTATATATCTTTGTTTATTATTTTTATAATGTTAATATTGTAGATACTATGAGTACCTTGCTACCTTAAATACACTAAATTAAATACATATCTAAGTAACACTAAAAGTGTTGCACAATATATTGCAGCAGAAACAGCTTAAGCAGTAAATTGAGTTTAAGGTGCGGTAGTGTTAAGGTAGCAGCAGAATTTGGCAGCAACACATTCAAGTGACAGTATGCATAGTCAGTATGGGTGGGGTTGTGTTGAGTGTAGTGTCAGTATGTAAGGGGTGGAGCATAGTCAGTATGGATGGGGTTGTGTTGAGTGTAGTGTCAGTATGTAGAGGTAGAGCATAATCAGTATGGGTGGGGTTGTGTTCAGAGTAGTGTCAGTTTAATGGAGTAGAAACCTCGATGAAATTGGGTCCAGAGGGAATGGGGTGTAAACAGTCCTTGTGTGGGGTGGGTGTGGTCACAGTGCATGTAGATGGCTCTCTCCTTGCATCTGGTGGTGTAGATGTCACTATGTCACCACACACACACACACACACACACATACACACACACACGCACACACACACACACACACGCACGCACACGCACACGCAGACACACAGACACAGACACACACACACACACACACACACACACATGGTTATGTTTATGTGGACTATATAAGCTGTGATATTTATTTTTACATCTGTGTTACTGATCAGACTGAGTCCACAGATTAAAGCCTCTTTAACTTAAATTTACATGATGGCTCAGAGCTACTAAACAGCAGATTGCTTGCCTGACAACTAAATTTATAATTCAGTACTGTGGTGAGGGTTGCAGAGGGCCACAGAGACACAGAGAGAGAGAGAGAGAGAGAGAGAGAGAGAGAGAGAGAGAGAGATTGAAAAAATGGGGGAGATTGTGTGAGCAAAAAAAAATTAAAAATAGAGAGCAGGCCCTGGGTCAGCAATATTGTTAGCCCCACTCTTTCCCGCTGATCATGTGGAGTCTGCATGAACATATGTACTGATGAACTGGAAGGCTTCTTTGCCATTTAAACTGGAATTTAATTCAGTTGGAAATGAGTGAATTTTAGCAGTTTCTGTTCTGAGATGCATTACTCCCATCATTCACTACACAAATGTTTGGTCGGGTAGGATTGAAGTTTGTTATGATATGTGTATCATGTCTGCAGGTTATTCTGATCCTGAGATATGAAGCCTACAGGAAGCCATGTAACTGTCAACAAAGTGCAGATCTTGGTTTCTAAGGGTTAAAGTGAAAAATGACATAGGAAGGAGAAAGGAACTGGATTAGAAAGAGAGAGGGGATTGATAAGCAAGAGAATGATATGGGGGAATGTGTTAGGAAAGAGAGAAAAAAATGATAGAGAGAAAGAAATGGGATAAATGAGAGATATGGCTTTAAAAAGAGAAAGAATGATACATGAATAGGATAAGAAAAGAGAGAGAAAGGAAAAAGAATTAGATCAGAGAAAGGCAGAGGGAAAAAGAAAGAAAGCTGAGATGGTGGAAGAGAGGAACAGAGGAAGATCCGTATCAGCACTTCATGAGCAGGCTCCAGGCATCTCTTTGCCCTCTGCACTACTATATATATATATATATATATATATATATATATATATATAAAGAGAGAGAGACAGCAGAGAGAGAGAGAGAATTGATGAAGGCCAGATAAAACTGAGGTGTAGAACTGGAAACCTTACTGTTAGACACGCATTATAAACACACATGATCAGCTCTGCTTCTGACAGCCTGTCTCAACCCAACCCCCTCCCACCTTCTCTCATACCGGAGTTGGAGGGAGTGTGCTCTGTGGATTGCTGTGTTTGTCTTTGAATGTATGAATAAATAAATATTGGATCTTCTTGTTTGAGAGTTCTACAGACTTTGTTGGCATGCTGACAAGACATGTTCCCACCCTCTGCAGGCTGAGACAGCAGAGCCTGCTGTCACATGAGAGAGAGAGAGAGAGAGAGAGAGAGAGGGAGGGAGGGAGTGTGTCTGTGTGTGTGTGTATGTTAGTGTGTGTGCCTGCGTGTTTGTGTGTACATGTGTGTGTCCTATATTTTCAGGACAATATTGTCCTTCTTTAAAAACACAGATAAACAAGTCTAATCTACAGGACACACAAAACACTGCTGACTTTGTAACATTGTTGTATGGGTGGATCAGACACAGCGGTGCTGGTGGAGCATTTGAAAAGTCCACCAACCAAAAATATCCAACCAAGCACTATGAGCCCTAGTGGCTGACGCAAACTTGAACTTCTGTCAGATGATCTTCTGTCTCTGACTATACCTCTACAAGTTGGTGCAACAAGGTAGCAGAACAATATAATAATATAATAAGAATAAATAATATAATATGCTCAATTAGACAATATCACAATAATAGGAAGAAGAGAATAATTTCACCTGAAGCACAATGCTATGAACACAATGTAGAAAAATCAGTGTTGTGATGCATCATGTAACATTTCTTCCTCTTGTCCATTGAAGATGATCTGGAGCTTCTCTGAGTAAGAATGTTCTGGTGCTGCTTTCCCCTCCACAAAATGGTAAGAGCAGACATTTGGATGGATGTTTAAAATTTAGCATAAATCTGCAATCTTTTCCAGCCACATGTTTTCTTCTCTGTATGACTTTTCTGTAGTAATGTCAGATTACTGACTAAGACCATAATATTATAATTGTAGGCTATATATGATTTATTGTTAGATTTTGCACATTATATTATTAAAGAGTAATATTATTATATTGTTATATACTGTTATATATGTATATATTATTAATATAATGTATACTGAATGATAATAAATGTACAATTAATTACATACTAATAAAGATTTGACATTTATGTGATTGTGTTTGTGTTGGCCACTTTTATTATTGACTCAGACTAAAATATCAAAGTCCGAGTCTTTATTTGAACTCAATGTGTCCCGATCTTGATCTTGACTCAGACTCAATGTATTGTGGTCTTGGTCTGACTTGACTCAGACTTGGCTCTAGTTTACATCTTGGCTCTAGATCAAACTCGAGTGTGTGTGTGTGTGTGTGTGTGTGTGTGTGTGTGTGTGTGTGTGTGTCTGAGTGTGTGTGTGTGTGTGTGCGTGTATTTGTGGCTCCCTCAGAGACAATGTGTGCGGATGTGTGTGGGAGATTATGATGAGACACAATTCTCTTTTCTGTCTTTCCTCTTTATGTCAGATGTTTGTTTATTTATTTATGTATTTATTTATGCCGTGCTGTGGGTTAGCAGGAAGAAGCATTGCATATGATTCATTCGACATCATGAAGGGAAGCATAAAGAGGGCAGCGTTATCTAGCGTAGCTGGCAAGCTGCAGTTCGGCAGATTCCAGCACTTTGTCATATCGTTTCATGTCATAGCTTTCTGACTATCTGTTCATGGTCTGGAACTGTACAGAAACTGTGTAGAATGGGTGTGGTGTGTTCAGATTCACACAGTCGCATTTAGATTTAGCGTATTAAGCTGATATCCTTATTTAGACTTCTTACATTTTAATAAAGTTAATAATCATTAGACTTACACAACACCTCTTATTGGTGTAGAGTGGTGGGGTTGCCTGGTCAGAAAGGTTTGCTACAAGGCAGGTGGAATTGTTACCCACTACATTACACTAAACTTTCCTCACTCATAACTATGTCATCTTATTTGAATTGTAGTTACTGAATAAACCATTTTATTTACTATGTAGTACATGCTGAATAATTCATAGTGGGTCCTAAATACGTTATAGTTACTGGGTAATTCATAGTAGATACTGGATAATTCATAATAGATACTGGATAATTCATGGTAGATACTAAATAATTCATATTGGATACTGAAGAATTGCTAGCAGATACTATAGCAGACACTATCTAATCCCTAGTGTAATTAATAATGGACACTGAAATAGTAGATACTGAATAATTCATAGTAGGCACTAAATAATTTATATTAGAATATATATATATATATATATATATATATATATATATATATATATATATATATATATATATATATAATGGCTACTGAATAATCAATGGGTGGACACTGGATGATTCATGGTAGTTATGGAATAATAATAGTTTAAGGAATGAATACAAAATTACTGGAACAGTGAGGTCAATACCTTTATTTTAGCTTTAGACTGGAAACATTTGGGTTTGACATTAAAATGCCATTTCCAGGTATTTACATCTGGTTCTCTGATAAACAGAAAATAGCAATCTTGGTCTTAACCCACCCAAAAGTATTGGAAAATGTGACTAAGAGGTGTGTTGCACAGGTATGTCCTGTTACATTAACTATTCAAACAATAAATAATGCTGAATATCTACACAGTTTCTACACTCATGAACAAAAGTACAAAGGCTTCACCAGAAGACACAAACCACTAACTAGCAAGAAGAACAGGTTGGCCAGGCTGGAATTTGCCAAGAGGGATTACAAAGACAAGGCTCAGAAATTTGGGTTGAAGCTTTGATTGATAAACAAAAGATTAACATTTGCTAATCTGATGGAAAGGCTAACATTTGTAGAAACAAAGGATCTGCTCATGATTCTAAATATACAAGCTCATCTATGAAACATAGAGGTGGTAATGTCATGACTTGGGCTTGCACGGCTTCATCTGGATGGGCTCTTTAATGTTCATTGATGGTGTCACACATGATGGCAGCAATGAATTACAGAACCATTTTGTCAATTTAAAAGAAAGATGTAAACAACTAGATTGGAAAATCCTTCATCATGCACCAAGATAATGATTCAAACACACTTCCAAACTTCAAAGGGGTTCATTAGAGGAAGAATTTGAAGGTTTTAAATTGGGTCGAATCAACGCAAAGCACTGTGGAGCTGCATTTTAGAGACTGAAGGAGTTACCCCAAAACAAAAACACTGGAATGAAAGAGGCTATGTTGATTGGGAGTATAACAAAAGAAGAATGCAAAAGTTTTCAAGATGTCAGTGGGTCACAGGCTTGGAGGTAGTGATCACGAAGGCTAAGTACTGCAGCAACATTCAATCTTATTTTAATCTATAGTTAATCTATGCCCACAACTTTTGTTGTGGAACAGGTACAGACACAGACATGTGGGTGGGTATGACACAAGGTTCAATGTTTTGAATTGTGTATTACGTGTGATGTAACAAAAGCTTAAATATTGATCTTTGTCCTATGTTCATCTTTTAATGTCAATCCCAAATGTTGTCAGTCTACGATAAAAATAAATAGACTGGACTCACTTTTCCAATACTTTTGGAGGGAAGTGTAAGTGTGGGTAGAAGCTGTGGGGGAATGAAAAGAGAGGGAGAGAGAGAGAGAGAGAGAGAGAGAGAGAGAGAGAGAGAGAGAGATGTGTGTGTGTGTGTGTGTGTGTGTGTGTGTGTGTGTGTGTGTGTGTGTGTGTTCTTTCATCACCCAGCAACTGGAACTAAAACTTGAGGTTGTATATTTGAGGCCTCAAAGCTGACAAAGCATACATCTCTCTCTCTCTCTCTCTCTCACACACACACACACACACACACACACACACACACAAACACACACACACACACACACACACACACACACACACACACACCTACACACACCCTGTAGCAATGTACTTCTGAAAGATTGTGAAGCTGTTCTGACTGTTGTCTTTTGGGTGGTGATTTTTCATGCTGAAGTTCCTTATTTTGACTGAGAAGATGAAGCTCAGCTGATAAAAGAGAGAGAAGAGAGAGAGAGGCTGTTTTGATCTATTCGGTTAAAATCTGCATACATGCCCTTTCATTTCCACCAGAAAACAATCCAAATGAATGTGTTTCATTTTCAGTATTAATGTAAAATATTGAGGAGAAAAATATGTAAAAAGCCTTTTGGCCAAATGTGTTCACAATTAGCATGTACACGGTCGTCCCTGCCATTAAAGCAAAAGAACCAGATTTGATCAGATTGTGTCAGAATCACACACACAGCTTGTCACACACTCACACACACAATTCATTCCTACTTGTTAATGATGTTGTGAGTTTTTTCTCTCTTAGCATGAATTGCATCATGCTCTCAATGACATGTCTATTGCATCATGGGAGATAGGGGACCGTGCGGTCCTAGGCTGCTCTTAAAACAGCTCCATGTTCTCCACAGGACATTTACTTTTCCCATCATATTGAGTGGTCTCCCTCAAACTGACAGCATATCTTACTGTAAATTACACATTTCTACAAACATTTATGCAATTTGCTCAATTATTCCACCAGCTATACCATTTATAATTGCAGGTGAAAGCTGTTGAAAATTGTTGAAAAAATATTTTTTTGCAGTTTGTCAAAGGGTTTGAAGAGCTAATTACAAAATATAACAAAAAAAAAAGAGAAAGGGTTGACTTGAAGTGATGCAATGGAAAAACCAAGAGGACAGCTCTTTAAAAAGCACATTGGTTATTGAGATGTGCAAGTGTGAAGAAAGAAGAAGAACTGCATGTGCAACCCAAGAACCATTAGGCACTGTACTTGTAGAGTATGGCATTTATAGGACAGATCATTTACATTTACATTTACATTTGCGGCATTTAGCAGACGCCCTTATCCAGAGCGACTTACAAAAGTGCTTTGCTGTTCACTTAGAACATCCTTAGCTGGTAGACAAGGCTGGAATCTAGAGATTCCACACGTTTAGGCCGTGTTGAAACAAAAGTCTTTATGGAGTTAAGTACTCAAAACTGCATCAAAACTCAAAGGCATCAAAACTGCATCACAATTACTCTAAACTGTGGATAATGAACCAATCGCAAAAGGTTATTTTCTTAACCTTTAGAACTGCTTCCATAGTTTGATGTACTTTTAATCTGTCAGTCAGTCATCTTATCTGCTTCTTCCTGTATAGGGTAAGAGTGGATTAGATCCTACCTGGAGTCATTGGAGGCAAGGCTGAAATACTCCCTGGACAGGCACCAATCCATCGCAGGGTACCACACACACACGTTCACACCTAGGGGCAATTATGGCCTCATTAACTGTGACATTCACATGGCAGCTGAGTGAAGTGTTTGATTGTCTTCTGCTAAAGAGGTGGTACTTTACAGCATGAAATGCTCTTTCAGTAGTTGTGGGACCAATCATAAAATATCATACTGCCACCTGCAGTATTTCAGCACTGATATATGATAGCCAAAATGAAACCGTGAAAAACTTGGAAGCAACCCTTGTGTACCTATAGACATGATTACACCCACAATCATGTGAGCAATAACCCAGTGCTAATTTAATAAATAATGTCACCTCCTTTCTGCCCAGGGTTAGTTAGTGATAAACTAATCAGATGTTGTGTTTATTATTTTGGCACCTAGCTCCTCCCTGACGTTATATAGAAATGATTAGCTGTTATTCTTCACATAACTCAGCATGGAAAGCCAGGGCCAGAGCTTGAGGTGAGCTTGTTGGTGGGGTTTGAAGTCAGTAAAGGTCTGTGTGTACCGCTCATGTTACAATGATAGGAGAATACATAGGAATGTTACCCGATGATTCTTATCATAGTGTGGTTGGCTTGGCAGCCTGAGAATCAAACTGTTGTCACAAGGAAGGTGGTATTTTTAAAATTAGTTCAATTTGTAAGAGTGCATTTCAGTGTAATTTTGTCTCAGATCTGTTGCTGGTTTTCATAGCAACCTGTAAAGAATTGTTTGTTGTCAATTTTTGTTCCCTGTTCTAATCTCTGTTCCTAAGTAGTCAATGGAGATTTAAGCTAACAATTACATCCCACATATTTTAAGAATTATTGCAGCTGAACACAGTTAATTAACTTCTGCTTTTTCCATCATCTGACAGTAAAGCCTCTGAATTGACATGAAAGTGTCCAGCAGTGAGGAGTCAGGATCTTGCTTAATGACAGAGTTCGGAGCACGTTTGTTGTCTCTTGTTGAGCTTCCATTGCGGAAAAAACAGAAGCTTTTCAATTACTTTGCCTGGCAAAGCAGGCCAGAGTGAAAAATGCTTTTATTATTTGCGGGCAAATTGCATATGGTTTTCATCTTGAACTATGGAGCCATTAGCCATGACATCATATCATTAAGGCAGGGCTAGCCGAGTGCAGATAAATAAGATGCAATGGATCTCTGCTTCCAGGCCTCTCTCAGAGGTGGCATAAATTAAGCGGCATGGTCGCTTTCCTCAGCATGAGGCAGTGATACTACAGCCCTCTGTGGATACGTGCGTTTTAAACTAAATAATATTTCTAGCCTTAAGCATATTTTCACCGGCTGGGTGAATGATGTTTGGTGCTCCATCTCTCCCGGTGCTGCCTGGAGCTGTAGCATAAGCTGGACGGGCTTTCATTCCTTCATTACCATCACTATTACAGAAGTAATGTGTGACATAACATGCTGCCATTACA
The DNA here is from genome assembly GCA_034509495.1 of Acestrorhynchus altus. Classification (NCBI taxonomy): domain Eukaryota; kingdom Metazoa; phylum Chordata; class Actinopteri; order Characiformes; family Acestrorhynchidae; genus Acestrorhynchus; species Acestrorhynchus altus. Next base: position 18,934,885 of record CM067512.1, on the reverse strand, counting down.
TCCAAGGGTTTATTTGGCCGAAGATAATAAATGAAGGAATTGGAGAGGATATCCCCATGCTGCCACTACCGCCGTTGCCGCCCCACCGCCTCTTCTGCTTATAGCCGCATTGGTGGGGTTTGATGTCAGTGCAGTTCTGTGTAATTAGAGAAATGTCTATTACTGTTAAAATGATCAAAGATTGCTTAAATTGCTGCAGACATTCTCTTCACATATTAGCATATCAGTGGGAGCAATTAATGAACAAACTTCCCACTTACCAGCGGATGCAACACATTTTTTTGTCAGATGTGGCCATGGGGGTGCTAATTAACATGGCACGTTGCATCTGAATGTAGTTACCATCCTCCAACACGCTATGTCTCCAGCAGCAATTTTTGTAACAAAACTTCAAAACCTAAAGTTTAATGAAGTGCTCATATCCCTGTCGAACACAGAGCACAGCAACAGGTTTCTAATATAATAAAAATGTGTATCTAACCTTATTTGTTTCTAATCCAGGGATGAATCTTTAGGATATGATTCAATGTGGTATGAAATTTCAAAAACTTTTAATTCTTTCAGAAATTCAATTGATTCCATTTCAAATATACTTCAAATATTTTTGTCACATATCAAATGTATTGTGATTATTTAACCTTTAGAACCCTACGATATTTTTGTGGGTATTTATATTAGACAGTCACACGTACAAGTTAGTTATTTGCACAAGGTCCTAGGCTACTTAAATTTGTCTTCATTTGACATGTAAAAATGAAGAGAATATAGATATCTTGACCATATGATTTCGACCATATTTTGATTGGTGCCTACAATTGTTTGTTTGCTTATAAATACTAAAAACACTTTACATTTCAGATACTGATCATCTAAAAACAGCCACCCCCCACCCAAAAAAACCCAAAAAAACAAACAAAAAAAACAAACAAACAAACAGACAAACAAAAAACAAAACAAAACAGATGTCCTTTACTATTTTTAGTATTTGTGCTTTTATTGGTATTATCCATTGTCAGGATGTACACATGGACAGAGCACTAAACCTGCACTGGGCATCTCCTTTGGCATATAATTGGAATTTAATTCAGATGGAAATGAATGAATTTTAGCTTATATTGTTATTTTTTATAACATTGTAATCATTATTGTTTATAACACAGTAATTGTTTTTCATTTTTACATTTGAAAACATTCTTAGCTTCTTTTTGTGGCCAACATTTAAAGCAATGCACTGTTGCATTTTATACTCTTACTGCACGTATTTGCCGACCTCCAGCAGGCAGTAAAAGGCCATTGGTCTAATCTGTTGATTTCCAGCATAGAGAGCCTGTTTAGTTTGATTGCAGGAATGGACGGTGGGTCGGGCAGTTTGAAAGTGATTGGCCACCCTGTGCTGTCCAATGCTGGTACTTAACAGAACACACTCTCCACTCCAGCACAAAGCAGCAGTAGATCACTCAGATACACTGTGTGTGTGTGTGTGTGTGTGTGTGTGTGTGTGTGTGTGTGTGTGTGTGTGTGTGTGTGACCACTACAATTCTATAAAAGTAAATAACACACTGGAGCAGCCCACTCTAAGCTAGTTTCTCTTGCATGGATGGGGAAAAGGTTTAAGGAATTCACTGCTATCTTATGAAGTTGAGAAGCAGATTACTGTGAAATGGTGGGTCAGTCAGGCCACAAACTAACCCCATCTTTTATATGGGCCAAATATTTTTTTTAACCTATCTCTGCATAAAATCCACAACTCTATTGCCCATGTACTGTTTATAAAACACATTGAGAACCACTGCCTTAGAAGTAGAAGATTTTCTGGTTCCCAAAAAACAGTAAACCTTAGATCTCCCCAGATGGCCCACGTGTCTGCCCTAAGTATTGGGAACTGGGATCTAGCTATGGGTCTTAAGTTCTGTTTTGAAAAGAGCTTCCTTAATGACTTACAACCACTGAATAACCACTTTTGGTTCCCTAAAAGAAGTGGTCCTCAAACTGCTCTTCTCCAAATGATACACATTCTTGGGAGTTGGGATTGAGCTGGGGGTCTTAAGGATTGTTTTGGGAGGTGGAATTAAACAAAAATGGGGACACTTGAAAAACACCTCCCTAAGAAACTTTTGGAGTTTAAAGTTTAAAGAATTTCTGTATAATGTAAAGGTTCTTGAAAATTCCCTTTAAGTGGTACAGAACCTTAACATTATGTAAATTGTACTTCTGTCATTTTGATAAAGGGTTTGTGTTGTAAATAAAAAACAAAACTATAAATAAAATAAAAATGACAACATTTTTTATTTCATTTTGGTTAATCTGGTCGGCTTTAACATGCTCAGCTTGTGGTAAGACATTGTGGGTCCTATTTCCTGCCCTGGCAATGCCATTATTGATTTTTCTCCATTCAGGTCATTAGTGACATGAGAGCACTTTGGTGACCAGAGAGGTTACGAGTCAAACTATAGCAGAAGGATGTCCTACTATGCAGCTTTGAAATATTCATAGGAATTGTATTTCTTCAGATATCCGGGGAACAGTTACTGTCATTAGGACTATCTGACCAGAAACCAGGAAAAATCATCTCACCCACATAACAATAAGCTGAATGAGAAAGTCATTTCATAGGTCAGTGATCATCTCTTTGTTGTTGTTGTTTTCTTTTCTTTTTTTTGTGCCTGTATGACTGGACAGGGAATTGGGTTTCATGAAAATCGTGGAGTGAATGTTCTCAAAGGCTGAAAAATCAAAGAGAGGAGCCTTACATGCCTGGAGCCAAATATATTGATCTGATCTCTGCCATATTTTATATTCTGCAGTCATTTTGTTTTGTTTATACTATTTTATTTTGCATTTATATTTACTTTTTAATGTAAGAGATTATGTGAGACAGAAATAAATGAAACCAATGAGACAAAAATCAATTTGTAACTTACAGTTATTTTATACATGAGATGTATGGATCTTGAGGGATGTTGCTAGTCTGCAATAGTTAGTATTTAACAAAATGTGAACCTTGCTCAAGGCTCATAACCATATTGAAAATCTTGTAAATAAGGCAGCATGTGAAAGGTGAACTTGATGTTATGAAACAGGAAAAAAAGGGTCAAGAGCAAATATCTGATACTCTTTGACCAGAACCAAACAGTAATGTCGAGATAACTGGGTCATAGCATCTCCAATACATCAGGTAGTGTTTTGGGGGTTTGCACTGCTCAGGGGGTGTGTAATGCACATTTCATACACCTTGAACTTTTCTGTATTTTTCATGTTACACCCTCAGACTTAAATGCATTTATGAGAATTTGTGATAGATCAACACAAACTACCAAATATTTGTGAAGAGAAATTATACATAGTTGTTAATTTATAAAAATCAGAAAAGTGTGGCATGCTTTGCATTCATCCCCATGTAATAAAATTCAGTGTGATCAGTTGCCTACAGAAGTCAATTAATTACTAAACAGTCAACATGTGTGTAATTTATTCACAGTATAACTACCACTGTCCTGTAAATCTCTCAGAGGTTTCTTAGAGAACATTAGTAAGCAAACGGCATCATGAAAGCAACACACCAGACAGGATAAAGTATCAACATAGGGGTAAAGCTATGAACATCTCACAAAGATCTCACTGTTCAACCCATCATCCGAAAATAGAAGGAGTATGGCACAACTGCAGGCATTCCAGGATAAGGTCATCCAACTAAACTGATAGCTCAGTCAAGGAGAGCACAAATTAGAAAAGCAGCCAAGAGGCCTGTGGTCACTCTAGATGAGCTGCAGAGATCCACAGCTCAGGTTGGAGAATCTGTCCACAGGACAGTTAGTCATGTACTACACAAATCAGGCCTTTGTGAAAGAGTGGTAAGAAAGCCAGCCAAAAGAATTTCCATTTGCAGTTTACCACAAACCATGTAGGGGACACAGTAAATGTGGAAGAATGTGCTCTGGTCAGATGAGAGCAAAGTTGAACTTTTTGCAAAATGCATCACCCTAAACACACCAGCCCCACTGAAGCATGATGGTGGCAGCATCAGATTGTGGGGACACACAATTTGACCTATTTTGCAAAGAATTATGGGCAAAGTGTGTAGAGATATATCTCAAAAGACTTACAGCTGTAACTACAGCAAAATGTGGTCCTGCAAAGTATTGACTCTGGTGGACAAAACACAAATACACATTTTTATTTGTAAAAAAAAAATGAAAACCATGAATCATTTTATTTACACTTCACAGTTACTTCACAGTTAAATCCCAATAAAATAAATTCAAGTTTGTGGGTGCAACAAGAAAAAATACGGAAAAAACTAAACAAGAAAGAACCTTAAATGTTTTAATAACCAAAAATATTTGTTTTTAGAAATGCCTAAGCATTGTTAATTTAGTAAAGAACCTTTAGACCATCTAGATTTTTCACACTCACACAGCTCTATTTCAAACATGGTTCTTATATTCTACACCAAGTAAATTCATACAATATTAATATTTATACTCTTAAACAATGTTGTTCTATCCATCCAAACCCAGACTTAATACCAGAGCCAGTCAATCCTTCGCCCATTTCCAGTACCTTGCATCATTAGAAGCAGTGCCCAGTGTGAAGAGGTACAGAGGGTTCAGGCTTAATATGGAAGTCTTAATATTTAATAGTTCCTCACTGTTTCTCAAGCTGTGGGGGCAAAGCACAGATTCTCCGATCGCAGAGCTGTCTTTGAGCGACAGCAGACAAGGCCCCAGAAGAGACGTTGGGCAGGCAGGGAAGCTCCAGGCGGGATGGAAGCTTCCTTTCAAACTGAAATATTAATTTTGAATCACAGAAAAGCTTCTTGAACACCTGCTGTCTTAGTATTAAGTCTGTGGAGCCCAAACAGAATTAGTTAAACTTATGCAGTAGATTAAAATGGGGCCAGTCTTTGAGCTCGGGGAAGAGAGCTGGGTTCTGCTTGAGCAACAGCTGGAGACACTTCATCAGTTACTGTCTGGCTTTTGGTGGTCCTGTCAGAATCACCAAAGCCTCTCAAAGCTTGGTAGTCCTTAAATCATTCTTTGTGGCTTCTTACCAAATCTATACTCTTAAAAGATGCCAGAAATAGTTATTTTGGAGGACTCCTGTTGAAGAACCACTTTTATTTTTCACATGAAGGATCAGAAGTTTTTTCTAAAAACCATACATTCAAGCCAAGTACCAAATCTTTAACAATCATTATTACATTACAATATTAAACATTATGTTGCTCAAATGTTGTTATTTTGCTTAATTCAGTGCGTCAGATTTTTTTTCCAAAAGTGCAATATTTTAATTTTACATTAGAATTTTGTTTTACTCCATATCTGGAAAATTTAGACAGAATTTTGATAGCATTACTTCAGTTATACAAAGTTCCTACATTCGACCCAAGAACAAGTTTATCTCTGAGTTGCATTTATCCAGAATCATAAATTCATTGGACATGTATTAGTCAGTTTTAAATTATTCATATTCATGGCACAATCATTTCCTAACTGATTTTAACTCTTAGAACCTGAGAGATGCAGTTTCATGGTGTTGTTTTAGGCTTCATATCTCAGAATCAGAATAACCTACAGACATGGTACACATATCATAACAAACTACAAGACTTACATCATCATTGTGATGGAATATCAGCAAGTAAAAGAACATGGCAAAAATTCAACTGAATTAAATTCCAGTTTAAATGCCAAAGGAGCTTTTCAGTGCATGTTTACTGCTCTGTCCACATGTACATGCTGAACCTGCATGCAGACTCCAACTGATCAATAGGAAGGGGCAGGCTAATGACATCACTGACCCAGATATTGGGTTATAGAGAAGAGAGGGCCTGTGTCAAATTTCCAAATAATAGTCCTGAGAAGGCATAATACTGATATATTACATAAATAACAAAAATAGTAAAGGTTATTCAGAATGGTTTTTAAATTCTATTTGGACTGTATTTTGAAGAACTGATTATTATAATCATAAAAGCCTTGTCAATCTAATCATTATAAATCATTGATCAAAAGCTTTGCATTTTCAGCTCAAAAACATTCTGGATAATGATTTTACAACACTTCCTTCTGAGATATTTATTAGATAGTGTTTTTAGTCCTTAATAGTTAAACACAAAAAAATTGTAGGCACAGGTATTTTTTATTTTTTTTTGCTCATAGCATGGTCAAATTCATACAAAAAAAAAATCTTAATTTTTACATCTCAAATGAAGACAAACTAGGATCAACGATATCCTTAAAATAACATTTGGCATTATTATAAATATTACATTCTTTATTTTCAAAAAACAACAACTACAAAAAACCCCTTCTTTGAGTTATAATTGTTCTGTAAACAGTTGCTCAGGCAAGGAAGAAAAGATCAGTTTGAGGTCCATTTCAGTGACCCTTGTCAATAATGTTGAGCACACTTGGAGCACCTTAGCACATAAAAAACACATTTATCTACTAAAAGATCAAATGTAATTAATGTATTACAGATAACTGATTAAATAATGTGGCAAATATAGACATTATTGATAGGCCTTCATACTGGATTTGCACAGTGATGGGATATTCCAGCAGATTTGGATCTATAATGTACTCCCACTATACATGTGACACTATGGATCAAGGAATGTTACAAGCCTTCAACTTCAGAAATGAAATGTCCCAATCATCTGGCACACACTGTCATACCTTGCTCAGACTGCTATCCTCATTCACATGACAACAAAACGTAATTTATACAGGTGTATAAATTATAAAATGTACCTAATCCCATGCCTTTTGGTACATTAATGTATGTCACTTATTGAATATATATACAATGTATGTCAACTTATTTGAAATCTAAATTATGGGACAAATAAGTTAGCCATATATGAACAATTAACAATATATGATGGACAACAATGATGTGTATCATCAGCGATGGCAGCTCTAAGCCAGGATTCAGACATGCTATGGTCAGTCTCACATACATGCTTTATGTTACAAATTTCATATGTAATATATAGAAGAGCTTTAATAAGATTCAAATATCTGTGTTTAATTTAGAATGTTTACCTATGGCACGAAGACAAGTCTAGCTGTACTAGTGTGTATATGGTTCATGAGACTGCACATCAAATGGCTGGTGATGGAAGTCATCTCAATGCTAAAGATCCTGAAGTCATTATTGCTCAAACCAGACTTGAAATGGGATAAAATGAGAGTATCTTTGCCTGCCTCATACCCTGATTAAATGAAATGCAGCTAGCCCACCCAGTTTGGCATAATGATGTCCCAGGTCATGGCCTTGCCTGCTTGGTCACAACCCTCCCCTGCTCCACAGGTGTTCCAGTGGAGTATGACGATCCTCCAGATGGTAGTCCACTCTATCCGCTGTGAATGACTGATGGACACATGGAGTGAGGCGGAACAGTAACTGCTGTATTGTCATTGTTTTCTTGCACTTTATAAACTCCAGTGGGCTGCGGAGGTGTTTTCATTTTGTTCACCACAAGACATGACAGCTGTTGCTGCAAGTGACACTGAATTACACCCTGGCATCCTGATGTCAAGTGTTTAATTTTGAAGAGAAGATTTGTCGCCCCAAAACCAATTGTCATGCAGAATAGCGCAGGACCAAATGGATGTGTGTAAAATATTCTCTCAGACAGAACGGTAAATGCGTAATCCCCTCTCTCTCACCCGAGAAGTGATGGCAGATTTGAGATGCAGCTGCAGATGTGTAATTCACGTAACGCAATTATGCCATAATAACCGCAATTATGGACAGGTAAAATGGCAGGCTAATTTCCAAGGAAATGAAGAGCTTTAGAAATGCAAGGGGAAGGTGAGGCCTGTCTGCTTTCCTTTGTGCTGTTTTAACCTGTCTATCTGAGGTATAGATGCAGAGTGAGATTTTTGGCAGAAAATGGTAAGCAATTACTGTAGGGCACCATTCATAAGGCTTCATGACACTGACAAAAGGTTTTAATGAAAGCTGACAGAAGCACATTTACAGGCTTATTCCAATGAAAGACATGAAAGTTGACAAAAGCAGCCTTTATTACAATGAATAAGTGTTGGAATAAGTCTTGATTAACTCCCAAGATCTCAAGAAAAGCTCATGTAGGTGACATGTAGACTTATAAATCCCACCTTTCAGTTAAGTGTTATCAATGAATTAAACACATTTTCAAGGCCGGAGTGGGAATATGCGGAAATTTCCCAGTGGCCTGGCATACTGGGTGGCCATATGATGTTACACCAAATTCCCTCCTCTGACTCTCCTGCATGTTGTTAGCAGAACAGTATACAACAGTTTTCCCATTAGTATGCAGTGGTATGATTATTTATAATTTTTCAGAAGGTAGTCTTAAATTTCTGCTGACTTTTTGATGTAGGGCAGCAAAGTAATGAATGTCATAAATGATAAATTATTAATGCACCTTAATGCAACCTTTACTTGCATGTTTATTAAGGTAAATCAATCAAACCACTGTGCTGATAGTGGCTTGCATTTATGTACAAATATGTAGAGAACATAGTAATATGTGAAATTTTAGATTCTTACAATGCTTTAAACTAGCTTTTGAAGCATTTTACTGAATGATCAATGTATTATTTACATCATGAAGTGTGTTTATCAAAATTTTTATAAGGCTCTGAGAAGCTGGTTATTTAATGTTCCTTTAAACTTTAGAACCCTAGGCCAATTTTGTGGGATATTTATGAAGTTTGACATATGTTTATTAAACTTATATTTTAATATAATTTGTTTTATTTATTTAATAAGTTTATTTAATAAATATATTATATTAAAATATATTTATAAAAGAAAGTCACATCAGATATTGTTATTTCCAGGAGAACTTAGGCAAATCTGCCTTCATTTGAGATGTAAATATTAAGAAAATCTTTTGACCATGACCACGTTTTCGAAAAAAATATTTTTTGCACCTACATTTTTATTTATTTTTTTCTATAAAAACTTAAAACACTCAAAAATCCTACAGGAAATTGACCCTCCAGAGAATGTGAGTACTGTGTGAGCAAAGAAAGAGAACTTCCTTTCTCATTTTCCTCTATAACCTGATATTTGGGTTACAGTTGAGTCACAGTTGTAGTCTCCACACAGCTTGAACATGTTTACTGTTCAGAGCAGTAAACATTCACTCGAAGGCTCCTTTGGCATTTAACTGAGTTTTAACTTAATTCAGTTGGAAATGAATTTTAGCTGTTTTCTGGGATGGATTACTCGCTGTTTGTTCATACATCATTTACAGATATGGTAAGACTTGCAGTTTGTAATTTTAAAGTTAAAAGAAGGCTCTAGTACCCTGTTGGTCTGCCTCTAGCATAGGTAAAAGCATTTATTCATTGGTTGCTGAATCAATCTGAATAAATCAGGCCGAAGAAGTGTTGAAACTGGTGGAGAATTTCCGGAGATACCTTTGCTGTTTGTGGGTGAGCATTATCCTGCTGAAAAATGCCAGGTGGGAGCCCTGTAAGCAGCACATGTAGCTGAACTGTAAGTGTCCCTCACAGCACTACTAGCGGTGACTGACTGTTGTATGTGATGACTCCTCAGGTCATCACAACAGCACAAAAAGCAGGATTGGCAAAGCTTCCATACTCAACCTGACCATTGAAGAAGAATCTGCATTTGTTTTTTCACAACACCACTGCAAACAAAGATGACAGTGAGTGGTTGTCAGTGGCAGGTTACATAATGTGACTCCAAGTGACCACCCTGCATTCAGTTCAATGATATGCCCCCAGCAGTCATGTCTAGCAATCAATGATTTCTCTCCAAGTAGTACACTACCCAAAAGTAGCCTATGAGAGCCTTTGTAAAGGGCATAGGTGGAAGCATTTAACCCCTCTCGTGCCAAGTCCCAGTGTCTAATCAGACCATGACTATAATCATTTACTTATGACCTGAGACAGAACTGCATGCCAAGTTTTGCAGCCGATGTACCTCTCCTATGGCTTTTCTTTTTTGTCAATGAATGTACTTTCAAAAATGAGTCTGTGCAAATAGAGATTATATGGAAAACATTTAGAATATTATCTTAACTACTAGTGAAGACTATTTAATTTTGGACCTTTTGTGCCTTTTTTAATAACTTTCATTTTCCACCATAATAAATGTGTAGGTTAGTCGTCATGAGTCTCAAGTGAAAACATTAGCAGGACAACAGTGTAAATTTGATAAATGATACCTCTGTGATCAATGAGAGTGTAGAGTTGGGTGTAGGTTATGGAAGAATAAGAACAAAAACACACAAAACAACCCAGAGAGAGAGAAATGTGGAGGGGAGTGACTAATAGCTGCAGGGAGATAAAGGGAGAAACGGAGGAGTAAAGGGGCGAGCTGGGTGACAGTGGGAGATGATACGAAGCGGTAATTAAAGTGGTGGGCCATAGGTGTCCAGCAAGGGCTGAGGTTAAAAAGCACCCATTATAGAGAGAAGGAGAGAGACAGACAGAGTCATGGTGATAAATGAAGCCTGGAGTGTGCGTTATTAAACCCATTAGAGGAACATCTCACCTCTCCATATAAATCTCCAGATAAAATATTTATCTGCTGCCGGCCTGCTGTGCATGATGTATGTTCGCAGGACTTTAGCCTGCTCTCTGTGACCTGACTGTGACAGAAATCTAACCATGGACCCCCATTTGTTGTGGGTGGTCATTGTTAAGTTGTTTGTGGTGTACCTGGGAGTGTAGTCTTGTGGGCCAAGGTTTTGCAGTTGGTGTTTGGTGAGGTTTCACTTGTCTGTCTGTTTATCTATCTATATATGAAAAAGGGTGTGGCCAAAACTATAGTGTTTTCTATTTTTTATTTTGTACAAACAAAAGTTATGTCCAGTTTCCCTGATCAATCGGAGTCTGTATGCAGGTTGAGCATGTAAACATGGACAATGCAGTAAACATACACTGGATGGCTCCATGAAGGAATTTTAGCTGTTTTCCAAGCTGTCTGTAGGTTAATCTGATCATGAGATATGAGCCTGGTTATGAAAATGGCATGTGCCTGCCTGCAAAGTGGGGATTTTGGGTTGTAAGATTTAAGCTGGAAAGCTGGACTACTCCAACAAATATAGAATTCTATTGAACTGGACTTATCAGGCTATTTAGACTGGACTTATCAGACAGTTACAGTGCCCCACTTGGTCTGGTACAATTAACTCCATCCTGTAGGGAAAGTTGCGACTCTCTACAAACTCCATTGTTTAACTTGACCTGCTTCCCCTCAAGGTGAAGGGCAAGGATATGTGTTGATTTGTTTTTGATTTGTCAGTGCTGTGTCAGGTGTGTTGTTGTAGAACAGCTGATTTAAGGCTCATGTTGAGATGGAGTGCTATTGTGCTGAGAGGGTGATGTATAGCTGTTTGTGTCTCTGCTAGATGAAGAAATCACCTTCAGTAGAGTGGCTTCACAGCAAACACATGATTAAACAACAACAATGTGTGTGTGTGTGTGTGTGTGTGTGTGTGTGTGTGTGTGTGTGTGTGTGTGTGTGTGTGTGTGTATGGGTGTGTGTGTTCACTCTCTAATCATGCTGGAAAGGCAGCAATACATGTTTGGAACGGAAATTATACTGCTGATGACACACACACACACACACACACACACACACACACACACACACACACACACACACACACACACACACACACAAACACAACAATTAGAAAAATAAATGGGACTCGTCGTGTGTGGTGCTCGGGGGGACGCCCAGTGATGTCGGCTTCAAAGAGCTTAATCGCCATCAGTTTGCTTTTTGTTTATAATTTGCATTAAACAAGCTCATTTTAAACTGCTAATTACATCTCAGAGACGCAGCTTCAGAATTCAGTTCAACCCGTGTCAAAACAGCAAAAAGCAAAATAAAGCTTGTAAACGATCACTTCAAGGGAAATGTTCCACTAACAGTTGATCTAGATGGAGCCTGATTTCTAAGTTTGGTTTGACAAAGACAGATTTTTTTTTGCTATTATTATTTTTATTTCATTATTTCGTTCACTTCTTACTCAGCCAGCTTACATGCTTACGAGTTTCTTAAACATTATTCTTCCAATATCTAAAACATTTCCAGTCAACAATTTATAGGGCCCTATGCAATCCATTTTTTCCCTCAAACTCTTTTTTTTTAATTGTGTTTTTTGGACTTATTTTTCTACCCATTGCTCCAGACTTCAACTCCCATGATCTCCAGCTCCATTCCCAGATGGATCAAATGTCCATATCACCAGAGTGGTATTTAAGACATGCCTTTGTCTCCAGTCTTGCCTAACCCATATTATGAATTTTCATTCTCACATGTATCACATTATCACATGTATGACCTTTCTATCTCGTTCGATTACAATTCTGTCTAGCCCTGTTTATTGTCTATCTGGTCTTGGACTTTGTCTATCTGGTCTTTTGGCCTGTTACCAACTCTGTTTATTCTGGATATCCCTGTTTGCCCTGTTATCTGGTTTTTTAACTGTTTTGCTTGCCACTTTATTAAAGACTTGATGGATGCTCTATCTTCACAGGGTCAATTGCTGGGTCAGCACCAGCAGTGACTGAATGGTGTTTCACAGTCTGTAAATGAACTCACAATACAGCAGAATCTCCCAACATCTCACAGACATTCTTGCTAATGTTAGAGAGCTAGCCACCTGGGTAATGCACACAGAGCCTCCCAGCATAACTGCATCTATTCCCTGTCTATTCACATTCACTGTCTGCAAACCTGAACCCTATAATGGGGATCCTGACAGATGCAGTGTGTTTCTACTACAGTGTTCTGTTTACATCGCTAATCACCACCTAGAACAGACACTGCAAAGCTAGCCTTCCTGATTTCATGCCTCACAGGAGAGCATTAGAGAGGGCTACAGGTGTATGGTCATCTGTTCAGGGCAAGACGTTTTTCAGTTCACAAAGGACTTTAAGCAGGTTTTTGATCCTTCAGGTTCTGGTATTTCTAAAGGCGAGGAACTGTTGGGGTTATGGCAGGGCAAGCCATAAGTCGTTCCTATGTGTTAGGCTTCAACACTGCACAAAATGCAGCTTGTCATCCCCAAAGCCTTTGCTGACTCCAGTCTCACCAATGAACCCATGCAGGTCGACACCTATTGGCTGACCAGGATCTCCAGCTGATTACACCATAAACAAATCCAATTGTCCATCACTTTCATATCTGACTATGCCGTTATTAGGTCTCCTGTAACAAGTCACCACCAGGGGGGCACTATGAGTTTTTAGTGATGGTATGGCCAGTGCTTTGTCCATTTTCCAGTCATTTATAAATTAACTGATGAAAGACTTTAAAGGTTGTAACAAGCCGCATTAATGGACAACATTTTGATTGAATTCCCTAAACTCAATGTAAACAAACCATGTCAGTTCTGTCCCAGAGTGTCTACTAGAGAACAAACCGAATGTAAAAAGGAAGAAGTGTGGATTTCACTTGCAGTCAGTCACTTTTTTGGGTTACATTTTCAAGTCTTGTGGCGTTACTATGGCAGACCAGTAGGTAGAGTGTCAATCAATACAAGGTGAGTTTATTTTAGGAACATAAAATGTGACCTAAAGTGGGGTCAAAATGTGACCTAAAGTGGGGTGATTGGAGGGGGAATGAATTTGATTGAATAATTGATTATTAAAATTTTAAACCTGCTGGTGTGTGGCGTCATCAAAAATCAGAAAATACTTAAGTCTTAAATAGGCAAAATTCTTGAATAGAAGATTACAGGAAAAAAAAAAAATCAGAATTCTATTTTTAGTCTTTTAAACTATATGATCTGATAAATTCCTGATATCACCAGAGACAAAAACACTGTAAAGAGAATATATTGTGATCTCAGTTTGAGTTACGAGGTAATCCTTGCTGTTTGCCTGGTTATTTCTGATTTCTGGAGGTAGTGTGTGAACAGTGTGGGAGGTGTGTGTATATGGTTCGGTTTTAGAAACGATCGACAGTTAGTGTTAAAGAGCCAGAGCTCATGATCTCATACTCACCATTTGCCCATATAAACACAGCAAAGTGTTTTCAGTAGATAGGCATCCTCGCACATTGAGGAAAATGCCCACAGACACCTCCGGCCTTTTCCCTCCCTACTTAGCGTTCATGCTCTCTGTCCTTTGTTACTTAGCAACCCATCACCTAATGTCATGGGTTTTACCAAGTAGGCAGAGAGATTTTTACTGTGTAGCAGCATTGCTCTTCAGAACAAACCACCAAACAACAAAAGGTTGTTTAGTTTGGAAAAAAATCATCTATCCTACCTTTTGAATTGGAATTTTCATAGTTTTCAATTTACAGTAATTATTTCATTTCAGTAATTTCTGCGTCTCACCCACCAGATAGGATATTACCTCACAAGTGCTGCTAGCACATTCTTTCCTCCAGTCTTTTCAAACTGCTGTTAACCTAACACCAGTGGAGCTGAACACGCTTGGAGGAGAACACTAACTGCCATTTCCCATGCAAAGAACATGAGGCTGTTTTTGTATTTTCACAGAGGGTCAAACATGATATTTAGATAATAGTAACAATGCTTACATGGCTGTTCCTGTGGAGCCAAATTGGGGACAAATGAGTTCTTAATTTGAAAAAAAAAGGAAACTAAGAGTTAATATTTACATTTAAGACATTTAGCAGAAGCCCTTATCCAGAGTGAAAGTGCTTTACTGTTCATTCAGAAAATATCCTTAGCTAGTAGAAGAGGCTAGAATCCAGAGATTCCTCACACTTCCTGTCAAAAACAAATTTCAAATTAACAAGATTCAAGAGTTAAATGCTCTAGAAACAGATGGGTCTTCAGTCTGCATTTGAACACAGTGAGGGACTCAGCTGTTTGGATACCCAGGTGAAGTTTGTTCCACCATTTTGGTGCCAGAACAGAAAAGAGTCTGGGTCAAGCTGTACTTGAAGTTCAAAGGGCTCTAGGTACAACTCGAGTATTGACCCTTGCCATCATGTACAGAGGTGCTTGTCCATTTTTGGCCTTGTAGGCCAGCATCAAGGTTTTGAATCTGATACAGGCAGCTACAGGAAGCCAATGAAGGGAACGCAGCAGAGGAGTTCCGTGACTGAATTTGGGGACATTGAAGACAAGTTGCGCTGCTCCATTCTGGATGAGTTGCAAGGGTCTGATGGTCTGCATAGTAAGGCCAGCTAAGAGTTGGAAGTTGAAGGAAGTTGCAGTAGTCTAGTCTTAAAAGGACAAGACACTGAACAAGCATTTGAGTGGCCTGTCTAGACAGAAAGGGTTGAATTCTCCTGAAGTCAGGTTCAGGTCTGAACTTGTATGTACAAATGGGAAAACAAGTATTTGATACATTGTTGATTTTGCTGGTTTTTTTTGCTGTTTTCCCACCTATAAAGAATTGAGAGGTCTAAAAAAAATCTAAATCCAGAAAATCACATTGAATGACATGTTAGGTTTTCTTTATGCCTCATAATCTACACTCATTACCTGTATCAATTGCACCCATTTGAACTTGTTACCTCTATAAAAACTGTCCACACACTCAGTCATACTCCAACCTCTCCACCAAGACCAAAGAGCTGTTTAAAGACACCAGGTACAAAATTGTAGACCTGCACAAGGCTGGGATGGCCTACTGGACAATAGGCAAGCAGTTTAGTGAGAAGGCAACAAATATTGGTGCAATTATTAGAAAATGGGAGGAAAACAAGATTACTGTTGATCTTCCTCAGTCTGGGACTCTATGCAAGATCTCACCTTGTGAGGAAGGATGATTCTGAAAATATTCTCAAATATTAGAGTCTCAAAAATTACAGTTAGTAACACACTATGCTGTCAAGGATTAAAATCTTGCAGGGCTTGCAGGGTTCTCCCTGCTCATGCCAGCACATGTCCAGGCCTGTTTGTAAGTTGCCAATGATCATCTGGATGATCCAGAGGAGTCATATGGTCAGAAGAAACCAAAATAGATCATTTTAGTTTCAACTCCCCTCACCATGTTTGGAGGAAGAAGAAGGCCACCAAGAACACTGACCAATCCGTGAAGCATGGGGGTCAAAACATCATACTTTAGGGTTGCAATGATGGGGCCATGTATAGTGAGATTTTGGCCAACAACCTCCATCCATCAGTAGGAGCATTGAAGATGGGTTGTAGCTAAGTTTTCCTGCATGACAATGAACAGAAACACACAGCTAAGGCAACTAAGGAGTGACTCTGTAAGATGCATTTCAAGGTCCTGGAGTGGCCTAGCCAGTCTCCAGACCTGAACCCAATAGAAATTCTTTGTAGAGAGCTGAAACTCAAATGTTGCCCAGCAACAGCCCTGAAACCTGAAAGCTTTGTATAGAGGAGTGGGCCAAAATCTCTGCTGCAGTGTGTGTGCACAAACTTGATCAAAAACTACAGGAAACATCTGATCTCTAATTTTAAACAAAGGATTCATACCAAATGTTAAGTATTGTGTCCCTACTGTATCAATTACTTATTTCATGCAATAAAATGCAAATTAATAATTTAAACCCATAATTCAGGGTTGGTCTGTATTGCTGTCTGTATTGCTAGACACTTTGTTCACCACATTCAGTGAAAAACGGATTCCTAGTGACTAAGGTCTGTTTAGTGAGCTGTTTTATGCCTTTTTCAAGATTTGACAAAAAAAAGTGGGGAAAAATGTAAGATAATTAAAAACAAACAAACAAACAAACAAACAAACAAACAAAAAACTTAATGGAGGCACAATAAGGATTTATTATTTCACTATGGTTAAGATTTGGTTCAGAATAAGGGTTATAGTTTGATTTAGGTTGTTCAGATGTAGGTTAAGGTTAGGATTAAGTACAGATGTAGATGTGGTTAGAGGTTAGGTTAAGATTGGGTTTAAATGTAGATTAAAGTGTATATTAAAACTAGATTAGGTATATGTGTAATTTAAGGTGTAGGTTAAGGTTAGGATTAGGTGTAGATTGATTTGTAGGTTGATTTGCACCCTACTATGGATTAGCGTCCTGTCTAGGGTTGTTTCCCGCCCTTGCGCTCAGAGTTGCTGGCTGGGCACTGGCTCACCCATGACCCTATTCAGGAATAAGCAGTTCATTAAATGAATGAATGAATGAATGATTTGTAGGTGAATGCTAAGGTTAGGTTTAGGTGCAGATTAAAGTGTATGTTAAGGTTAGCTTCAGATGTAGATTAAAGTTCAGGTGAAGATTAGGTTATTGTTTTGTTTAGGTATAGATTAATATGTAGGTTAAGGCGTAGATTAAGGTTTAGGCTATGATTAGATTAATGTTAGCTTTAGGTGTAGCTGAATGTGTAGATTAAGGCTAGGTTAATATAAAGTTTAGGTGTAGATTTAGGATTAGGTTATGGTTAGGTTAATGTTTAGTTTAGGTGCAGGTTAACATGTAGGTTAAACTGTAAAATAAGGTTTAGGTTAAGGTTAGAATAATGTTAGGTTTAGTTGTAAATTAATGTGTGGGATAATGTTAGGATAAGGTGTAGATTTAAGATTTGGGCTAAGGTAAGGTTAATGTTTGTGTCATGTCTGTCATTTGTCAGTCCTGTTCACCTGTCTTCCTTGTTCTTTCTCCCCATGTTCTCCTAACCACATGGGTTTTTTGTTTGTCCTAGTCTCCTCCCTTGCGCCGACCTTTCCCAGCTGTGTCAGATTTGTAACCCTGCCCCTTCATTATGGTGGTCAATACTGTGTTGTATTTAAGACCCTTTGTCTCAGCCTTGTCAGTCCTTGTTGATGGTTGTTGATGTCAGTCCATGTTGAACCTAATTTTTGTCAGTCCTTGTTAAAGCTAGTTTACATCAGTCCTTGTCGAGGTTGCTGTTATGTATGTACTTGTGATAGATATAGTCTTCTGGTCTGCTTGTTTGTTTACCTTGTATTTTGTTTACCTAGTGTTTGTGAGATCCTTTAGTTCTGTATTGTTTGGCGGTTTGGCTTAGATTAGGTTTAGATGCAGGTTAAGACTTTCAGACTACATTGTTTCTTTTGTAGTTTTGCTTGATTATAGTAGTGTTGGTTTTGTGTAGGTCAAGGTTAGTTTTAGTTGTAGATTAATGTTAAGGTTAGGTTATTGTTTAGTTTTAGGTGTGGATTAATGTTTAGATTAAGGTTAGGTTAAGATGTAGGTTAAAGTTAGGTTATTGTTAGGTTTAGGTGCATAATAAGGTTATCAGATTACATTTTTAATTTTTGTAGTTTTGCATGATTACAGTAGTGCTGGTCGTTTAGGTTAAGGTTAGTTTTAGTTGTAGATTTGTGTATAGGTTAGGGTTAGGTTAACGTTAGTTTAAGGTGTAGATTATTGTGTATGTTTTGGTTAGGTTAATGTTAGTTTAAGGTGTAGATTAATATGTACTGTAGGTTAAGGTTAGGTTAATATAAGGTAAAAGTGTAGATTAAGGTTAAGGTTAGGTTAATGTGTAGATTTAGATTAAGGTTAAACTAATGTTGGGTTAAATTGTAGATTAAGATTCAGGTTAAGGTTAGGTAAAAGTTAGTTTTAGTTGTAGATTAGTGTGTAATTTAAGGTAATGTTAATGTTAGTTTAAGGTGCAGGTGAATTAGTAGGTTAAGGTAAGGTTAAGGTTAGGTTAAGGTGTAGATTAATGTGTAGGTTAAGATTATTTTAATATTAGGTTTAGGTGTAGATTAAGGGTCAGGTTAAGGTTAGGTCAATGTTAGGTTAAAATGTAGATTAAGATTTAGGTTGGGGTAAATTAATGTTAGATTTAGGTGTAGATTAATGTGTAATTTATGGTTTAGGTGTAGACTGATATGTAGGTTAATGTTAGGTTAAGGTGTATATTAATATTGGAATGACAGGTGCCATTGTAACAGATAATTAGTGCAATCCACTTCAATTTCAACTGGTTTTAATGTTGTTGCTGATCAATGTGTGTGACATATTTACTGTTTGTAACACTATATGTTTTCATTTGATATGAATAAATTAGCTGGTCTAGCATCAGGATCAAGTTGACCAGGCTAGTCCATTTGCATGACCATGCTGTATAGGTAAGGTAGCCAATCAGCTAGACTAGCTTGATGAAGTTGGTCATGTTGGAAGATAAGTTCTTGCATCAAACTGAAATCTAAACATTCACCATGCTGATGAAAAGTGAAGCTGGTCAACCAGTTTAACCAGCTTACTTACAAACATAGCACATGCTTTTTTACTTTAATGACCAGTTTCTCACCCACCTAAGCCACCAAAGACCAGTTTAGACAATTTGAAACCAGCTACCAACAGAAGCTGGTCTTGAGCTGGATTTTTCAGGATGGTTAAAGAAAAGTTGCCTCTTGTGGTTTAAGACACATTTTTGAAAATTGTCATTTAATATATTTTCATTCATTTAATACAAAGATATTTGAGCTTTGAGCACTGTGCAAATAGAGGACACAGCACAGGAGTCCTTGAAGAGTAATCAGGTTCAACGATGATGACACCACTGTCAGTGCGTTACGGAACAGCTGAATTTGATTATTAAGTTTGACTTGCATTCTGCTTGAAGGAAAAGGTCACAGCAGTTAACCTTCCACGAACTGTGAATCATAATCTGAAAAAGTGAAATAAATGCTTGGCTGAGATGTTTTCAGTTCAGTTTTCTTATTTAAAGATTTCCTTTTTTCAATGTGTTTTTTTAAGTCATGAACATTCAGCCCATTCCCTGCAGATAAATGCTGGGATCAATCAGTGTTGCATCTATTGTTATATATTGTTTCAACTTCTAAGTTTTATTTTATGTAAGTCCTCTACATTGAGTTAAACTGTCATTTTGATACATGGACCAATAGGAATGATCTAGAATGACTTGGAATGAAAAGGAAATATGAAAATTACAAATGTGAAAGTTATCATGCTGTGTTCTGCCAGCAATATACAGTATTTCAAGGGTTCATTTATAATGGTGCCGCCGTAGTCATGCGGTCAGTGTACTGGTCTGTTGTGGTGAAGAAGGAGCTGAGCTGAAAGGCAAAGCTCTTGATTTACCAGTCAATCTATGTTCCTACCCTCACCTATGGTCAGTGGGTAATGACCGAAAGGACAAGGTCGCGGATACATGCGGCCGAAATGAGTTTCCTCTGTAGGGTGGCCGGGTGCTCCCTTAGAGATAGGGTGAGATCCTCAGTCACCCGGGAGGAGCTCGGAGTAGAGCCGCTGCTCCTCTACATAGAGAGGAACCAGTTGAGGTGGCTCGGGCATCTTTTCCGGATGCCCCCTGGACGTCTGCCCAGGGAGGTGTTCCAGGCACGTCTATGAGGGACTATGTCTCTCGGCCTGCCTGGGAACGCCTCGGGGTCCCTCCTGGGGAGCTGGCTGAGGTGTTTTGGGAGAGGGAGGTCTGGGCATCCCTGCTCTGACTGCTGCCCCCACGACCCGGCCCCGGATAAGCGGAAGAAGACGGACGGACATTTAAATTAACTTTTAGAACCCAATGATCAGCACTTTGCAGTTACATGTCATTTTCTAGGCTCAGGATGAGAGTAACATACACACAGTACAATACACACTAGGAGACTTACCCTATCTAATCCTATCTAAACTTGGAAAAAAAATCACACAAAATTGGCCTAGAGTTCTAAAACTTAAACAGTGTATCTGTTTCAAAGCCTGAAAGACATGGTTTATGTAAATAAATGAGCTAGTTCTGTATTGATTGACTACCCTGTACAGTTTCATTATTCTGCAATGTAATGTGAACTTCCAGTATGCTCGCAGCCTTATACTGGGATTCATCCTCTCCTTGCAAGGTTATTCTGGTTCTTTGAATTTACTTTGTAAGCTAGACTCTGTTGTAACACATGGGTTTTCTTACCACTGCTATGCTGATAACTCTCAACCCATTCTTCCTGTGCCACCTTCCGACAACCAGGTTTCATCTTGCCTCTCAGCATGCCTCGCTTATGTGTCCTCATGGGTGGCAACCCATCACCTAAAACTGAACTTCAGCAAGACTGAACTATATATAACTATATATCCCTGGAACCACTGGTCCTTACCATAATTTTGCAATTTCCTTCAAGAACTCACTGGCCAATCCATCAGCAGAAGTACAAAGCCTTGGTGTAGTTGTGGATGACCATTTATCAATCAATGAATCAATGAATCAATCAATCAATCAAAGTTTAAATATTCAGTATAGTGCTTTTTACCTCTTTTTACTTGCTTTTTAAAGGTGTTCTCTCAAAGTAGATTTACAGAAATCAATGTCCAAGCCTCTTTTGAGCAAGCCAGTGAATGACAGTGGCAAGAAAAAACTCGCTCAGATTGGGAGGAAGAAATGGGGAACCCATCTTCCTCTGGTCACCAGACACCACATATCACAGACATAAAGCGCAAAAATCATAATTAGGTCAATCATAAGCTGGCAGTGTAGTCTCTAATGTGGCGTGAGTGATCCAATGCAAGGATCCCAATAAGGACAGCATCACAGAGAAAAGTGGGGTACTTGGGACCCGGATCAGGTGACATCAGGGTAGATCATTCAGGATAGAGCATCTCAATACTTGAGAAAAAAATAGTGAGAAAAGAGGAGAGGAAAAATAAACAAAGGTTTAGGAAGATTTAAGCAAATGTTAGGGAGGGGGGAAGCAGCACCGAACCATGAGTGGACATGAAGCAATATCAGCCAGGCAGCAGTGGCAGCTACGGACAAGGGAGCGAGAGAGAAAATGTAAAAAGTGATTACATTTGGAAGTATAGGTAATGTGGTGAAGAGCCTGTAAGTGAGGTAGTTTTAGTAAGGACTGCAGAAATGAACAGAAATCTGTAATTAGTGCAGCAAAGAGCAACAACATAAAAACAGCCTGTAAAGAAGGGGTTAAACAAAAGCCTGTGTGAAGAAAAACATTTTCAAATGAGATCTGAAGACTGAGAGTGTGTCCTGAACAATTAAGTGACTTGTATGTCAGATGAGCAACTTGTATGTCATACACACTTGTCAACTTGTGTGTTGGCTCATGTTGCAAACCTGAAATGGTCATGCAGATTTCTCCTTTACAATATCCGGGGAATTCAACGTTTTCTATCTATGCAGGGCACTCGTGCTTGTTCTGGCTTTTGTCATTTCGAGACTTAACTACTGCAACTCCCATCTAGATAGCCTTCCTATGCTTACCAGGCCCTTGCAACTGATCCAGAATGCAGCATCCCAAGTTCAGCCATGTAAATGTTCTACTGCGTTCTCTTCATTGGCTTCCCGTAGCTGAACATCAGATTCAAAACCTTGATGCTGGCCTGCAAAGCCAAAAATGGACCAGCTCCTCTGTAAATGATGGCAATAATCAAAACCTGACCTGTACTAAGAGCCCTTCAAACATCAGGTACAGCTCAGCTTCACCCACAATCCCTCAAGATGCATGGAAGATTCTTTTCTGTCCTGGCATCAAAGTGGTGGAACACACTTTGAACAGCTGAGTCACTTGCTGTATTCATATGCTGACTAAAGACCCATCTCTTCCAAGAGAATTTAACACATTATGTTAAGTAAATTATAAAAGTATAATTTTTAAGTAAATTATACTGAATCTTCTGGATTCTAGCTGCTACAAACTAGCTAAGTGAACGGTAAAACACTTTCGTAAGTCTCTCTGGTTAATAGCATCTACCAAATGCTATAATTGTTAATAGGCTGAGCAAGTTGATATACATGCTAAAAAAATAGAATAATCTTAAAGCAAGGTTTGGGGTTTTGGAGATTCAGAGACCTCTCTGGTGAGAAGGTATAATTGCAATGAACATGTGGATGACTGCTTTTAAAATGTGACATGGACTCCTTTCAGATCAGAATCTGATGATCATAAGTTTACATTTTCAATCACTGGAGAATTCAGAATGGAGAATTTTGAGAGCTTAGCCAAAAGTCAGTGAAAGAATACTTTGAAAGTGAAAGTATCTTCGGCACTACTGTTGTCATTCTTATCAGGATTCTTAACTGTATCCAGAATAGTACATTTTTAGTTGAGCAGATTTTTTTTCCATTTATGGTCCAATGCTGTCACAAAGTAGAATGAAAATATGTCCAACAATCATAGCAAGAAAACAAAAACTGGAGAAAAAAGGTTTTCTTTGAGGTGCACTGATATGGAAGTAAACAGAGGTGTTCAAGTCAAACCCCTTGAAAAGGGGTCAGAAATATCTGAATTTAACCTTTAGTACCCTACTCTAATTTTGTGAGATAGTTTGTTCAGCAACAGATAAAAGACCTACTGAGGACTGCTGGTAAGCATGAGTCCAGTAGCTCTATATAAAGCATCTGTGGCACCACCCTCCCCCCTTCCCTCCATCCATCGCAACACAGACTCCTTCATATATCACTGCAGACCAGGTCAGAGGTCAACTGAGGAAGCTTCAGCCCTGGAAAGCAGCAAGCCTGGACAAGTTGTGACCCTAACTACTGAAAACCTGCCCTATTGAACTAGGTTAATCACTCAAATGCATCTTCAGTTTCAGCCTGCAGCTGGGAAGATTGCCTACCCTCTGGAAGACATCATGCATAGTCCAATGAGGTCCAGACCAAGTCACAACCAGTTCTGACTGAGGTGGAGGCTGCGGATTCCTACAAGTACCTTGGGCTGTAACTGGACAGCAAGCTGGACTGGACATGGAACACTGACCACATGTACAGAAAGGTGCAAAAACTTTAATATCTGCAGGAAACTTTGGATATTTTATCAGTCTGTGGTCACCAGTGTCTGTTGTACACTGTGGTGGGATGAGAGGGCAGCATATCCAAGAAGGACACATCAGGACACAAACTGATCAGGTGACCTGGCTCTGTAGTTGGCATGAAGCTGGATTCTTTGGTGACAGTCCACACCGTCATGAGCCAACAGAAGGACCTGTTCAGTGACACACTGCTCCTTCCTAAGTGCAGGACGAATATACTTAAAAACTCTTTTGTCCCTCATGCCATCAGACTATAGAAATCTTGGGGGGAGGAGGGGTAACAGAAGAGGATGGGAAGGAGTAGTAACCAGCAGTAACCAGTAACCTGTAACCTGACCACCACAACACAACCGGTACAGCTGGTCAACAGAAGGTGCTGGATCCTCTTTCAGCAGTGGGGCATTTGAGAAGTTTGTAAAAACTCCCAGAAAAACCTACCAGACCATTCTATTTTTAGAATTATATATTAGACATTAGAGGGATAGTCATGCCAGCACATTTTTTAATGGATGTATATGTGTGTGTGTGTGTGTGTGTGTGTCTGTTTTGAAGATGAGGTTGGACTGTATGGACTTGGAAATGACCAAATCATTTTTTTTTTTGAATAAATATGATTTTCCATGATATGAGCATATGTGATCTAGTACGAAATGCAAACAATTTCACAATAAATTGTACAGAACCTCCATGTAAATAATTCTCTCATATACCATAGTACTATTTTCAGTCATTTTGAGAGAAAGGGTCATTTTCAAAGTAGCTACACATTATTTTAAGTCAGAGTTATCAGAGCCTTGGGTGGTAGCCCTGAACCTGGAGCACAGGGAGGCACAAATCGCTCCTGAGCCATTACAGCATCCCTTAGGTGTGGTCCTTGTGCAGAAAGCTCTGCCATTTATGCTAGACCTTTGCTCAGTTAGCAGCCCATTACAGGCCACCTCATCCTATCGTCCGTAAATACACTCCTAATTGTTCATTGGTGGGGGTGGAGTGAGGAAATGGACGTTTTGTGATAGCCCTCACAGGAGCATTAACGCACAGATGCTAGCAGGCATGTGGGCACTACAAAAGCCAACGTCTCAGCCTCTCCCTTGGAGCCTGAACCCCTCATGGACAGCCATAAACCAACCACAAATGCATAACAAAATGCTAAGCCCATGAACATTTGAAACCACCAGACCCAGTGAAGTCATGAGGAAAATGGAGCAATTGCATGATAATGTGCCTGATTAGGTCCACGGTGCTGATGCTTAGACATTTTAGTGGTAAAAAAGCATTAGCAGGCGGTGAAAGCTTGGAGTTTAATAGCCACAGATGTGGAGTAATTTCATCAGAAATATGCTATTGATGGGTCAGCAGATAAAAACATCTCCATACTAAGTTGTAACTGAAGTCTGCTGGGCAGGGAAGACCGCTGTGGCTGCGTCTTCACCCACTTTAATTGATAATGGATGAGACTTTGAGTCTTTGTGAAAACAATTTGGAGCATTAAACAAAAACCACAGCAGACATGCTCCATCTTACTAGAACACATTTAGTTCAAACTTAAACCTGATGATAAAGCCTGACCTTATGAGCCTAACCTTATTTGGACATAAACACATAATGAATGAACTTTTTGAAACACATTTCTCAAGCAGTGGCCCACAGACTAATACTGTTGAAGCTCAGATGTTGCTCAGAGTTTCCTAGTCTTACCATGGGTTCTTCATCATTCAGAGTTCAACCAGCCAACTCCTGTATAGATTTGTTAATAATTCGCTACCCCAAGCTTTAATTACTCACTAATGACCACATGACCAGATGTCAGGAATGGGTGGACGGAAGAGATGACGAAGGGTGTGGAAGCAAACGCAGGGGTTGAAGGTTTAAAAAAAGCCCTGTCTTCCCTGTCAGTTTCCCTATGTGCTCCTTAGCACATGGTTTGTGTTTGTTTTGGTTCTGTCTCCTCCCTTGCTCCGCCCATTCCCACCTGTGTCTGATTTGTGACCCTGCCCCTCATTATCGTTCCTAGGTGTGCTCAATGTCCTGTTGGATTTAAGACCCTTTGTCTCAGTCTGTCTTGGTCTGTCACTGTTTGTTGTTGGTTTCCTTTGTTACCATCCCTGGATGTTAGCCTTGTTAGCGCTTGTTTTGTTTGTACCTTGTTCCCCCCACTCTTAGTAAGTGTAGCTTGTTTTGTTTTTAGTCTTTGTTTCTGTAGATTTTATTTGTAAATCTGGTTCCTTTGTTTGTCTAGGTTTCTTTCGTCTGTATTTGTGTGAGTTTGAAGTTCCCCAGTTTTTGTTTTCATATCCCAGGTTTTTTTTTTCCTTTAAATTCCTAAACCCTCCATTTGCCTCTGCACCCTTGTTATCTCTGCCATCTGTCCGCACTTGACACATGACACCAGACTACATTAACATATGATGTGACCACATTCACTTTTTAAACTAAGCAATGATGTTGATATTCAGATGACAGACAATTTGTGAGTAAAAGACTGATCCTGATTGAATTCAGTAGTAGAAGTGGGTATTTCAGGGACTTGTTGGACCACCCAATTGATCACCCAGGGGGTTTTTGGGATGAAAAGACATTTTTTTTTTCTTTTTTTTTCTGATGTTATTTGTAATGATTAGACTGAAAAATATAAGTGCTTCAAAGTACTTGACAGTGGTCCAAATAAAATAAAGAACAACCTGAATATAATTTATTTTATTTGTGCATGTGCAAATATTATCCCTTTTTAGGGCTTTTATTCTGAAATTTGAGCGCTTCATGAGCAAACAAAGATACAGTTCATTCTCATTTTCCTCTGTAAACCAATTTCTGCGTCATTGATATCTTTAATCCCGCATCCTCGCACTGGGCAGTCAGAGTCTGCCCATGCAGGTTGAGCATGTAGACAATCAGTGTGTACTGGAAGATTCCTTTGGCATTTAAACTGAATAGAGTGAATTTCAAGCTGGATTACCTGCTGATAATTCACGAGTTAGATACAGTAAGTCTGGTAGTATGCTAAAATATGTTTATCATGTCTTTAGGTTACATACGCAGTATATCCATCCATACGCAGATGGTACATACATACGCAGTACATCCATCCATCCATCCATCCATTTTCTGAACCGCTTATTCCTGAATAGGGTCACGGGTGAGCCGGTGCCCAGCCGGCAACTCTGAGCGCAAGGGCAGGAAACAACCCTAGACAGGGCGCTAGTGCATCGTAGGGCTCACACACACATTCACACACTAATCGCCACTTTAGAGTCACCAATTCACCTACCGTGCATGTCTTTGGACTGTGGGGGAAACCGGAGTACCCGGAGGAAATCCATGAGAGAACACACAAACTCCACACAGAAATTTCCCAGTTCCCCCCACCCAGGGATCGAACCCAGGTCCTTCTTGCTGTGAGGCAACAGCGCTATCCACTTTTTATCCAATAAAAGATAAAAATTAAAGTTGACAATAGAGATGAATATGAGCTCACTGTTTGGAAAATAACAGGTATCTGATTTTTTTTGCAATCTAGTTTTATTTGCAATTTAAATGTATGTGGTGCCAGTAGTTTTACTGGTGTTTAGTTTAGAACATGACAAAGAATAACTTTACTGTATTTATATTCCTCTTCCAGTGACACCACAGTCATCTGAACTGTTATTGAAGAAAATTAGAAGGGAGGGGCTGTTGGCTTTCTCCAACAGCTTGTCTGAGATACCAACAAATAACAATAACTAGGATTTCAAGATGAAAAGACCAATAGGAATAATACTATATATATACTGATTTCCACTGAAAGTCAATGTTTTTTTCTACTATAAAGTTGCCATTTTTTTGTGCATGACAGTGATGATATACATAAATGTAAAACATAATTTAAAATCTTTGTTTGTTGAGTTTTGCGAGACAAGAGTCAGAAATATCAGTTCTCAGGGGACATATGCTTTGCCTTTTTATTATTATCATATATGAAACACGTTCACTAAATTGTAATGAATTTCACAAGGCTTATGTATGTGTGTGTGCGCGTGCAACACTCATGCCCAACAGCAGTGTGAAGGTTTCATCATCTCTGTCTTTCTGTTCTGTAACATTAAGCAAGCACAGTGAAATCTAACCCATAAACCCATGTTGTGTTTAATAATAAATGCTGCTTTTGAATGTGAATGTTCTGAATCTGCTGAGCTTGAAGGCTGTGTATTTGCAGAACCTCTGCTTTTAAGTACAAATAACTCATGGCATGGATATGTGGACGGGGGCTGTGGAGCTATGCAAATAAAGAATGTGAAAATGAAATTATATTAGGAATGGGTTATGTCCAGTATACTAGAGCATCTTGAAAAAAAATGAATTTGGGTTTTTTTAATCTATAATTTAATAAGAAATTTTAAACTGTCATATATTTTTAATTAAAGTAATTAAAATATTTAACCTAGATCAATTTTGTGGGATGTTTTTGTAGTTTCCAAAAAATTGGAAAAGTCCTTGTAGGAGATATGTGTGCTTACAGTCACACATCCGATATTGTTATTTTCAAGAGATCCTAGGCTCCTCAAATATGCCTTCATTTGAAATGTAAAAATGAAGAAAATTTAAATATTTGTATGAATTTTACCATATTATGATTTAAGAATTGGTAGCACCTATTTTTATTTATTTATTTATTTATTTTTGCTTATGAGGATTAAAACATTGTACATCTTAGAAGTTCTGTTGGGTCATCCAGAGTGTTCTGAACTGAAACATTTGATTATTTATTTGCAATATATAAAATGTCATTTATTACTTTATACATTATAAATAAATAATAAATATTTGAATAAAAAAAAATAACCTAAATGTCCTTTATTATTATTATGTTTTGTTCATGTATGGGTCAGTATCATCCCTTTTTAGGAAGTTGTTTCAGACATTGGGCAAAAAACTTGTAATGAACAGAAAATATGACAATTTTTTATACTGTATTTTTTTATGCTCTAGTAGAGTACACCACAGCTAGTACACATACAGTAACTGTATACATATCTGCTGTGTTCATGTGGTTCAAATTGTATTTGATACAACAAAATGTTTTATTTATATGTGTCATATAAAAAGGAGAGAGAGAGAAAGAGAGAGATAGAGAGAGAGAGAGATAGTGATAAAATAATAAGGCAGAAAGTATGAAAAAGAGATCTTGAGACAGGAGGTATGGAACATAGGAACAGAGAGAAATGAGGAAAGAAGTTTAGGAACAAGGGGAGAGAGAAAATCTACAGAAACTGAGGAAAATTAATAATATAGGACCACGATGGAAAAAGAGTAAAATCCAACCTTTAACTCAAGTGCATTTATTCCGTAGGAAAAAAAATCCCACATTAAGAAATAATTGTTTAACATCAAATCATGTGTGCCACAATCATTAGCACCCCTGATGTTAATACTTTGTACAACCCCCTTTTGCCAACAAAACAGCACCTAATCTTCTCCTATGTTTCATAAGATGGGAGAATACAGAAAGAGGGATCTTTGACCATTCCTCTTTGCACAATCTCTCTAAATCGTCCAGCGACCTGGTTCCTCTCCTCTGCACTCTCCTCTTCAGATCACCCCACAGATTTTCAATGTGGTTGAGGTCTGGGGACTGAGACGGCCATGGGAGGACCTTGATTCTGTGTGTGGTGAACCATTTCTGTGTAGATTTGGCCATATGTTTAGGGTCATTATCTTGCTGAAAGACAGAGTGATGACCCATCTTCAGCTTTTGGGCAGAAGCCACCAGATTTTGTTTTAAAATGTCCTGGTATTTCAAAGCATTCATGATGCCATGCACCCTAACAAGGTTCCCAGGGGCTTTGGAAGAGAAACAGGCCCAGAGCATCACTGATCCTCCCCCATATTTCACAGTGGGCATGAGGTGCTTTTCTGCATACTCAGCTCTTGTGTTACGCCAGACCAACTTACAGCATTTGTTACCAAAAAGCTCTATCTTTGTTTCATCTGACCAAAGCACATGGTCCCAGTTGAAGTTCCAGTACTGCTTAGCAAACAATTGCCTTTATGATTGTGAGTGACAAAAGATTTTTTCCATGCAAGCCTCCCAAGCAGCTTGTTGGGATGTAGACAGCGCCTGATGGTTGTTTTGGAGACTTTGTGACCCCAAGAAGCTACCATTTGTTGCTATTCTGTAACAGTGAGCTTTGGAGAACTTTCTATTTCTCTCATCATCCTCCTCACTGTGTGTGGTGGCAAAATAAACTTGCATCCCCGTCCAGGCTTGTTTACCACTGTTCCAGTTGTTTTAAACTTCGTAATAATTCCTCTGACAGTAGATATGGACAGGTGTAGGCGAGTGGCTGTTTTCTTGTAGCCACTGCCTGACTTGTGAAGGTCAACGCGCATCTGCCTTACTTGAATGGTATGTTCCTTTGTCTTTCCCATGTTAAAGAGAAATGGCCTCTGTGTCACGTCATATTTATACCCCAGGGAAACAGTAAGTTGTGAATTACTAATTAAATGTTCCTACAACTTCAAAAACTACTGTAGAATTGACAGAAATACTTTAATTACATCTATTTCCTAAGAATTGTTAGGGGTGCCAAGAATTGTTGAACAGGTGATTTTATGAAGAATAATTGTCTTATTCAGGGATTTTTCCCCCTTAAAATTTACTTGAGTTAAAGGTTGGATTTTACTCTTTTTTCCATCGTGGTTATTTATATTATTTAGAAGAAAGCTCCATTTATTAGATGCTAAAGAACACATCTTAACCAGGGATGCCAATAATTATGTGAGGATAATGGAGAGAGAATATGAATGAAAGGTTCAAAGACAAAGATTGAGAGTTAGAAAGTTAGGAAAATGGAGCAAAAGAAGGGAGGCAGAAAAGAATGATATGTTGGAGAGAAAAAGAAGAAATGAAGAAATGCAGAGAGAGACAAAGTGTGTGAGAGGACAGAGAAATTTATATTAAGAAAGTGAGGCAGTGCATGGGTGGGTGGGTAAAGAGTGTTTGAGATGTGTGTCTAGATGCCCCCTGTTGGGATCAGTGGGGTTGTTCTTCTGTTCTCTGTCTAGCTGGAAGTGATTGTGACAGGTTTGGGCAGTGAATCAGCGCTGACCCTGGCCTTGCTCTGGGCTACCTCCTGGACATCTGGACACTGATAGCACTCTCAGCTGCCATCCCAACTCCACACACACACACACACACACACACACACACACACACACACACACACACACACACACACACACACACACACACACACACACCTGCCTTGACGAGCTAAAAATAACACTTATTTCTACAACATACATTAATATTTTATTCATTGAATCATCTGATCATATTTTTAATTGTGGAGCAAAGGAACTGGTGCCATATCACCCACTTTGCTTCCTCTAACTTCCTACAGTTTGTCAGAATGACTGACTGGATCAAATTAATATTCTAGAGCATTATAGAGAACTTTCTGTAGGGTACTGCAATTTTTCAGAACAACTGTCTGGATCATACGAACAATATAGAGCACCATAAAATCACAGAACCCTTAACTAATGTCAGATGTTTGAGTGTTTACACCCTTACAACTTCCATTGTTTTCAGAAAACACATTTTGCTGAAATCAGCAAGAGATTTTAACTCACCATCTGCCATAGAGCCAAAGTGTACCTCTATCTGTTAAACATGGTGGTGGATTTTTTGTGATTTGTAATTTGGACCTCCTGCAGGAGATTCTTATGGTTCTCCATTTCTTCTCAGAATAACTCTTTAAAGATCAGTTTTGGAATTTTTTTTTTCACATATAGTCTTTGATTTTACCTTTCTGGTGATACAGCCTATGTGTTTAAGCAATCCAACCTTTGTCCACAGGCAAGGCTTGCTGGGAGACATAGGACAGTGTAGCACTTATTGTAGCTCCAGCAGTCAGGCTAAGCCATCTCTCACGACTAAAGATGATGGAGCTGTGTGTCACTGTGTGAGGGGAACAGTGAGTGGTTAATAATAGTTTTTAGCACAGTCTTGGCTAAAGCCCCAGCAGGCTGCACTTAAGCTCTCTGCTTTTCGTGCTCCGTGACACGGGCTGTTTGCTTAGATGGAGGGTTTGGGAACAGTGGGTGGGTTGGGGGGTGGTAGGCTAAATGTTTACCTCAGGCACAGACTTTTAAAGATCATAGTTGTATTCCACTATGTTTGAAAAGACTGGCATTACAAATGAATTCATAGAGAAAGTTTTTTTGGTTTGTTTGTTTTTGAAAGATTTTTAATACAATGATCATAATTCTATTTTCGACTCTAAGTATCCATTTTATCAGCTCACTGACCATACAGGAGCTCTTTATAGTTCTAAAATTACAGACTGTATCTGTTTCCCTGTGTACTTTGTAAATCTTTCACCCTGTCCCTCAATGGTCAGGGCCCCACAGGACCACCACAGAGCATCTATTATGTGGGTGGTGGGTCACTCTCAGCACTGCAGGGACATTGACAAAATGGTGGTGTGTTTGTGTGCGTTGCACTGGTATGAGTGGATCAAGCACAGCAGTGCTACTGGAGTGTTTAAAACCCCTCGGTGTCACTGCTGGACTGAACGCGGTCCACCAACCAGACATATTCAGCCAACAGTCTCCTGTAAGCAGCATCCTGTGAGCACTAATGAAGGACTAGAGGATGTGCAGCAACAGAGGAGCTTCTCTCTCTTTAAATTTACAGTGTTTAAATACTCCAGCAGCAATGTTGTGTCTGATCCTCTCATACCAGCATAACACACCAACACACCACCATGTTACTGTTTCTGCAAGGGGGTCAGTGTGGCATGAAGGCAATCAGCTTTTGGCACTGCAGAGACTTTATTGGAGCAAAGGTTGCTTTCATAGTGGCCTTCAGCTGGTCTGCATTACTGTTTCAGGTGTTTCTTATCTTCATTTTCACAAAATCCCATAGCTTTAGTCCAAGTTCTTAAATGGACTTTTCTTGAAAATTCTCTCAAGGCTGTGGTCATCCGTGTCACTTGTGCATCTTTACCCACCACATTTCCCCCTTATTTTCCTCACATTTCATTAATATGTTTTGATATAGATAGTCTGACACCAATGATCTTTTGTGGCTTACCCTCTTTGTGGACAACAGTCAGGTCAACAGCCTTCCTCCACTTTTTTGGCTGTGTGTGCTGAAGTCGACACAGTACCTATATTGTTTGAACAGTAACATGATGAAGGCCTGGGATATTTGATTTTAAATGTAATGAGTGTAATACGTCTGACAAATTTGAATTCAATTATGCATAAAAAAAAAAAATCATTATATAATTTTCAGATGCACTGTAATCAAGAATGTGCAGAAAATGTTCTTAAATTTGTTTCATGTAGATGATTTTCTCACTCATTTACATCAAAAGCAAAATTTGAACATCAACAATCTTTGCGGTTTTACACTTTGACATTATTTGGATCCCTCATTTTTTTCTTGGTCCTTTACATTATGATGAATGGACCAATAATAAAGGCCCAAAATGCCTTTGTTAAATAAATGGAAATTGTTTGTTGTTTCTAAAGTGTGTAGAAAATGATTATATTTAAGTGTCTGTTGATGGTATGATCACTCAGAGCATCAATGATATGTGTCATTTGAAACCAAACATTTTGGAACAAGCATTTAATATGACTAATCATCTTTTGGTCTTAATTATAAAAATAAACTACATTAAGATCCAGTGTAATGTATTTGCTTTATACTTCATTTAAAATTCATATAATACATAATAAAATAGACCTTATACATAAATTAATTTCTTCATTAATGTGACTGCTCATACTGGAAGAGTACACTATGTTTTCCTGCTTGTGCCACAGTGACTGCTTCTGCTTGTTGCCTGGTGTCAACATTATTCTACCCAAGGGACCAATCACAGTGCAATTTATCGAGCGTGAACGGCATCGGGTAATAACAAACTGAATGCAAGTCCTAAATGGAAAGCGTTGTGTTTAGTGACCCATGCGTGGAGGCAGAGGAAACTCATAACATCCATTACTCTGGCTAGTTAATGGCTCTTAGCATGCCCTATTAATTACACGCACAGAGAAAGTGGCCCAACAAAGGCAACAATGCTGGCGGTCCCTTCCAGCCACTCTCTTCTGCTGCATTATTAACGACTAATGAAGCAGGCACTTCCCCTTTGTGGGATTTAATAGGCTCTAATAGGGCAGTCACAGACAGAGCGGACTGTCTACCTGCCTTAACCACAGGATTGGTTCTTAATGATGCTAAGCTAATGCATTTACACATCTCCATTTTAGGCAGGCTACATCATGTAAGTTGCTGGGGTTTTTTTTCTTTTCTTTTTTTTTTTTGGTCTGGGGTTTTTAAAGTGGTTTGACATTAGAGAAATAATCCTGGGGCAAGACAACCTGGTCATAGTGTGGTTCATAACAAGGACTTTGGAAATTGAGGATTTACAATATTTTACAAAAATACATACAAAAATATGTCTCTCAGTATTGAGAAAGTTTTCATTGTAAAGATCACATTAAATACAAATACAGTAAAAAAAATAAAATAAAATAAAAAACATATATATATATATACATACACATATATATACATACATATATATATACATACATATATATATTCAGGAACAAAGCTTGGTTCCAGATTTCAGCTGGATTCCCCCAGCTAGTGTGGGGATGTATGGAATTCCATTACCAGCTCACTTATTTAGGATAAGCACTGAGACCACGTGTTGGAAAGTTCCATTATTTCCTGCTATTTTGTTGCTATTTAATATGTGGAAATTTCATACTGGACTTGACATTTTGGATTACTCGTTCTCCAAATTCTAGGATGGGTAGGTACTGTATGTCTGGTCTGTATGTCCTGGAGTGCCACGCTACTGCACAATTTTGATTAGAAACAACCTTACTTGCCAAGTTTGGTTGGTCTGTTTGAGCAGGAAAATCAGCAAACTGTACAGGAAGCAGGCACTCCGGGACGAGGTTGTTCCCTGCTCTAGGAGCTTGAGTTTTGTTTCTAAGACTGGATATTAAATGAATAAACATCTGAAAAGAGGAGTTTAGAGCACTGAGCAACAGTCCAGTTCTTTTTCTCATTAGCCCAGATAACACACTTCTGACATTGTCTCTACCGAAGCAGTGGCTTGATATTAGGAATGCTGCAGTTGTAGCTTCTTTCCTGGAGATGATGGTGCATGGTGTCTCTTGATGCCTTGACACTAGCATCTAATTTTGGCCAGGCAAAAATACCACATGTAACAGGTAAGGTGGATCTGTAGATGTTTAAGCTCTTCATAATACTGTGTCATCCTGTTGAGCATTTATGAGTTATGTGATTGCAGTGAAATTGCATCTTACAGTACTAGACCTCCTGGAGTTTTGTTTGTGTGTGTGTGTGTGTGTGTGTGTGTGTGTGTGTGTGTGTTTTCAGAAAAGCAAGTGGGCCTCTTGCTCTTGATTTATGCTGTGAGTAAGAAGTAGAGTTCATTTCTTCTCACCACTCGATTAATCACCTCTCCCATGCACGTACATTCTGATTTGCAGCTTTCAATGAAGAAAGCATCTGGAGATGCACCCTTCCCTCTGCCTAAATGGCGATGGAAATCAAAACAGCATTAAATTCAAAAGCATACAAGAAGCATGCATCTCTAATGGGGCCCTATACCCACTTAGGTATAGTGCTCACTAGCTCAATTTGTGATGTATCAAGTTCTCTGATGTCCGGCACACTTTGCACAGTACGGCTGCAGAATGATAAACTTGCTGACAGATTTTGCAGGAAATGTGCTCTTAAATGACTCTGGAAATGATTTAGAGAAATGCTTACAGAAGCCTGGGGTACATTAATGTGGAAGAATACAGCCATGTTTTACTGGCAGTGTGTTTAATTTGGTTGGATTTATCCCTACGAAAGCTTATGGAAGTTGATACTGGTTTTGTATACTACTTACTAGGGTGGCAATGGAAGCCAGAGGATGAAGGCAACAAAGATAGGTGTTTCTAATAAAGTGGCCAGTGAGTGAAGGCAAAAAGATGGTGTTTCTAATAATGTGGCCAGTTTGTGGAAGCACACGGTAGGCGTTTTGAATAAAGTGGCCAGTCAGTGGAAGCACAAGGTACTTGTTTTTGTTAAAGCTAAAAAAGCTTGGTGAGGGTAGAAACAGATCTCTAAGGATGTGGCAGGTGTAGCTGTGCACAGTCATAAATGGTTATATTTCTGCTTTATCAATGTTGTATTTCAATCCTGCTATTCTAATTAGCACCAGCATGCGTGAGGTGGGCGAAACCTAAGTAAATCACCTCTGTAATTCAGAGTGATGCTGGAGATGCAGTGTGTCACTGCGGTGCAGCTGCTATGTGTCAGCTCCAATATCACCCTAAATAAGTCACAAAACAAGATTACAGTGTTGAAAGGGTAGCATACAGAAACCTCAAACATCCTAAAGATCTTGGGCCAAACCTCTGAACTTCTGGCTTTCTGAATAATGGTTGGTGTTACCTACCACTGGTTGGGGTCCCATTTCGGCCTTTCATTTTTTTGTTGTTGTTGATATAATTAAAATATAAAAGACAGAGACTGACTGATGCCTAAAATCCCCTCTTTTATAATAGGTGAAGTTTTCTTCTAAGAAAGAAGAAAAAGTGGAAAACATGATCCTTATACCATGAAATCAATAGAAGTTGTATGCCACGTGGATCAAACAGAGACTCTAAACAGAACATATGTTAAGTGCTTTATATGCAAAGTTGATAATGGTACAATATTGATAATCTGAAGCTATTTCTTCTCCTCCAACTGATGGTGAGTTCAACTATATCATTTTTTGAGGTTCAGATGTCTGCTTTAATGCACAACAGCAATTCTAGGTAACTTCCTCTACAACAAAGTGATTCACACCAAATTCACACTGAAAGACTTTGTTTATATCATAACTGTTTAATTATGCAGAAAATTGCTCTTCAGTAAGAATAGTGTTGTAATGATGGGGCTGAGGCAGGCTGTTTGTGCAGAGGGCTTTTATTAGAGGCAGGGGTCAAGAAACAGGCAGACACAATCAGTGAAGGCATATGCAAAATCTAAGTCAACCACAAGCAATAGGTCAAAAACAAACAAATCAATAATAATCATCAAGAATCAATAAAGAATAACAGCACTTGGGTATGGAACACAGATACTTTGCACCTCGCTGAGCACCTCAAGCTGAGGTGCATAAAAAGAGTCCTAATCAGTCCTTGCAGCTGTGTTAATTAGATGGGCCTCAGGTGAGAGGCAGGTTTAGCTCAAACCATGTGGAGCGCATGGCTTGTGCATCTGATATCCCTCCTGAGAACAGCAAAAGCAGATATTACAAGTGTACAGGTTTTCATAATTTTATTCCATTTTTGTTCATAATTTAATTCAAAAGGGTAAAACGGAAGATTATTATATTCATTACAGATAGATCAGTAGATCAATATGGCCTATACGATTTTGAGTGATTTATTATTCAAACAGTATAAACACCATGTCTAGTTCAGCAAATGCAACCTCCATCATGGGAAAGAGCACTGATCTGACAGTAGTCCGGAAGATGATCACATATCCCCCTTTTAGTGCTGGCTGTTCTCAATGTATTGTGTGCTGTAACAATGTATTAACAGAAAGTTGTCAGGAAGGGGAAACTGTGGTGGGAAAAAGTGCATCAATGATGACTGCAGTCTTCAGAGGATTGTTAAGAAATGTTGATTCAAGAACGCTAGAGAGCTTCACAAGGAGTGGACTGAAATCCACTTTTGAAATGAAAGTAAATTTGTTTCATTTGGAAATCAAGAACCTGAACCCTGAAGAGTGGAGAGGCTCAGAATCCAAGGTGCTGTACTGATACAGTAATTCAGGGTAAAGGAGACCCAACCAATTACTGAATATATACATGAACATTCAGTACTTCTGAGAAGTTG
The DNA here is from genome assembly GCA_034509495.1 of Acestrorhynchus altus. Taxonomy (NCBI): domain Eukaryota; kingdom Metazoa; phylum Chordata; class Actinopteri; order Characiformes; family Acestrorhynchidae; genus Acestrorhynchus; species Acestrorhynchus altus. The sequence continues at coordinate 18,897,319 of CM067512.1, read as the reverse complement.
AACATTGTTGTATTGTCCAATTTGATCTGATTTTCATGAGCTATAAGCCACACTGATCAACAGGAAAACAAAAAAAGGCTGGGAATATTTCACATTTCACATACGATAGTTTACCTTTTAATTAATTTCTTCACACAAAATGAACCGTAACACAATATTCTCATTTGTAATAGATCAGATCATCTTGAGCACTAGACAGTAAGAATTATCAACTGAGCTGTGTATCTGTCTGTAACTTCTGGAGAAGCTGAATCTGCCATTTGACCCCAGTGGGTGTGAGATTGTTGAGCTGTTAGAGCAGGGTGTTAGCCTGTACCAGCCAAACGGGCTCAGACTTCTTGTTTCTCCCCCTGCTGTTAACTGCAGGCCAGCTGCTGACAGGCTCTTTCAAAAAGCTGCTGCGATGCTATGTGATGGAAGTAAAAATTTCTAGTGCTAAATCTGAATTAATGAAACTTCTCAAGAATAAGCAGCATCTGTCCTGAGACACTGATTTTTTTTCACTGCTGTGATATTTGGTGTTCTTAATTCTACCTGTTTTACCATGACTGGTGCTGGGTTTTGTGCTAGCTCGGAGTGTGGCATGTGTAGTTTAAATCCATCTTCCACCACCAATGATAATAATAGTGTTTGTGCTAATGTCAGATAATTAGATCTCAGTTGGAAAAGGTGGACAAGTTTGAAGTGTGCATCCAGGGTCTATTAAAGGATAGCTCGTCGACCAGAGGAGGATGGGTTCCTCTCTTGAGCCTTGGTTCCTCTCAAGGTTTCTTCCTCCTAAACTGAGGGAGTTTTTCCTTGCCTACTGGCTGCTCATTTGAGGCTTGGACCCGGATCCTTGTAAAGCTGCTTTGTGACAACTTGCTGTTGTAAAAAGCGCTATATAAATAAAATTTGATTGATTGATTGATAGATTCAGTATTAGCATCCTCAGGTGCTTCAGGAAGAGACAGCACCCCCTCGACTTCAGCTTCAGAATCCTCACAGTGGGGCAAATGGGTGACATCTCAGTGGCAAAAAGCCAAAGCTAACCCACACAAACATCGCTCCCCACCTATTCACATGTCAAAAAGGTTTGCCCCACTCAGCAAAGCACCTGTTGAGGAGCCTGTTAAACTCTGGTCGTAGGAGATTCTATTGTCCAACATGTGAAACTAGCTAGTCATTTAGGTCACAGCTGTTTACCAGGAGCTTTACCAATAGCTTATTGCTGAGGTATAGTTCTGCTTGACTAACTCATCCTAAAGGTAGGCTGGATGGAGCTCCATGAGCCCAGAGAGTGCACTTCAATTACTCCACACTTGTTGGAGGGCTTTATACTCCTCTAGCCCACACTCAGCATTGGGGTTGCATGTTTTCAAGGCTGCACCATGGCATCCCATTCTGTTGGCCAATGTTTGGGAGATTATACAAGTTGCAGGTGTCAGGACTGGGTACATCTTAGAGTAGATGAGCTCAGGACAAATCATAATTAAACAAGACTTCAAAGGTCTTTAGTCTTTTCTTGATGTGTCAGAAGAATAGATTTGGTGAGATAATGCCAGGATGGTAAACATGCTTGAAGAAGCTTAGAGAGAGAGAGACAGAGAGAGAGAGAGAGACAGAGAGAGAGAGAGAGAGAGAGAGAGAGAGAGAGAGAGAGAGAGTGAGAGAGAGGGGGAGTGAGTTGGATGTCTGCCAGCTTATTGGCCAAGACACCCAGAAAATGCCTCCAATCAACCTTCCTGGATCAAGCCACCATACTAAACTGCATATACCTCTGAAAAAAGGGGTGACCTTGACCACACTTTGTCGCTGCTGTCCATACTAGCTGGTGCTTCAGTCTAATGGGTTCACTCGAACACTGACTGTGAGCAAATGGAGTTTCAGGGTTCCTATTTATAGACTTTTTCCACATCAGCTTCCTAGTGTTGTAGAAGCTGGCATCTACCCTTGTAAGGGTGCTCCAGTCACACATTATTCAAACATTTGAAGTCATCTTGCAATGGACCTGTGCAGAGAGTATTCCGACCTTGCACCCAATAATTCCAGGGACTGGACACACCACCTGATCATGGTGAAGCAGAGAGGAAGATAAAGTTTGAAATAATTAGTCAACAATGTTAAGCCAAATGTTCTGTAGTATTCTGTAGAGTGATGTTGAAGAGGGAGGGCAAGAATCACCTTTACCAGGTGGATATGTTGGCCCCTCCTTCTTCCCCCAGGCATCTCCAGGCACCTAACGCACTTTGAGGGCTCTGCCACTCAGGAGTCAGAGCTTAATTTTTTGCCTCATGGGGAGCTTGCCTACTTATAACCAGCCTTATTTTCACCATATAAAACAACTAATTACTACGTTCAGAGCAAATAGAAAAGAAAGAACTATAGGCAAGTCCTTACAAAAGTGTAAAATGTAATCTATTTATCTTAATTTACACCTAAATCTAAACCTAACCTTACCTAACCTTAATCTACACCTAATCCTATCCTTAATCCTAACCACAGGTGTGTAGAATAGCCAAAAACTATCTGTCTATCTACCACTTTTAGCTGCATACTCCATCCCACCATTAACCAAAACTAACAAGTTTGCAAAATCATGCAATATTAATGTTGCCCTGTCTGCCGTTTGAGCCTTTTCTTAGCAAGCACAGTGTTCAAGCTGTTAATGACATTAACAATATGTGAACGTATGACTGCGTTTAATTGATATAAATATACAATGATCAGAGGTGAGTAATTCAGGTCCAGAACGTAAAAAGTTTAGCTGCAGCAGAGCTACCCAGGAAGTCCATCTTGCAGCAGGTATTTATTTTCTAGAGCAGGATTATCCTTTTTTAGTCTGGATGAAGCAAATTGTGCATTCAATTTGTGAACATTATTCAAAAATGTAATGGGAGGAATGCAGAGTATACAGTGCCAGTTACCTATTTTGTTACACTATATCTTGTATTTACATTTATTTTTTTATCTGAATTGTATGTGATGTTTCTGCATAAAATGCTCTACGTTGGTGAAGTGAACTGAGAAAAAAATATATTTTAAAATACTTGCAAATAAAAAAACAAAAAATTGGCATGTGCATATGTATTCAGCCCTTGTGCTATGAAGCCACTACATAGTTCTGGTGCAACCAATTACCTTTAGAAGTCACACGGTTAGTGAAATGAAGTCCACCTGTGTGAAAGTGTCACATGGTCTGCCAGTATATACACACTTTTTATGAAAAGCCCCAGAGGATGCAACACCAAAAGGCACCAATTACCAAATAAAACCATGAAGACCAATTAGATCTCCAAACAAGTCAGGGAAAAAATTGCTGAGAAATGCAATCAGGGTGGGTTGTAAAAAAAATATATCCAAATCTCTCATGATCCCCCGGAGCACCATCAATTCCATTATAATCAAATGGAAAGAACATGGTACTACAAAAACCTGCCAAGAGATAGCCACCCACCAATTCTCTCAGACCGGACAAGGAAGACACTAATCAGAGCACTGAGACCAAAGGTAATCCTGAAGGAGCTGCAGAGTTCCCAAGCAGTGACTGGAGTATCTGTCCATACGACCACAAAATGCTATGTCGGGCACAAAACCAACATACCTCAGTATCTCAAGAACACCATCCCCACTGTGAACTGTGCTATGGGGATGTTTTTCAGCAACAGGGACTGGTAAATTTGTCAGAGTTGAGGGGAAGGTGCATGGTGCTAAATACAGGACATTCTTGAGCAAAACCTGTTTTGGTCTGTCAGTGATTTGAGCCCGAGATGGAGGTTCACCTTTCAGCAGGACAATGACCCAAAGCATATTGCTAAAACAACACTCAACTTAAGGGGAAATATGGAAAAGTATTGAAATGGCTAAGCAAAGCCCAGACCTTAATCCAATTGAGAATCTGTGGTGAGATTGAAGATTACTATTCACCAGTGGAAACTATCTAACTTGACTTTACCTGGCAATGGGTAAAAATTCCAAAAGCAGGATGAGGCTCAAGAGACCTATGTTATTTAGTCCTATTTGTTGTTTGCTTCACAATAAAAAAAACAAATGTTCAGTGTTGTTCAATGGCATGTTCTGTAAATGAAATGATGCAAACCCTCCAATATTCCATTTTAATTCCAGGTAAACAAAATACAGGAAAAAAACTTTCACAAGGCAATATAAGTACATTTTATAAGTACATTTAACAGAATTAATGTAATTTATTGCCTCACAAAAGTACTTCAGTAAGAATAAAAAGTATCCTCTTTTAAAAGAACTCTTAAATGTACAATTTGTTAAAAAAAAGCACATTTACTCCTTTACTATCCACTTCTGACCTTTACCTAACAATAACCTACACCTTTACACTTAAAACCTGACATCTGCACTTCATGGCCAGTTACATGTTATATTTTAAGTTTTGTATCTAAGGATCAGGGTAACCTAAAGACATGATGCACATATCATAAAAAAACTACAAGGCTTACCCTGTCTATGTTGGTCTTATCTGGTTATTTTGAACTTATTTAAATCCAATTAAAAATTAGCCTTCCAGTGCATGTTTACTGCCCTGTCCACATGCACATGCTTGACCTGCATGCAGAGTCTGACTGATCAATAGGAGGGAGTGGGGCTGATGACATTACTGATCCAGATATTGGGTAATAGAGTAAAATCAAAAGGGAGGAGCTGTTGACTCTCTTCCTTTCTCACACAATGTTTCTGACATTTGCTCACACAAATTTCAGAATGAAAGTCCTGAGAAGGGATCATTCTGACACATACAAAAATGACAAAAATAACAAAGGACACTTAGGGTTTTTTATTTTATTTATTTTCATTTTTTTACATTATTTGAACCACTGTCAATTATTTTGAATACTTTATTGCTATTAATATCCTTTTAAATGTAATCATTACAAACAACTTATCAAAATGATTGCTCAAAAACAGTGAACTCCTAACAGGATTTCTGAGATTTCTGAACAAAAAATAAAAAATAAAAATAAAAAAACACAAAATAATTGTAAGCACAAGTAAATTTTTGATCAGAATAATCAAATTCTTAGAAATATTTAAATGATCTTAAATTAACATCTAAAATTAAGAAAGAAAAAACAAAAAGAAAACCACAAAACTACGGTTCTAAAGGTTAATGTACACCTAAACCTAACCTTAACCCAACAATAACTTAACCTTAACCCATACCTAAATGTAGCTGAAGAGAGATAGGGAATCATATTTTGGTCCATGAATTTTATTTTTTGTAAGCTCCATAAACTTCATAAACACCAGGTTTCCCCCAATTTATCTCCCAGCACTGTCAGTCCTTCTTTCAGTACGAGAGACTGGTTGTGTGTTTGTGTATGTACTTAGCTCAACAGCGCTACCAGTGGCCAGGCAGAAACAAAAAGGCCTTTTTGGAGATCTTGATGCAAGGACAGCTGTTCATGTGCATTTGTTGACACGCTGAGAGAACATGTGGAACATGTGGGGAGGGTGGAAAAGATGTGGACTAACATTACAGAATTTTACACAAATATCACTATGCCATTCTCTCTATGACACTGTGACCACTGTGTATATCAAAATGATTCTGAGGCTGCTATTTTAAAATAAATGTGATACATAATGTAGCTTTGAAACATTTGCAAATGATGAGGAGTGTCTAGATTTGCTGACATGTCTGACCTATTGCATTGTTTTAGTTTCACCGATGTCCCATTTTAATCTTACAATTGAGGAAAAAAATCATATACACTCACCTTAGGGTTTGGAGCTAGCTTTTGTAGCCATGCACAACATGTCCAAAACCATCCAGAGAGCCCGTCTAATAAGAACAGATGATCACACACAGCTTGTATAATCTCCATAGAAAAGCAACAACCAATTGAATGGGATGCTCTGGAGCAGCACATCAAGCTTGGCTAGAGGGATGTAAAGCTTATTCATAATTAATAATTTGCAATTAGGACGACTGTCATGGTCAGAAATTGAGAACGAATTAGCAGGTTAATATGTTACTAATGGGGCATTGAATGCGATAAAATTTACGTATTTTGTTGGTAAATGTATAGCCATCAGGGAGCTGCACCCACAGTAATATCCGGTAAGACTTTTGTGTGTGTTTGTCTATATGAGAGCAGAAGTGACGGTCCACAAGAAACATTACGGTCAAGATGAGTAAGTTATTAGATCAGGTCACATGCTGGCAGTCCCTGCATCTCCATTTGGTGCCATTAGGAGCGGAGAGGGTGCGTTAGTGCAGGATGGTTTGGCTGGTTTGGGTTTGAGGGGAGAGGATGTGGTCTCTGCTGTGGCCTGAGATGATTCACTTCTGGGGGGTTGTAAAAACATAATTGCCCAGGGCTTTTTGTTTTATTGCTCTTTATTGAAGAGGGAATGAGGTGGCGTGCTGGACCAAGCCTGCCTGTAATGGCTGTCTTCTCCCACTCTGGGCTCCATTTTGATTCCAGATACAAAGCAATAATCAAATAGGGCAAGTACAGATGGGCTTGATTTGGGCAAAAGCAGATGTCTAAAATGCTAACGAGATAAGAATGAAGACGTTTGTCTCTGGATGGTGGCTTTTATGGCTGGAGATGCTTCAGGCAAACTATGGAATGTACAGCAAAATCTCATTTGCTGTCTCTATTTATAAGAAGTTGATGGCATAGCTGACATCTGATATATACTGTATATATATATATATATGTATATATATATATATATATATATCCAATATGTATAATATTGGTTTTAACTTCACACACCTGACAAAGAACATGTCCAAATTGTACCCAGTTGCACTGGTGTTCCTACTGTGATGTCACTTGCTAGTGTTTCAAGGTTCCAGGTGCGATTGGGGAGCGGGGCTGTTAAATTTGGTGCTTTGGGTACAGTTCTCTCATACAGGCCATCTCACTGCAAGGAACTCTCTGAAGATGTGAGAAATAGAATTGTTGCTCTCCATAAGGCTATAAGAACATTGCTTACACCCTGAAACGGAGCTACAGCATGGTGGTCAAGGTCATTCCAGGATGGGTTCCATACAGGATTGACCAAAGAATTTGAGTCCATGTGTTCAGCATCATTTCCAGAGGTTGGCTTAAAAAAAATGCATGAGTGCTGACAGAATTGCTGCAGAGGTTGAAGAATTGGAAGGTAAGCCTGTCAGGGCTTAAACTCTAGACCGTACACTGCATCAACTCGGTCTGCATGGCCATCATCCCAGAGGTAAGCCTCTTCCTGATGCACAAAAAAGCCCACAGTTTGCTAAAGAGTTCAAGAGCATGGATGACTGGAAGAATGTCCTGTGGTCTGATGAGACCCAGATTAAATTATTTGGCTTAAAAAAATAGAATATAAATAGGGAGACATTTTGTTACAATAGCAACAATGTTGCTTGATATACTGGGTTTGCATGATGTGTAGTCTTTTGCACCTTTATTCTGTATTTATGCATTTGGAAGTGTGCTGTAAACATAAATGTAAAGCATGCAATTCCACAATCCTGACCGGACCTGGCATGCCAGACCTCACTGTTGAGCCTTCCAGAGGTGCTGAAGGCTCAGGAAGCCACATTTGGGCCAACATGCACTGATCCCTGTGAAGAGCTTGTGAGATAGTGGGGATGTTAAAACATGGGTGAAACAACTAGATTGGGCCCTATTTGTAACCCCAGTTTGTCCCCTTCATCATGTAAAATATCTTATTGTATTATTGTAGTAAAATCATTGTCCAAGGACGTACAAGCCTGGACAATTAGATCAGGATTGTAGAATCATCCATTGCTTTTGGGATTTGGACCATGTTGGAACATTAAACTAATATTTTGCTTCAAGGGAGTTGGAATATCCATAGAGAAACTGAGCTGGGATTTCTGCCCTCTTCCACTCTGCACAATGAGATTCAGCAGCCCAGACTGGCTGAGCTCCACAGTAAAATTACACCAGAGCTAGACATCACTGCAGTTGGAACCTGTCGAGACTAGTGACACAATGCAAGTGTGAAATTGAACCTAATCCAGACACTGTGACAGTCACAAAGCTGGGCCTGTGCGTGAGTGTGCAGATCTGTCTTAAAGCAACAGTTTGGCCAGAAAAAAACATGTATTATCGAAACATATTTGATCAGCTGAGATATGTGAACATTGCTCCATTAGGTTTTCTACAAAGGTAATGTAGCTAACTAGCAATGTAAACTTATACTCCAACGAAAACTTGTATCTCCATGATGTCAACTTTACAAGAGAAGGCAAAAATGTTCTTAACTTTCAATATAAGTGAATGTAAAATAAGAGCATTTCTATTGGTCTGTTCATTCAGAAATGAACAAAAATTGAGATACACGGTTTTCACTGGACAGCAAAAATATATGCGTCCATTACTCGTTAAGTATATTAGCCTTATAGTTCAAGTGTAAAGCTAAAAAATACCAAGCATTTCTGGTCTGATTGAATACATTTGAAACTAATTTTTTGAATGATCACTTGAAAGGCTTTCAACCAGTTACCCTTTCTGTTTTTCAGCCACTTGAGTCCAGCTCAGAATTAAGATGCGCTGGTTTAAGTCTCTCTCTCTCTCTCTCTCTCTCTCTCTCTCTCTCTCTCTCACACACACACACACACACACACACACACACACACACACACACACACACACCAAAGTGGATTATATTATAATGAGCTTAATTTAAACAGCAAGCTTTGTCCCTTTCATAAGATTACACCATTAAAATTCATCTCATCTCACACTTTTTTTTAAAAGGATTCTATATATTTCCATTCAGCTGAACAAATATATGAGAGTCCAAGAAAAACATAATATGCATACTGTGTGAGTAAATGTGGGTGTGTGCCTTACTAATTGATTTTTTTAATCCATTGTTTGTGCCAGATAAAGGACAATTTGAAGAACGCACTGCTAATTAGTTTTGAACAACGCATGATGATAAATGTTTTCTTTGCTCCTCACACCAAATGTTTTGCTCTTAGAAAAGAACTGTAAATGTCCAGTACATTATAATCTCTCCAAATGATTACATTAATGTTAGGTTGTATTATTATTTCTGATAAAAGTAATATCATTATTAATAGTAGTCTTTAGTGTACACTACTTTTTTTAGAAACACAACACAATACTTATTTGTGTCATATTTCAGACCCTGACAGATATTGGCCTAAACATTTATATCAACTGCTTATGACTGATTTTAACCCTCCAGAACCATATATATATACATATATATATATATATATATATATATATATATATATATATATATATATATATATATATATATATATATATATAATTAGAAGGTGCAAGTAAGTACAAGTACATTTTTTATCAAAATATTGTCAAATTCATATACATATTTTCATTCTGTTCATTTTTACATATAAAAATTAAGAACAATTTGAGTAGGATTTCCTGAAAATAACAATATACGTGAGTATGTGAGCATCTACTATAAATATGTTTAAATTATTCTGGAAAATAAAAAATGTCTTCAATAAACATCTAATAAAACTGGATTCTTAAAGTTAAGTGTCATTTTATTCTGCCTGTATAATCTATGACTGATGAACATGTGATGAATGTTAAAGTTAAGATGTGATTATTTATGCATTCATTGGAGCCTACATTAGAGATCTGTTGCCCTGAGGTCAGCACCCGGTCTGCAAGGGTTACATGGAGTAAGTTAAATGTTGAAACAGTGAATATTGAACTAAAATGCTATCCCATTCAGGAAATATGAGAATGAAAGCAGATGTGTGTGAACATGTGTTTTATGGTCCTTTTGTTAATTTTTTATATGTTTTTTTTGTGAAGGTCAGTAAGGCAGTTTAGATCAGTTTAGATCATGACCATCAGATTCTTCTGATCTGGTAGTCATGTGGATTATCGGGTATTCTGCTCTGCCAGTATATTTACTGAGCCAATGATATACAGATCGACTGAATCACTCGGGATGCCAAATGAGTGAGTGGAGTTTATTGTCGATGTGAACTTCATGTTTGTAGTGGAGTTTAAAACATTGCAACAATGAAAACACTTGCTTACATCCATCATATATAATATATTTGCATTTACTGCATTTGGCAGATGCTCTTGTCCAGAGTACAAAAGTGCTTTGCTGTTCAAATATTCTTAGCTAGTGTGTAGAGGCTGGAATCCAGACATAGCTCTTAGATGCTTAGATGCTGCCAAATACAAATGATAATACTCAACATATTATACTTTATCAGACAAGACATCGTAAATTATAAGCCTTTAATGAGTTAAATGTTCTTGAAAGAGATAGACAGTAAGTGACCGAGCTGTTCGGACCCCATGTTGAAGTTTATTCCACCACTTTGGTTCCAAGACAGAAAAGAGTCTGGATGCTTGTCTTCCATGCTGAGGGATCGTGGGTCAAGCCGAGCTGTACTTGATGGTATAGTTTGGGTTTTGATCATTGCCATCAATTACTGAGGGGCTGGTCAATTTTTTGGCCAGCATAAAGGTTTTAATTTATGCAGAAGAGAACACAGCATAGGAGTTACGTGTCTGAACCACGTATACATGATATCTCTCTCTCTCTCTCTCTCTCTCTCTCTCTCTCTATAGATAAAATCATATATATAAAATTATGAATTCATATTCACTAATTATATTAATCGCAAAGGTACACTACCGTTCAAAAGTTTGGGGTCACATTGAAATGTCCTTATTTTTGAAGGAAAAGCACTGTACTTTTCAATGAAGATAACTTTAAACTAGTCCTAACTTTAAACAAATACACTCTATACATTGCTAATGTGGTAAATGACTATTGTAGCTGCAAATGTCTGGTTTTTGGTGCAATATCTACATAGGTGTATAGAGGCCCATTTCCAGCAACTATCACTCCAGTGTTCTAATGGTACAATGTGTTTGCTCATTGGCTCAGAAGGCTAATTGATGATTAGAAAACCCTTGTGCAATCATGTTCACACACCTGAAAACAGTCTAGCTCGTTACAGAAGCTGACCTTCCTTTGAGCAGATTGAGTTTCTGGAGCATCACATTTGTGGGGTCAATTAAACGCTCAAAATGGCCAGAAAAAGAGAACTTTCATCTGAAACTCGACAGTCTTTTCTTGTTCTTAGAAATGAAGGCTATTCAGATCTGAACCCCATTGAGCTGTTGTGGGAGCAGCTTGACCGTATGGTACGCCAGAAGTGCCCATCCAACCAATCCAACTTGTGGGAGCTGCTTCTAGAAGCGTGGGGTGCAATTTCTCCAGCTTACCTCAACAAATTAACAGCTAGAATGCCAAAGGTGTGCAATGCTGTAATTGCTGCAAATGGAGGATTCTTTGACGAAAGCAAAGTTTGATGTAAAAACATGTTATTTCAAATACAAATCATTATTTCTAACCCTGTCAATGTCTTGACTCTATTTTCTATTCATTTCACAATGTATGGTGGTGAATAAGTGTGACTTTTCATGGAAAACACAAAATTGTTTGGGTGACCCCAAACTTTTGAACGGTAGTGCAAAGAAAGGTAAACTTTTTATTTAAAATCTTATTTCTGAAGCAATTTCTTCTTGTTTAATGAACGTTTTTCTGATCTATCCACTTATACATTCAGTAGGTTTAAAAGAGAACTCACTTCAAAGATCTTAGCAAGAGGTGAGAGACTGTAGCTCCACCTCACTGTATATCACAACACCTACATTTAGAGTTCTATTAATTTTCACCCTAATGAGAGACTGTAGACTGTAAATTTCACTCTAATATTATATATATATTTTCTCCTCCAGGTGGGGCTTATTACCCAGTTGTGCCCTCGCGACAGCAATGGGATCTGCCACTTAAAGAAGCCTGTAGCACAGGAATTGCAGGACGGTAATGAACCAAGTAGTTTGACAAACCATGAAGCGTATGTGAAGCAAAATGTAATTTAATATATAAAAAATCAGACATGACTTTGAATTAGTGGGATATTTTACTTAAAAGTATATTTGAGCATGAATCCTTATTTGTGTCCAAATAAAATAGAAAGGGGTTCTAATTTCTTTGTCAAGGGAACAGCCGTAACATCATCCCTTTGGATTTAAGCTTCTATCTGACATTTTGGTCAAAAGTATTTTCTTCAGTTATTTTTAACATCATATGAAGTTTTTTGTAAATTCTATGCATTTTTGGACTCTTTATCTATAAAGCAAAAAGTTTATATCTTCAAAGTCAAACTCTAACTTTTGAATTAATTATAAAATGTCAATTTTAATAAAGTATGTTATTGTCAGTGAGATATTATGGTTATATGTAATATGAATATTTTTTCTAAGTTTGTATGACAAACTTGTCCCTACGTCCAAGCACAATGGATCTGTATGCACATTTATGGAACACAAAGAATGAAAAGTGTCAAATCTCTCTCCAGTCCTTTGCACTCCCACTCCCATGATCCTCTTCCATCTCACCTGACCATTATCTATGAACTTCATCTGTGTTCAGGTGTGTTTAAGACCAGCCAGGCTTTGCCTCAATAGCATCACGATGGGTTCTATGTATATTGCCTTTCCCATGTAGGACTTGTTTTTTGTGCTTTGCCTGTTTACGATTTTTGTCTGAGGCCTGGACTGTCTCATAACGTTGTCCACTTGCCTTTTCATTAAAGACAATTGTATTATTCTCTCCACATGTCTTTGATCTGTCCTGCCCTGAGAAAAAGAAATGTAATAAATGTAATAAATATTACAAATAAATGTCAGGATGATACATGTAGACAGTCTGTTACAACACTACTTTTGTAACTGAAAGCAAATTTGACCTGTTCCAAGACACCTCATTTACATATTTGATGACATCACAGAGGATATCTTGTCTGGTGGTCAATCTGTTTCTACCCCTATGCTGCCTCAGGTGAGCTTGCTGCTGGTGGTATTGTTTGGTGGATTACTCTGTATTGTTTCATTGTTTCTAAAGTGTGTTCATTTAATGAAATAATTAAAGTGGACTGAGCCTTTTATCTCTTCAGTTTGTCAGTCCACGATGACTGGACATGCTGTCAGGGTCGGACAGACAGAATAGATGACACAGGAGTGGAGCTAAATGCTGGGGTTGAGGATTTAATGGAAAAACACAAAGTACAAAACAAATGAAGCACGCTGATAAATACTAAACAAATAACTGACAGAAACTTAACATAACAGAAATCAAATTGGGATGGAAACAAACCAACAAACCTAAAAACTGAATCCCTACTCAAAGTTGGAAAAGAAAGCAAGACAGTAACAAGGGTCTTATATAGAACACAACATTGAACACACCTGGGATATGAAAAACAGGGGGCAGGGTCACAAATGAGATACAGCCTGTAAGGGGCGGAGCAAGGGAGGAGACAAGGAGAAGACAAACACAAAAAAGAGAAACAACCATTAGGACAAAACTGGAAGACAGAGGTGAATAGGACTGAAATGACAGACATGACACATGTTGCAGTAATCCAGGGCTGGATGTTGCTCAGTACATATCAAGTATATCAGGTCCATAAAGATGGTCACACTCAGAACCTGCTACATCTTCACCATTGATTTCCATGCTTTGCATCAACCCATTAAAGAATAGGATTTTGAATTCCTGGTCTCAAGTAGGAAAGAAATTTACTGTCTGCAGAACATTGCAAGACTGTCTCTGAGGAGAGGTGGTACAACTTAAAGTTACTGCAGCTCTTAGCCTGCTAAAACCCAATGGACTGCCACACATCCCAGGCACTGTCCTTTTTGTGACACTGAATGACAACATATATCATAACACAATTCTAGGCAGTCTGTAAAGTACAATGAAATATGTTTTATGGAAAATGACATTTTACGGTTTTGAAATTCTGCTCTTCATCCATTCTGACTTGCTCACAAACATTAGACAAGGCCTGTTTCACTCCAAACCTTGCCGTTGTGTAACATTGTTTGTTATTGCATTGTTATATTGTGGCTGTCGTCCACCCTGCACATCAGGCTGTCTTTTCTGTACAGCGCAACAACACACTTGAACTAGATGAACAAGTGTGTGTAGCAGGAGGTTGATCCAAAGGCAATAGAAACGGAGGAGATGTTCTGCCATTTCTGGAGCATCAACAGGCTAATGTCAGACAGGTTTATGGTGCTCATGAAGCAGGTAGAGGAGCTGCCAATCAATAACGAGGAGCAGCTACAGGGTGTCATCAAGAGGTCCATGAAGAAGCTGTTGCCCAAACCAACTTCTCTGCAGCACTCGATAAAATGTGTCTTATAGAGGTGAGTGACCCTTCTGCTCTTTTCCCTCTTTCCTTTATTCTGTCTTTCCTTTCCATTGCATGCTGTTTTTCCCTCTTATTTTTTTCACCACTTTAACACAACTTTTTCATTCTTCTTCTTTTCTACTTTTGTCTGTTTGTAAAACTATATTTGAATATTTGCTCAGTGATGCATAGCACAAACCCACCAGGATTTCTTAGCATTTTCTTATGAATGAGTAATGCTTGGTTTATTATTATTATTATTATTATTATTATTATTATTATTATTATTATTATTATAGTTGTTTGTTATTATAATGATTGAGTCTGATTCATTTTTCCTGTTCATTTGGAAGTCCTAGCATCATACAATCCTCAGATGAGCATGTTGTTCTCCAAACTTCTCAACCACTGCCTGAAGGAACTCAACTATCAGAAGAATGAGCACCTGGATGGAACAGAAGAGCAAAGATACTCAAAGAACAAGGCCTGACATCATTTAACTGGCAACATCAAGTTCATTGGAGAGCTGTTTAAGCAGAAGATGGTACATAAGCCCTCTCTTCGATGGGTGCATCTTCATGCTTCTTAGCAACAATGATAACAACAAAGGTTGCTGCTTTGTTTAGGGGTATTTTGATGTGTTATGATATCAAATGATGGCTAAAAGACAAAAGATTTGTCTTTCTACTTGGCATATTGATATTGGTATATGACCATATCATATATACATTTTTATTTAATTAACATAAAATATATATTTAATTAACATGTCATATATCTTATATTCATTATATTTGAAGTCATATATTTCAAACTTTTCAATTTTCTTGTTATTTAGATACTAATTTGTAATTTAATCAAACCTGAATTTAAATATTGTAATAATGTCAGATTTTGGATTTCTGGATTTTCTTGAGCTACAAGCATCAGATCAACAGTAAAAAAAAAAGGTATGAAATGAGACTTAAGTGACTTAAGTTTGACTTGAGTCAATTCCTGTGACTCATGTTTCCCACCTTTATTGCTAGGACCTTCCAGTTTACATGGAAACAAGAGAAATAAGGTGAAATATATGAGACATTTACTGAATATACTGTACATCAAGGGTAGACAACCATGGTCAGTTTCCTGCATAGTTTGCTGATTTTCTTGCAGTAACCTGGCAATTAAAAGGTGAGATGAATCAGGTGTACTTGAAGGGGGGAGCACAAAACTGTGCAGGGGTCTGGCATTCCAGGACCCTCCTACTCCAGGGGTTGCCTACCCCTGCTGAACATGATAGCAATGGTAGAATTCAGTAGCTGAAATGGAAGCAGTCATTTAGAGCGCGAAACTTGGTGGGAATTGCTTAATTCTGGAGAAATGTTTAGACTCTTAATTTACATTAAGAGATAGGAACCCGGGGTCACCAGTACAACAGAAATATATAAATGTATCTATCCACAATTATACAGCTTTGATATGTAATGTTGTGTTATAATATGTTTCATATAGTCCCTATTTTGCTGCACAACATCTTCTAAATGCATTAAATATATTTTAGATCAAGACAATCATAAACAATTGTCTGTCTCAATAATAGGTTAATTCATAATTATTTTACATAAGAACAGTCTATGTCTGAGGCTTCAGATCACAGTGGACAGTTCTCATCTGGTATGCTTCTCTTGGTTCTAGTACCATTGTGAATAACGTATTTACATAGTAACAATTTAATTATGCATAATTAAGATAAACTTGTGTAAATACCATTTAAAATCATTCTTTTTTTAAAAGACTTCCCTCTGCATCATCCTCTGCTCTGTTTAATGGGGTTGTTCATAAGATTTAAGAGCTCATGTATGACCATGGAGGACTTTAGTTAGCACCCCAAAATAAAATGAAATTTATTTATTTATTTATTTATTTATTTATTTATTTATTTATTTATTTATTAATCAATCAATCAATCCCAGAGGGGATATCTGTCATGTACTGCTGGTTTGTGTTGTGCTCCCATTCCCAGCTGTGTTCCATCTGTAACCCTGCCCCATCGTTATCATGTCCCAGCCGTGTCTCGTTATCGTGTGTGTTTATAACTCCCTAGTCTCAGTTAGTCCAGGTCGTTCTTCTCGTTTGTATGTGTGTAGTTGCTTACTCGTGTCGTGTTTCCATGTCTGTTTCCAATTGTGTGTTATCATTAAATACAACCCTGCAAGTACTTCCGCCTCCTACCTCTGTGCCGTGAGACGTTACAATATCACAGCAGCACAATAGAAACTAAATCAGAAAGAGCACTGTACCCAAGCATGACTAAGAAACATCATTAACACGAGATATATTAAATACACAACTAAAAACCAAAGCTAAAATAAGTGTGCCGTTTTGAGTATTAGTAGTGCAAAGATATGAATAAAGGATCTGAATATTATCTGTGCAAAGAGTTATGGATAGAAAAGCAGTAAGGTCCAACCATTCAGTGAGTCTGTCAGTTATGTAAATGTGTAGATAAAGTGTCAGTGCAGTGATTGGATAGGAGTAATAATGTCCAGCCAAAATAGTCAGCCTGTCCCGTTAGTGGCTCAGTGTGATTGTGTTGTTACAAACGACCTCCTGTCCTTGCTACAGAAGAGCTGAATGAATCTGTCGCTGAAAGTGCTCCACTGCCTGACCAGTAAGTCATGGAGGTGGTGAGATATGAGATGTGTTGTCCAGGAATTTAAGTGTGTAAATCATTATATAATGAATAAATTAACTAATAAACCATATTAACCCATCATAATCATGCCTCTCACTTTGTCAGTTTGCAGCCCATAAAATATGCAGTGCTGGAACTGATGATTTTTATCAATTTATCAATCAAATGTCATTGAATCATGTGACTAATTTAATCAGCCTGACATCATATGAGCATTATAGAACACTCCACTCCATTTTCTGTCTGACGTAATATGAACATTATTGAGCATTATGAGTTAAAAATAAAAATGTCAGATACAATTTTATAATTCCAAGCGGACGACGTCCTGTAGTGTATTACAGTCTGTCAAAATGACCATGATGATCATATGAACATTATATCATGTTATGGTGAGGCCTTTATTCTTCCTGTTGTGTTTTATAGTCTCTCAGACTGTGTTTGTGGATCATATGAGCAGGGATTCTCAAACTGGTCCACCTCACAGCCCACTTGTTTATGACTAGAATGCATTACAACCCAATTTTTTTTTATGTTTTTTATTTCTCAATTGCTGAAAATGAAAGCATGAGAATTAAGGCCTGAACAACAGCAATAACATGTCTTCATGAAAATATCTGTGCCAAATGGAGCTCATGAAAAGAAGCAGTGAAGTTACTCATATTAGACGACACCTTTTTTGACTTTTTTTAATTCTGTTAAGTTATCAGACCCCATGTTGACAATTTGTCTGCTGAATATCACAGCATACCTGATATAGTCTGGGTTGTACTTGTGGGTGTTTTCTCAGGAACAGTGCCACCAGTCTTTTTTTAAGATCTCTGGTTCAGTAATTTTCTGTATCAGGCACCATTACCAGTCCCCTATGGACTACTGTAAGGATAGATCTCCAAACCTTTTGAGGGTGCTTCACAGCCCACTGGTGGTCTCTGGCCCACAGGTTGAGAAACATTATATAGTTGAGAGCATTATATAGTTCCATCTAAATTTCCTGTAATGTATAATAGTCCCTGTAATTTGCACTTAATAACTCTATAATGTTTTTGCTTAACTGTTTGTTAGAGCACATTTTAAATTGTATAGTTCACTGAAAAATGTTGAACGTGATAGATCCGCCTCTACCAATTGCTGGAAGCTAAAAATCCACTGTGTCCATGGAGGAAGTGTCTTTTGGTGGAATGTACATTTTTGTACCACCACACTGAGGATAATCCATTTAAAAAGTCACAAAAGATGCCAACATTTGCACTTTATTTAATTTTTTTGTTTTTTTTTGTTTTTTTTTGCACTTTCTGATTTTATCACCGTGCCATTTGGTATATTACAAACATGTTGAGGTCTTAAAATGCTTCAGGCCACCGAAACATTGAAATGGCTTTTCAGATGTCATGGCTCTTATTCTGAACCCTAGATGAATGCTTTTTGTCTAAGAATGTCGTTGCGAAGGAGGACCCATTATACTCTGATCTCATTACCCATTAAATGTACTCTGCTCTGGGCAAAGGTCTTAATCTCCTGACCCCCAACCCCTGGAGGGCCCTCCTCTCCTCTTTGCAGCATATGTTCCTTTGGCATAGTGACCCTCCCTGAAACAGAGAGTGGTTATAAGGCCTCCTTGGGTGAGTTAAAAAATATGTGCTAAGCTGGCCGAAGGCCTTCAGAAAGCTTTTGACAAAAGTGAAGAACATGTTTATATTATATGATGATCCTCCACTGAAACATAAATATAAATGTGTATTGTGCAGTACTGATTCTGTAGTGTACATACAGTTAGTGATGTAACTGACTTCATTGAAGTGAAAATGGATGCAGTGCTCTAGAGAGTCACCGGCATTAGCTCTGCATCAGAACAGCTGTGAATGAGAACAATTTGCCATAGTGCAGAGGGAGCCTTAAAACAGCTTTCACACACTGACTTTCAGACTTTCACAGCGAGAGAGAGGGAGAGAGAGAGAGAGAAAGAGAGAGAGAGAGAGAGAGAGAGAGAGAGAGAGAGAGAGAGAGAGAGAGAGAGGTGCAGGTGCAGGTGCAGCACTCAAAGCCACCACACTATTACATCTGGAACTGTTTAGTAGCTGCTGCTAGCCAGGGCTGATGCACAACAGACAGTGGAGTAACAAGGTCCCGAAGTAGCACTGCCACAGTCTGTCTACTACTGCTGACGGTCAACGCTGTACTACTGCAGATGTGGAATTAAAATCCTACAAATTAGCTTTTTTGTTTGTTTGTTTGTTTGTTTTGCAACTATACTTTCACTCCATCAGACAGCTAATGGTACAGTAGTCACCATCACCTGCTATTACATTCTCTCTGTGTGTGTGTGTGAGTGTGTGTGTGAGTGTGTGTGTGTGTGTGTGTGTGTGTGTGTGTGTCAGGCCAGTATGTAGGAGAGCAGCACATGGCTCTTAAAGAGGGAACCTGCAATGCAACACAAAGATGCCTTAATGATAAGGCACACTCCACCACCAATGTTTAAAGGTAAATCCATATCCATAATCCATAATCCGTAGTCAGTGCGTAGGTGAAGATCCAGGTTGTAAATCGTGTGCTAGGATGTTGAAACACATTTTGTCAGTATGTAAGCTTAACTTGTCGCAGGGTCACTCCACATGGAGGCATAATCAGGTGATTAGGTCTTTAGCAGATGCATTTGATAAGAAGTTAACAACATGCCCATTGTTAGTGGAAACAGGTTAATTAGATTTGTGCGTAAGGGGCATTGCAGTGGAGAATGAGTGCAGGCTATGAATATTGGTAGATTGAGGGATGTGCAAGATTGGTAGTTGTTGGCAAATGTACGTATTAAACTACAGGTTCTACACTGTATTGCAGTAACTACACTGACAACTGATATAGTGTTATATTTGAAGAGCAAACAAATAGTTTATCAGACTGATGGTTCCATTTGATGGTGAGGTTGGGGTAGCTTATTAAAAAAAAGGCTGAGATAAGCAGATTTGATGGCTGAGGTGAGATAAAGTGAGTGGCAGGCATATATTACATGAGGAGAGATAGAGGCTATGGGTATTGTAGGGAAGTCTCCTACAGTTCTCTGGTGAATTTTTGGGTTCAGGGGTCACATATTGAGGGCAATTATGAAGGAACTGTCAGCAGCTAAAAGAGATAGTCAGTTGTTGTGGATAAGAAGAACTGAGAGTGGGTGGGGTAGGGTAGTGTGCAATTGAAGTATAGTTAATGTCAATGGATGGGGCCAAATGTGTTCACCTGCCTCTACCCAGCATACTACTGGCTAATGTACAATCACTGGACAACAAAAAGAGCGAATTACAGGCAAGGATCTCTTTGCAATGAGAGGCAAGGGACTGCTGTATTATCTGCCTTGATGTCGCCAGAGACCCCTAACTAAGACAGCGAGCCTGCTGGCTTCTCTCTGCACCACACAGACAGAACTAAAGAGCTTTCTAGGAAGAGTAAAGAAGGAGGTGCATGATTTCTGATCAACAGTGCTGGTGTGATCGGAGGAATGTACACTTTATTGCGTCTTTCTGCTTCTGGGACCTGGAATATCCGGTCATCTCATGCAGACCAGTGTGGCTCAGGGACATTTCAGGGGTTGTGGCTGTCACTGTGTAAATAAACCCACAGGCTGACACAGACCTGGCACTGGCAACTGCAGAAAACCTGTCTGCCCGGAGGTTGCGTTCATTATTGTTGGGCACTTTAATAAAGCCAACCTAAAGAAAATCACTCCGAATCATAAGCAAGTGGCGTCAGAGAGGCTAGTTAGAGACTTTGTCTGCTCCTCACTATCGTCCTGCCACCTAGGACTCACTGCAATTTGCAAAGAGGCAGAACAGATTCACTGACAATGCAATTGCCCTCACTCTGCACACTGTCCTCTCCTACCTGGACTGAAAAACATGTATGTGCGAATGCTGTTCATGGACTACAGTTCAGTATTCAACACCATCCTTCCCAAGGCTCAACATGAAGTTCCAGGATCTCGGTCTGAACAGCTTTCTATGCTTTTGGATCCTAAACGTCCTAACAAGCCATAGGCAGGTGGTGAAGATGGTCAGAAACACATCCTCCTCACTGACCCATAACACCCAACACCGTGTGCTCTGCCCACACCTGATCTCTAATGATGACAAGGCAGTCTACAGAGAGGATCCATTTTATGTGGTTAACAGATCAGTTCAGACCTTCTGTCAAGTACAGGGTTACATATTGCCTGAGCAGTATTTTGCCAAGGGGCTGCTGCGAGAGTGTGGATAATTAAACTCTCCATTCTTATTGGAGCAGATTAGCATTATAGCCAATCACAAGTGAGGATTTCATGGACACGCTTCTGACGCTGCATGGTCCAACTAGTCCCCCTATTGTGCCATCCTCTTTTTGGTGCTGAGGAAGGGAGAAGGTGCAGCTAGCACTCAAAAGACGAAAAGTTGCAATTAAACTAAACATTGTTGAATAAAAGTTAGAAGTTAAACAGTAACACAGAAAAGTGTTTCTCTCAGTTTTCATGATCGTTAAACTACAGGCCTGCAGACTTATCCATACTGTTTGGTAATAACTTAAATAAAAACAGCAACACATTTTTTATTACCATTACTGCTTTTAGCTGGTTTGAGTCAACCAGCAAAGACTCCAGTCCATTCCAGAGGAACATTTTTCCATGTGTGTTTGCACGTTGAAAAAAGAGACTATGTGTGCTGAATGTTGAAATGAAAAGCTTTATATTATGTACATAGAGTAGCAACCTGTATTGTAAGGGGCCATTATTAAGATCAGTAGATGGACGTGTCTTGTAGATTGTTTATACTTACATGTTGATGTCCTGTACCTGAAAAAAGAGAGGGGAAAGTATTGGTTATTAATAATATTTATGTTTATTTATTTGTTAAAAAGTGAAGATAGTGCTTGTGACTAATGGTGAAATTAAGTGTTATAGCCACTTAGGCTAGGCTTAGAGATATTGTTACAGTACCTTTGTTTTGTTTTTGTTTAAGCAGGTCAGGTTTTTTATGGGGATCATCAGAACCTGGAGAGTCAGAGCCTGGTGGATCGTCTAAGAAGTAGAACAAACTAAGCCATTCAGTAACTGGACACAAGACTGAAAAACACTGTTTTTGTTTATTAACAAGCATCTGTATTTCATTATTTTTTGAAAATAATTTTTGTTATTTGAATTTGGTTGTATGAATTTGTGTTGTTGAATTATTAAGGTGAAACAGAGGGTTAATCCAAATAGGAACTCTATGAAATTAAACAAATGAAATAATTACAGTAGAAATAAATAGAAAAGAAAAACAGATGAAATAAATCTTACTCCAAAGTGTTAATAAACCATAAGTAATATTAATCTGAACAAATTAAACAGGTAATCTAGCACTGAAACTAAAACAACTTAAAGGTAACTAAGCCTCAAGATATGTCAAAATGATCAATGATCTGAAATAGGAAAATAATGAAAAGGGTATTCATGTAATGGTTTTCTTTCCTTTCACTTTCTTACTTTTGTATGTTAATTCGTTATCAATAAAGTAAAATACAATAAATTGTATTTATATCCTTTGCCTCCTGTGTATGCTGTCACACATCTACCACCTCCTCGGTGAGCCAATTTATACTGGTCCATCAACTTATTGCAATATTATGGTAACCAGCTATATCACTGAAGGTAAGCCTTTTGCTGCCCAAGCTCATGACTGTACATAGGTGTTACATTTGCATGGTCAGAACACACAATACGGGTGGTGAAGAAAGCACAACAGTGCCTCTTTGACCTCAGGAGGCTGAAGAGGTTTGTTTGGGATCCACGCATACTGAGAATGTGCTACACTTACATGGTGAATGGGAACTGCACCACTCTCAAGATGAAAAATCTGCCTGAGGGTGGTGTGCAGCACCCAGCACATCTCTGGGGTTCAGCTCCAAAACCCTCTGGATTTATACACCAGCCGCTGTCTGAGGAAGACTAGGAGGATTACAATGGACTCCACCCACCCAAGCCACTGCCTGTTCTTAAAGCTGCCCAGCGGTAGTAGGTACAGAAGCATGAGGACCAGAACCTAACCGGTTCCAAGACAGCTTCTTCCCCTAGGCCACCAGGCTGCTAAGCAGTTAGTAGTGTAGCCAGTGTTCCAGTCCACAGTTAGTGACAAACCCATCTCACTTGTCTTATCACATCATCTCCATCACACCTTATACACTATTTCTGCACCTGCACTTTACTCACTAAACACCACAGGCTTCCTTCTCACAATACAACTACATCTAATTATATACCCAGTGCAGATGTAAATATAATGCAAACATTATTTTTATAGTTTATACAAACACAGAACTTCTACAGTGCAATAACGTATGTTTCCGTGCAATAATGTATAGTTAATAACTCTTTATTACATGTAGGTTTATTCTTTATCTTTATGTTTTAACTCTTTTTTTCTTTTCCTGTGTTTTTAGGCATGTTTCACTACTGCGACTTGCAAATACGTTTTTCACTCACACTGTGTAATTAGTTGTGACAACAAACTTAATTTGATTAGATTTTCTACACTATTGTTGCTGAATGCCATCAAATTGTGCATGATTCTGAAAGCAGGCCAATATGTGTGCATATGGAAGTTTGAGTGTACAGTCGAATGGGGAGCAAATTAAGGCCAGCATGGTTATGTTACAGTTGTAGTTATGTAAGCAGCATAAATATATGATTTGCAGCTAAAACTCTGCTGATAAATGTTTTAAACCTGGCAGAATTTGTGATTTTCTGTCCTTTATCCAGAGGATATGAATGATAATACAGTTATTCAGTTATTCATGGTTAGTGGTTGGGTGAAGCCAACAATTGTGCTTGTCCTTTTTAAATCATAATGACAACTGAAACTACTCAAATGACCTTGATCAAAAGTTTACATACACTAGAAATTTTGACATGATAACATACACACAAGTTAACACAAATGTTTAAATGGCTAGTAACAGTAACCAACCAGGAGATCTCAAAGTCATGCAAGACAGCCAACAAATTTCCAGGAACTAGAGACAGTTTGCCAAGAACAATGGGCAGCTTTAACATCTGAGAAAATGAAGTGCCTCATCCACAACTAAAACTAAAGACTTGTCATTTACGTTTAAGGAGGCAATACATGGTATTAAGAACTAGGATATGTAATCTTTTAAAACCTCAGTGTACTTGGAGAAAGAACAGGTGGATGAGAGGATTTGGTGAATTGAAAGCAAGTCACAGAATATGTAAATAAGCATGTAATATAGAACCTGCAGAAATGTGTACATATAAATGAATAAAACATGTTTAGAAGTTGTATTACCTGAACAATCAAAAGCAGAATTAACTTTTTTATATATCAATATTGTTGGAGAAACAGTGGATAAGCAGGCATATCACTGCTTTTGTCCCGATAGTGTATATATTGCCTTTAATAGATGCAGTGTTGAATTCTAAATATTGGACTGATCTTCACTTTCAGCCACATCTGTCATTTCCGTTCCTTTCATTCATTCATTCCATTCACAATCTGAGATTTCTTGTTATTGGAGTGCCAGACTTAGATTTATCTCAGATTTTCAACTACATGCTTTTGCTGATTCCTCAAATTGAGATATTGACTTTCTAAATTATGTTTTCATTTGTTTATTTTATTTGTATAAATGTATATATTTATTTTGCTGCATCAAATTTATTGTCAGAAAACATCCTTGTTGGATTTAAAATGAAATGGTTATTATATTATTTAACCTTTAGAACCCTAGGCCAATTTTATAGAGTGTTTTCATAGTTTGATGTAGTTTTTTCCACTCCACTCTCACCTCATATCTGAGCATATCCACAGTTGTTTGTTTCCATACTTTCACTAAGAGAAGATGCCTCAACACTGTTGGTCTGAAAGGATGTGAAGCTGGTGAGAAAACACACAAACAGATCCTGAACATTGTTCTCAGAACAATGGACTTGCATGGGGAGAATAAGAAAATGCTCTGACTTTTATGACTGAACTTCTCAGAACACCACATACACCATGTTTAACAGATGAAGTGGTATCGTTTAAACCATGACCAGGAGGTGTGGAAGAATGTTTGGCTTATTACTGCAGAAAAACTAAACTAAACTAAACTAAACTAAATTAACTAAACTAAACTAAACTAAACTAAACTAAACTTATACTAAACTAAACTAAACACTAACTCCTGAAAAATAGAAGCTGTAAAGCAAAGCATATATATATATATATATATATATATATATATATATATATATATATATATATATATATATATATATAGTTGCTGAAGCCTCTAGTGCCATTGCCTATCAAATGTGCTATATACTTTACAAATGTACTATATACAAATACTGTAGAACTTCAAATCAAGAACAGTATCCGAGTTCATTTTTGCAGCATATTGTGCAGACCATTTAGCTGCCTTAGGAAAGACCTGCAAACTAACAAGAGATACTCCTGAAACAGCTGCAGGTTTTTGACCAGAACTTGTTCCCTTGATCA
Source organism: Acestrorhynchus altus (assembly GCA_034509495.1). Taxonomy (NCBI): domain Eukaryota; kingdom Metazoa; phylum Chordata; class Actinopteri; order Characiformes; family Acestrorhynchidae; genus Acestrorhynchus; species Acestrorhynchus altus. Next base: position 18,871,932 of record CM067512.1, on the reverse strand, counting down.
TTTCCGAAGCTTTCAGCCCGAACCGATGCATGATCATTAATCAAGAGCTCCATTAATTGCTTGCTGAATTTCAATTAGCTAAAAAGGGGCCTAAAAGTGAAAGTGACATGTTGAATTAGCAACAAGCCTGCACTGTCTTGCCGTGTGTCAGCTGCAGGGTGAGACTGCTGATCCCTGTAGAAAGCATTTAGTCTGAAACCTCTTATTTCATGTTCTGCTTTAAAGCTCTCTGACTGAGCCTGTCTCATTCGTCTTTTACCCATATACATTAGCGTCATTATCGTCAGCTTGCTGGGCTAATTATATGTAATCATGCCATTATGGAATTAGCTACATGTTGAATCACTTTTACTTTCAATTCATGTTTTGCACTGACCAATTTGAGTCAACACGTCTGACGATTTATCATATGCATATTACCAGATCGGCATCAGATTCTTATATTTACTATTTTTCCTTTATCGAAGGACTTTACTTGTTGTTTAATATATCAACTGTTCTATTGGAATATTTGAACCTTCAGGGTGGTTTTAATGCTATGGCTGATCAGTGTATGCTGTACTGCTGCCACATACCAGAGACTGCGGTAATCCTTTTCTTTTTTGCTTCTTCCTTTTCTTCAACTGTCCATCAAACAGGTGGGGTCTTTGCCTATAATTGTGTTTGTGGAGTCTGAGTCTCTCCCTGTTCATCATAATTCAAAAAGAGCTGGCTCTATGTGCAGTAAACTGACATAAGCCCTTGATTATTAAGCTATTAGTATTATCAGTAAAATACCAGAGTAGTAGCAGCTGTGAGGCATCTGATACATTTACTAAAATGTATCCTCAAAATGGCAACTTTGCAGGAGATGGGGAAAAAATTCACTTTCAATGGTATTCCATGCAAAAAGATGTCTACTGGTCCATCATTCATGAAATTTGGACACAAAAAAGGGATTACAGTTTGATTATAAACAGCATTAGATTTTCAAAACATTTAAATTAAATGGGTTTACTTTTATATGTATTAAGTAGAGGTCTTTGGCATTGAGCCGTGGAACAGTGGAACTGTGTTCTCTGGAATGATGACACTTCTAGTGGAAAGCCTTCCTTGACAATAGAGACTATAGTTACTCCAACAAAAGCAGGATAACGTCTTTTAGGTATCCTTGATTTCGGAAGAAGCAATAAAAAAGCAGGAGCCAAAGTGCTGACTGGCTCACAGATTAAATCTTTTGGACTTTGCAGATAGAACCTTTTTGTTTTGTAAATCTAAAAATAAAACAATGCACCTTTTTTTTCTGTAAAAAGGAAACACCTCATATAATGTTAAGTAGTTGTCATAGAATATGAATATGTGAATAAGTCAATTTTGATAAATAACTCAAAAATGACAAATATAAGCTTATAGTTCCAAGGGGACAATATATCTTTTCTTTACACTGCTTACAGTTCTCTTGTTTGGGCTGTGAGACACTTCATATGCTTACATTTTACTTTCTCAGTCTCTAAAGTATTACACTTTGTTGTACAACATCACAGCATCAGTCACATTACTATTTAGCTGAGCACTGCACTAATGGGCTCCTAATGGTGTCTGGTGTAGTCTTTAGTCTTTTAAATGTGAAAAATCTTCCGGCTTTTTGAACACTTTAGAAGAATGGTGAAGAAACACCTGTGAATGCCAACTCTGATCTTTGCCTATTACTGATATCTTGTCCTCACAAACAGCACGGATCCATTAATTTTACCCAAATTAAATTTACTCCAACATTGCAACCTTGAAAGAAGGCTTGCTGCCTTTGAGGCATAAAGTGTGTCCTCCAGTGTCAGACTGACAGGGTTCCTTGATCCAAAACAGATCGCTTCAAAATGACAGGGAAATGGTTTTTCCTGCAGAGAAAAGATGGAGGGGGTCCAGAATTGCTCCTTTTGGTTCTTTTTTTCTTTTAAAATAAAGTATTTCATGGACCAGATATAGAGTTTTCCTTCCCAGAACTAGACAAATTTAATGTGAGGCCTGTTGCAGTGTCGTGACTGCACATACAGAATCCAGCCTCTATGCAAGCTGTCTGTGAATGAGGCTAAGTGTCTATCTTTTCTTGCTTTTTATTGCATAACTTTTCTCTTTTCAGTCATACCTGTGACCCAGGTTTGCTTACGTCAGCATAAATTTAGAATGCCCATTTCCCACATTGCCCAAGGCCTGTATGGCATATAAATCAATCACAATGCAAATCAACCCCAGCAGTCCAAAGTTTATGCATGACATAATACAGAATAAGAATAATGTAGAACAAAAAAAATCACAAATACAACATTAATTACAAACACAATTCTGTGTTTCTCTAACAAAGAAACATGGATAATTCCTGAAATAAAGACTCTCTTAAAAGAGCAGAAGAGGGCCTTCAGATTAGGTGACAAGAATGAGTTAAACTGTGCAGAGGGATCTGAGAAGGAAGATCAGGGAGAGGAAAACCAGTTATAAGAAACTGAAAGCACAACTACAGCAGAATAATGTCAGCACAGTCTGAAAGGCCTTAGACAGAATTTTATTGATGCCTTGGGAGGGATCACACCATCTCTGGCCACAAGAAGCTTGACTCCAGGTGGTAGGTGACCAGACGTGGGTGAATGACCTTAACATGTTCTTTAATAGATTTGATCACTCACCTGACCCCACATATATATCCCTGCTGAATCCTTACTCTGGGAACCTCCTTCTCAACAGCTCGCAGCTCATGGCCATCACCTACTGGTTCATCAGCTAGCTGCACCCAGCTAAAGAAAATCAAGACACTGTGGGTTCAGATGGCATATGTGTCAGGCTCCTCATGTCCTGCAGATCTACAGGATTGTTGACCACATGTTCAACATGAGTCTGAAGTTGGGAAGAATGCCACAGCTGTGGAAAACCTCTTACTGCTATACCAAAAGCACAACACCCAAAGGACCTCAGCAGCTAAAGTCCTGTGGTGCTGACTTCTCATCTGATGAAGTCACTGGACAGGCTGGTCTTTCATCAGTTCACCTACCAGCCTGGTGTCGGTATGGATAGTACACATGGCACTTTCTCACCTTGATAAGCCTGTGAGAATCACGTTCTTTGACTTCTCCAGTGTCTTTAACACTATACATGCCGGGGTGCTGAAGGACATGCTGCAACATGTTGATGTTGACAGTCACCTCTCAAATTGGATATTGAACTACCTCAACAACCAACCACAGTACTGAGGGCATGGGACTGACTTACAGACAAGGAACAGTCCTAACACAGTTTCTCTTCACCCTGTACACTGATTAACTTAATGAACCTGCCAACTCCACAAGTTCTCTGATGACTCCAAAATCATCAACCTCATAACTAATGAGGAGGACTGTGAGCACAGATAATTGATTCAAGACTTTGTGGACTGGTGTTTGCAGAACCACCTCCACATAAATGTAGGGAAGACTCAAGAACGAGTGGTGAATTTCCACAGAGTCAGACACACCCCTCCATCAGTGAACATCCAGGGAATGGACATTGAGAGAATGGATGCGTATCAATTGCAAAAGACTATTCAGTTAACACTACTGCACCTTACAGGAAAGGCCAGAGCAGACTCTACATACTAAGCAAACTAGTCATTTGGAGTGCAAGGAGCACTCCTGAGTACCTTCTTTGACACAGTGGTGACATCTGCCATCTTCTATGGAGTGGTCTGCTGAAGTAGAAATATTTTTATGGCAGACAGGAAAAGACTGTCCTGGGAATCTCCTTGGACCCAGTGCAGGTGATAGAAGACAGTTGGGTGTTAGCTAATCTGGCATCCATGCTAGAGAAGGTCTGGCAGCACTGGGCAGCTCCTTCAGTGACAGGCTGCTTCCTTCCTTACTGCTGCTGCTATATTCACTACCAACCCAGTTCCCAAAAGACCACAGACACACACACTTAAACACCACACTCTTCTGGACCCTTTTGTCAATGTAGCACAACAACAATATGCAATATTTCTTCCATATCCCTGTGTACAATTATGTGTAATGTGTGTAATAATTTACTAATAAAATACTGAGTGCCTTGCTATCCCTTTGCTACTGTAATAATGTGAATTTCCCAACTGCAGGACTAATAAAGTATTATCTTACCTTATCTTATTTTATATCTATGAGCCAATCAGTGCTTTGAATACACACATTCAGGCTCTGCTTCACAGAACTGCTTGAAATGTTGAGAACTATTGCCACTTGTTTTATTATCTCACTTTTATCTTACTATTATCTTATTTTATAAATACTGAGCATGGAAAAAACAAACAAAAAAACATTTTTGTGAGGTCAATATTTCTGATAAAAACTCCATTGTCTTTATACAGACCTGATTATTACAGTAGCTAATTGCTGTCTCACATAAAGGAGGCTTAAGCTAATGGTTCCTACCTTAAACTGGCCTCTGAACTAGACCAATTATTAAGTACTGATCATTAAACCTAACATGAGTGTTTCCTGATTTGTCCTTAAACAAGAAAAAATAATAAAACTAAATATAAAAAGGTCAAATAAAACATTTTCTGATACATGTAGACAATCTGTTACAACACAAAATTTCTTGAAAATCTTTTTTAAGTTTCGTCAGATAGACAAGCAGAAATTGAGTTTTCAGAGCTAGAAATGCATTTGACCTCTTCCAAAGAAAATTATTTACATATTTGACAGGATTTTGATATTTCACATTTAGAATATGTTTAGGTTGTTTGTAATTTTCATGTATGAATGAAACTTGTTCCATAGATCAGTTTTGCTATTTGAAATGCAGAATCTTTAAAGCTCAATATTTCAAAACTTCTCAGAACGCAGACAGTTCCTTATAGTTCCAACAATGTAAAAAGAAGCTGTATACAGCAGCCAGATAACATAATAATGACTGGACAGTAATGTAAGCAAAAGTACCAAATATGGGCAAAACCAGAGAGCAAGCCATTGAACAAGCCATAATCATCAAACCAAAAGAGAAACACAACCAGGCAAACAAAACTAGAGGGCAACCAGAAAATCAGACAGACTCAGAGGGAGAGTAGTGAGAGCAACAACAAGAGTGATCACTTAGTATGCAGTTAACAAGTTGGTGATACAAAATGACAACAGCAACATTTTTTTAATCATTTGAATTTCCTCAACTACAGTGAACTCTACATGAGTTTTTGAGTTAGTTAAAACTAATTTAAGAAAAACTATACTCGTTAAACATTGTTTATTACAACACACAATACCTGCAACAAAAGTTTGCATGCTTTTTTTTAAGTAAGATTAAAGGAACTATCAGTAGAAAATGAGAGCAAGAATGTGAAATTGCTACAGCAGTCCAATTTCAACACACCAAGGAGGAGTTGTCTCCCCTTCCCCCTCCTCCCCAGATGTGAAACTCACATGGGTTGCCAGGTTGAGGACAATATATAGTCATATGTATATACAGTTATTGCACTGCACCTACATGAACGAGTGCAAAACAAGTTTAAGAACTTCTACCATGGCAACTTACAATTTCTCTTTACGTTAATCAGCTAATGAATACATTTGCAGTGTTTTTATTGTTTGCACATATAAAGCATCTCATGTGAATTTTATATAACTTTGTCCATAGTAAGCTAGCTTTATGCACCACTAGCTGCGTTAACCTAAGCCCTCTGCTCCAGAAATACACACCCTGCAGTTGGAGTTAATACTTTACAGATCCCAAACATATATTGCTTTGTTAAGCAGATAACATAATCTATTTTGAGTTGTAGCCTGATCTAGATCTCAGTTATGAAGTACATTCACTGGTGTCAAGCAAAGCCAGTGAAGAATGGAGAGGTGCCACTGGTAGGAGTGGCAGAGGTCCTGAGCTGTGTGCATTGCCCACTACAGGAGGCAGTTGCAGCACTGAGCAGCAACTTTAGTGACAGGTTCCTCCACCTACAATGCGGAAAGAGAGATACCACAGTTCCTTTCTCCCCACTGCTGTTCAGCTTCACAATCAAACCTCCCCAAGCAGAGACTCAGACACTCTCCACACACCATGGACCCACACCTCTTACGTTCTGTGCAATATGTGTAATTATTATTGTTCTTTTGTTTTGATATATTTCTGCTAACAGATGCATTGTTTATTCATTTATTTCTATAGTATATCTTATATTTTGTATAATGCACATCTTTGTCTGCTTAATGCTCTTCATCTGCTTACTGTGTATTCTGCTGTAACAAAGCAAATTTACCACAATGGCATAATAAAAATCTTCTAAAAATCTTATCTTTAAATATATTGTTTTTAACACTTATAGTCAACACATTTGTTGTATAAGCCTATGTGCTCAACCAACGAGCAAGACTGAGCTGCAACTGTGACAACAGACCTCTGATGATCAGGCTGATTTATTGCGATATTAAAAATGTTGCGCACACAGTCCATCAGTTTCAAACTCAGTATGATAGATGGCATTAATGCACATGGCGTGTTAGCTTTCTGTAGAAAATGGTAACTCAGTCAGTAAATATATGAATAAATGCAGATGTGTGTAGATGTGTTTTGTCTGTTTCTATTAATCTTACAGAAACCTATATATCAGCACAAAACAGCAATCAAGGAGAGTAGACAAGAGAAAAGGGTCAGAAAAGTACTTGTAGTTGGTATGAAACATAAACAGAGTTGAGTAAAACGTAGAGTAGAACTAAGAGACAGCCATCAGAATCTCTATTTTCAGCTAAGGGTGGGACAAATGAAAATCAAACCTGGAGACAAAACCAATCAGAATGTTCCTTTCAGTGAGGGTGGGTACAAACAAACAGTGTAACCTGTGTAGCTTCTGACTGTACAAGAGAATAATCTGGTAAACATACATTTGTATAGTGCTACCTCACTAAGGTAGGAACTCATTTTGTCCAGAAAAGTGTGAACATGCAAGGCTAAAACAAACTGAACGCTGAGATGTGACACTGTCACTGACATTTCCTGGGACACGTTATTAAATTACAGTTCTGCCAGAGGCTTTGCATTGGGTGATATCATTTAGAGAAAGTCATCATTTATCAGTCAATGTTCCAATAGTGCACCGTTAGCAACCTAACAACACGCTTTTAAGAACTCTGTCTATGGTCTGTATGTAATTCACCTCATATAAAAGGTGCGACAAAAGGGTTCTTTAAATGATGTCACAGAAGAACCACTTTTGTTAAGAGGCTGTGAGTGTGAAGAACCTTTAAATCTCTTTTACAATGGAAAGTTCTTCTCACAGAACACATTTTTTTTTTTTAAGTGTATATTGGGCAGCAAATCTGTTTCATAAGGACACAGGTGTCATGGGTAGATGTGAGACTGTTTGGTGCAAACACACAGGACTGTCTAATCTTTAGACTTTATACCTTATTTTCATTTGATTGTCTAGGCTTCAAATATTTTCTTCCTTTACATTCTCTTTGCTTCTGTGATGGAATCAGCAGCAGCAGGTGGTAGTCAGAGGAGGTGCTATGTATTTTTCTTTCCCTTTTCAAAAATAAAAAATGCACTTTACTTTATCTCCAGCCTTTTCACGTGACTCCTTTTCTACATGATCTAGTGTCAGTGTGAGAAATGTTTTTTTTTTTTTTTTTTTTGGCTCAAGCAAATGCTGAGCAGATGGCATTGAGATGTCAAACCCTTCCATTTTAAGAGTATTTATTGCTGTGCATCACAGAGGAAAAAACAGAGTGTCTGTCTCAAACCATCCACCTGGTTGGCATAGTGGTGTATAGCACTGTAAAACCTATATATTTAAGTTTTCTTTAGATTTTGTGCTAATGTATCGCCCTTACTGTTGGCATGCTACAGTTTGTAATGACATGAGTGTGTGTATATTTGTATATCGGGAGGGATGTGGTGACAAGATGACAAGTGGATTCTAGTTGTTTGAGATTCCGGGGTAAACGTGCTGTGCACTAGCATGTTGCAGTTAGCACTCTTCTGCTGAAAGCATGCTGTGACTAAAATCTGTGCTTGAAATACAGAATTACACTCCCAAAAAAGATACATTGTTGAAACAGCACTGGGCCCAGTTCATCATTTGAACATAAAGAAACAAAAAACAAAAAGTGTGTTGTTAAAAAATGTGTGTTTTCTATCTAGTAAAATGGCTAACACTGATGTTATAGTCATAAATTTTTTGAATTAGGCATACAAATAAACCCACATTATGTTTTGTTAAAGCTGTAAATGTTCACAGTTCACTTTCTGCTTTAGTTTAGAACTATATCAAATGTTCATTTCATTATGACATACTCTGTTTATTTATTTGGACTGAATCATGTTTCGGCTTGATATTAGGACTATACGTTAGGGTTGTCATTAATACAGCATACTTGTGGGGCCTGGTGGTTAGGGACCACAGCTGGACAGATAATCTGGCACACTAGGTATTTTCCTGGTGGGCCAACTGTTCTCAGGGGCTGATGCTGTTGGAATTTTTTTCTTTTCTCTTTTCTAAGAGACTGGTCCACAATTTAGAGGGGATGGCCCATGTGTTCATATTCAATATAGATAGTGAACTGAACCAGTATGGAATCCCTTCCCTCCGCTGTCTCCTGTAACTCCCGCTAGTCTTGAATGTGTGCATTAAAGGAGTGGCAACACTGAGAAACCAAAGCAAAAGATAGGAGGTGTGGAGAAGTTGTGTGCAATGAGATGGAAGAGAATCACTGTAGATGCTGCAAAATTTGCTAAAATCACAGACATATTTGCTGGAGGTCTGCTGTAGCCTTCATGTGCTCTGTGACAGCAATGCTCCAGCAACAGCAGGTTAAAGGAGAGGAAACCAGCAGCAGGCAAGGAGAGGAGCAGCCAGAGATACAGGCTTTGGACAGAGTGAGCAGGAAAATGTAGTATAACAGGTCAGCCGGTAGTAACGTTACGATATGGGGACTTTTAGGTGATGAAGGTAATGTCTGTTGCATGAGAATGATGAAAAATGGTGGTTGATTAGTATCAATATTAATCTGGCACCTTATTCTGATAGAAAAGCAAACAGTAAAGGCTGAGAAGTGTTGGTTAAGCAACAGATGTATTTTAGGCTACATCATAGTATTTTAGGTTAATTAGGTTTAGGTTAATTTAGGTTAAAGGTGTGTTGAAAGGCTGCATAGTAGTTTGCATTTGTAGCAACAAAAAAGTTAAATAACAGATTTTAAAACTGCTAAATTATAAGCAAAAGCTAAGCATTACTTAAATAAGTGTAAAAATAGTATTATTAGCAAAAGCCAGTGTCAAATGATATTAAGACACAGTTGCTTTGCATGAGTTCATAAATCTGCCCTGTTTTTAGCCTGATACAAATGCATGTTATAGCTTTTTAAAGCAGGGAGCACCTTTTAACCCAAAAATTGGAATTGAACTGCTACCTCAGGGAAATTCAGAAACTATGTGATGATTTCACTAAAAAGGACAAAATAATTAATTGAACTACATGTTTTGAGTAAATTTACTTATTTGTTTTCCACAATAGTTGTTTGATAGACTTTTAAAGTAATAATCAACTGTACATTTTATATAAGCCTAAATGCAAAAGGTTTGTTTAAATATTATAATGTTATTTATTTGGTTATACATTTACATTTACATTTATGGCACTGAGATGATACTCTTATCCAGAGCAAGTTACAAAGTTACTCATATTACAGAGGTGGGCCAAAGTAGTGTTAGGAGTCCTGCCCAAGCATTCATTGATTTACCACAATATAGTTATTATAGTTGCCCAGGGTGGGTTATGAGCACGCAGAGGAAGCAGTTGAAAAAATTAGAAGAGAGGCTAGACTACAGTATGTTTTCCATGGAAGAATATCACTGTGGAAGCTGCAAAATGTGCCTGCTAGAATGCAAGCCTTTTTAAATCATCACCCAAAGCAAGATGCTCTCCCTCTTTAGGATTTCCTCTCTAGGATTATCTGGTGTGCATAGTTGTTCATAATAAACATATATACACCTCACCACAATAGTTAGAGTTGGGGTTGGGATGATAGTAAAATACATTCCTTCAGGGAACACTTACGTACATAAATTACTAGTGAGGTGAATTTGTAACCCAACAAATCTATTTTCTATAGAATAGGATAGGATAGAACTTTATTGATCCCTTGGGAGGGTTCCCTCAGGGAAATTAAGGTTCCAGTAGCAGCATCAGTACAGTACAGAAAAGAGAAGAGATAATAATTTAGTAAAGAAAAACACTATATAAATATAAAGAATATATAATATAGAGAGTACATTACAATATACAATGTATGTAATATTGCATGCAAAAATAGTCCTGTAAGAGGGGGTACTGCACATTATTATTGCACTTTTGAAGTGTTTATTGCCCCAAGTCTAATTGTGTTGTGGTGGTCGGGTTGCAGGTTACTGGTTACTTCCTACTCGTTCCCATCCTCTGTCCTTCTGTTACTACTCCCAGAGAGGAGTTGTACAGTCTGATGGCGTGCGGGACAAAAGAGTTTTTAAGTCTATTGGTCCTGCACTTGGGAAGGAGCAGCCTCTCACTGAACAGGCTCCTCTGGTGGCTGATGACAGTGTGTAGAGGGTGACTGGCATTGTCCATAATGTCCAGTAGTCCTTTTCTCTGCCACTGACACCAGAGAGTCCAGCTTTGTGCCAACCACAAAGCCAGCCCGCCTAATCAGTTTGTCCAGCCTGTATGTGTCCTTCTTGGATATGCTGCCCCCCCAGCACACCACAGTGTAGAACAGGACACTGGTGACCATTGACTGATAAAGCATCCACAGCAGTTTCTTGCAGATGTTGAAGGACCGTAGCCTCCTCAGTAAGTACAGCCTGTCCCTTTCTGCACAGGTGGTCGATGTTATATGACCAGTTCAACTTGCTGTCCAGCCCGAGATACTTATAGGAGACCACAGCCTCCACCTCATCTCCCTCAATCAGAACTGGTTGTGACTTTGGTCTGGACCTCCCAAAGTCAATGCCCAACTCCTTGGTCTTTGGGGTGTTGAGCTGCAGATGATTCCTGTGGCACCAGACTGCAAAGTCCCTCACCAGGCTCCAATACTCTTCCTCTCTATCATCTCTGATACACCCAACTAAGGCTGTATCATCAGCAAACTTCTGAATGTGACACAGCTCTGAGTTGTAGGAGAAGTCTGCTGTGTACAAGGTGAAGAGAAGAGGGGCCAGCATCCTAACTGTGGCATTTCCCTTATCTAGGTGTGAGTTCACTCTGTGTAGCAGGTAGATGATTGCATCTTCTACACCAACACCTGCCTGATACATAAACTGCAGACCATCCTGGAAGCAAAGGAAGAGTCGCTCCAATGTCTTCATCAGATGGGAAACGAGTGCCACCAGTTGGAAGTCATTCAGCTCACTTGGGTAGGCACTCTCCCCACCTGCAGGCTGAGGTTGATGCTGGAGTGGCTCACCCAGTTCTGCAGCACAGGCTTCAGCAGTTGGGGACATACTTTGTCAGGGCCTGCAGCTTTCCTGGGGGTGAAGCCTCTTTAGTTGACCTCTTACCTGCTCTGCAGTGAAGAATGAGGTCTGTGTTGTGGTGGATGGGGGGGAAGTAGGAGGTGGTAGCTGGTAAAGGATGTGTTGAGGGAAGAGGGAGAGATGGATGCAGTGAGGGAGTGGATAGTGGTACATGGGTTGTTCATTTTGTCCACCTTCTCCACTGTCCCCCCACAACTCTGGCCTTGGTGTTGTGGCCTGTGGTTTTCACACCTTCCCAGACCTCCCTCATGATGTTCTCCTCCAGCTTCCATTCCACCTTTCTCCTGTAGCTGTCTTTGGCTTCCCTAAGAAAGTGTTTCACCTCCTGCTGTGCTGCTCTCTTCACCTCCCTGTCCCTGCTCCGGAAGGTGGCTTTCTTCCTGTTGAGTACAGCTTTGACTTTCTGTGTTACCCATGGCTTGTTGTTGGGGTAACACCATAGTCTTGATGGGGGAGACCACGTCTGGATTCTCCAGATATCCATGGTGTCTGTATTTGACATTGTCTTCTTTGTGATAAAACTTATTATTCAAGCAAGAATTCAACTGAGATTACTTCAGACCTCTTCGCAGCATCACCAAGCAAATAGACAACACAAGTCAGTTGTGCTCTGCTAATTATGAGGGCCAAATATTCCAGTGTTGATTTTTTTTCCCAGTTCAGCCTTGATAGAGACACAACCTTGTGACTAGAAGGTTGCCAGTTCAAGTCCCTGAACTGGCAGGAAATTACTAAAGTGCCCTTCATCAAGGCACTTAACTCCCATGCTACTCCCTGGGTGCTGTGGGATAGGGCTGCCCACACATTTGTGCTAATATTCACTGTTAACTCTCTTTCTTTGCTCACACTGTTCAAATGTCATAATAACAGGATATTAGAATAACAGGATAATACTGATACATATATAAATAGCAAATATAATAGAGGACATTCAGGTAATTTGAAGAACTTTAAACTATAAATTACCTCGTCAATCTAATCATTGCAAATAGCTGATTGAAATGATTGCATGTTCAGCTCATAAACACTCTGGATGATCAATCTCCAACAGAATTTCAACAGGACTTTCAGAAGTCGTTAAAAGTGAAAAATGTAGACTTTTGATCAAAACATGTTCAAATTTCTAAAAATATCTAAATTCACTTAATATTTACATCTCAAATGAAGACAAATTTGAGTAGCCTAGGATCTCTTGAACATAATATCTGACATGGGTGACTGTCTCCTATAAACTCTAAATATTTTTTGGCAAATAAATGTATGTCACACTACAAAAACACAATGGAAAATTGGTCTGTGGTTCAAACAGTTAATGGAAGGAAAAAGTGAATTTAGGGCTGCACTTAATGATTATTATTTTTTGATCAAAACATGGTGAAGATTATACATGAAGACATGTATAAACCTGGTCAGTTCTTGTTTCAGACCTTTGAAAAAACACAATATAAACTGTATTTATCATTAATCCCAGCTTTGGTGCTCATTGTGTAAATCCATTGTGTCCCACCACAAATATTTTTGCAATATTGCACACTGTAATTGGACACAAAAACCCAAAAAATAATAAAGATGTGGGAGAACCAAATGCCCTTCTTACAGTTTTGTTTGCAGTGCAGTAGCCATATAAGAGCATTTCATTGTTGAAATATGACATGTAATGAGAAACCAATTATGCTTCAAATTCAGAAGTCATGTTTAACACTTAGAAGTTCCTTTGTTGGCAGTTTCATGTGATTTTCAATTTCAATTTCCATTGATTTTCTAGGCTTCATATCTCAGGATCAGAGTAACTTACAGACATGATACCCACTATAAGACTACAAGACTACCCTATCTGGGTTCATTTCCCAGTGTGGGCATCTATGCTGTGCTACACCAATAAAAGTGCTTGGGCAAGGATACTACTTTGGCCCACCTCTGAGTAACCTTGTAAGTTGCTCAGGATAAGAGCCTCAGCTAAATACTACATATGTAAATGCAAATGTCATCGTGTGATTAATTATCAGCAAGTAATCCAGCTTGGAAAACAGCTAAAATTCACTAGTTTCCAACTGACTTAAATCTAAGTGTAAATGCCAAAGGAGACTTCTGGTAAATGTTTAGAGTTCTGTCCACATGAACATGCTCAACCTGCATGACTCCCACTGAGTGAGAGTAGAGAGGGGGTGGAGCTAATGAGTCACTGACTCAGATATTAAGCACACACACACACCACACACACACACACACACACACACACAGTACCCGTCAAACATTTTAGAACACCCAGAATGAGTTCTGAAACTTCATTTTTCAACCACATAACCACCTCCTTATTTCTGCACTCACTGTTAAAACAGTGTGTGTAGAAACAAGGATTGTCTTAATGTTGTGGATGATTGTAAACGAGTAAAACAAATCAAATTCAGACAGGCATCATGCTGTGATGTGATCTCTTTATTAACAACATGCTGCTGCATAATATATGTATACTACTGCAGACGTGAGTTCTGTCATATTGTGGTGACTACTGCGTGGGATCCAGTTATCGCTCTAGTGATGGTGTGTTTAAGAGGTGTCAGAGAACATCAGCTAATCCAAGCAGTTGAGGGAGAGAGGGGCCAAAAGAAATGCATGCACACCAGGTCATAGCTTTACAGCAATGGTTTAGCCCTAAAAACCCTTATATATAAGACATTGTTGGGTTAATGTAGAAAGTAATGTACACCACTTAGTACTGGATGTGTGTTTGTAACAGATTTTTTTGTTGTTATGCATCACTAAAAAAGAGTCTCTCTCTCTCTCTCTCTCTCTCTCTCTCTCTCTCTCTCTCTCTCTCTCTCTCTGTCTAGCTCAGTTTCACTTTAATGGGCTTAACTGGCATGTCTGCTGCACATGCAATATTGTAAAAGCAATTACAACATGATAGACATTGTAACAATTCTGCTCATAATAGTAAAATCTAACTGCAATGTCTTAATATATTAGCAATGTAAATACCACCGGTTATAATTGCTATATGCAACATAAACTAATAACAAAAAACAAAACATGTAAACAAAACTAAATGTGAATAATTATATGAATACATAATCTAGAACCACTATAATTTGCTCTGTGTATGACAATTTGAGAGACTCTGAATAAATGTTCTGCCCTCTGGTTGTTCTCTTACTTTATAATACACAAATAATAATAATAATAATAATAATAATAATAATAATAATAATTATTATTATTATTATTATTATTATTATTATTATTATTATTAAACATATAATCATCCGTATTATTACAATAATTACCAACAACAACAAGAAGAAGAACAATAATAATAATAATAATAATAATAATAATAATAATAATAATAATAATAACAATAATAATAATGTTATTTGGTTCTGGTTGCTGTATAGTACGTTGATAATATCATACTGTTCATTATTACTACGAGAAATAATGAGTTTATTTGTTAAATTATTAACCATACTACTGTTCATAATAAAATAAACTATTTTTATTATCATCATTATTATTTTTATGAACATTATTATTTATTAATACTGAGCCATATTAATTTTACTCTATAATAATAATAATAATAATAATAATAATAATAATAATTCTTATTATTATGAACATTATTATTTACTAAATACGGAGCAATATTATTGTTGTTAATATAATAAAAATAAAAATAATAATTATTATTATTATTATTATTATTATTATTATTATTATTAGTGGTGGAGGGGCGGCTCCTGACTGACTCACATCCAGATCTAACAGGGGCCAGCTTCCTGTTACTGACTCTGAGAGGCAGGTCCCAGGCACTCAGCCATACTCATTGCCCAGGGCAGAAAGATAAACCCAGCCACTGCTTACAGTCAGCTACTCTCTTGTATGAGACCATTTGGGTCGGGAGGGTTGTCTGAGCACGGTGCCATGTTGCCTTACACAGGGGTACCAGGCGGGAAGCAGACGTGTTTGATCCTCCTGATCCAGGGACAAGAGACGTGGATACCCAAACTGGCATTCAAAGGGTGACATGCTTATGGATGAGTGCCAGAGCATGTTGTAAGCATATTTCACCAACAGTAAGTGGTCTGCCCATGTGACCGGGCTTGCTGAAGCCAGTCAACCTAGGCACTGCTCCAAGTCCTGGTTTACTCATTCGGTCTGGCCATAAGACTGGGGTGATACTGAGAGGAAAGATTGACAGAGGCACCTAGTGCAGCACTGAATTCTTTCCAGAACTGGTGAATTGGGGCATCCATCATAGACCTGATCGATGGGCAAACCATGGTAGCAAACCACATGCTGCAAGAGGAGGCGGTCTCCCTGGCTGACGGAATTTTGGCAACCCAACAAACTTTGCCGCCTTTGAAAACCTGTCCACAACCAACATTATTATGGATAGGTCCCTGGACTTGGGTAGGCCCGTGATGAAATGTGCTAGTGTGCTCCCACTATAACACCTGAGTGCATACAGAGGCTGAATATGAAACATCTGAAAAACAGGAACCAGCAACCTTGCTAGGGGTTCAGCCATTTGGCACCTTAAAATATAAGTTTTTGTGGTCCATCCAGACCAAGAATGGGTGCTTGACTCCTCCAGGGCCATTTTGACAGCCATGAGTTCACTGTCCCCTACGCCATAATTTCATTCAGCGGAGGTCAGGTGGTGAGAGAAATAGACACGGGGTGTGACTTCAGTACATTGGAAGAGGAATGCCCCTACTCCCACTTCAGAGGCATCCACATCTACCACAAACGGTAGGCCGAGATCATGGAGATGAAGTATGGGTGCTGACTTCAGCCTACTCTTCAATTCATCAAATGCTTCCTGAGCTTCATTGGTCCAAAAAAAATGAACCAGGCTGTTTTCACGTGAGACTGGTCAGGGGTGCAGCCACTGAACCAATTCCTCTGACAAACCACCAATAGAAGTTTTCGAAACCCAGAAAGCACTGAACAAGCTGGAGTGAAATGGGTTGAGGTCACTCAGCTACTGCTTTGAGTTTTGATGGATCCATGGCCAACTGCCCCTTGGAGATCACAAACCCCAGGAAGTGAATGGAAGAGACATGAAATTCTGAATTCTCCATTTTCACATAAAGATGGTTCTCCAAGAGGAGTTGCAGGTCCCACTGTACATGCTGACCTACCCTCATAATAATGGTTTAATCTGTTTATCAACCACCCCAGACTTGAGGGGGTACCTGTCAATAGCCGCTACTGGTAAGGGCAGTACGTGGGACTCCATGGGCAATCCCAACCTTCTGGCCGAACAGAAGTCCATGAAGTTGCCCGCTACATTGGAGTCCACAAATGCATGGAGGTGTTCCTCACCAGGGGGTTTCCCCCACACTAGTGTGACAGGCCTGGCCTTTTAAAGGGCATAACCGGGCATTGGGGCAGGTTTAAAGTCTCATTTTAAGGATGGAAAATACCAGGAATCTACCGGCAGGTCTTTGGATAGGCAGAATGACACCAAGCTAAAATTGGTATTGGACTGATTAGTAGATGGCTGCACTCTGGTGATGTGGGTGGCTCCTTACACTGTATTAATCAATTATTCTCATTATGAAAAGACAGAATGAACCAGCCAATTTAGACCCAAATATACAGCCAAAGAATGACACCATGCCTTACTTGTGATGCTGCTGCCTTTCTGTGGAAAGAGAGTTTGGTTGTGGCATGGTTTGTGACCCAGGAGACAATGGTTCCCCAAGTATTTCCCAAAAGGACCGTCTGGCCGATCCATGCTGGGGCCTGGCAGTGGAGTTCACTGGCAGATTGGAAGTTCATCGTGGCTGGTAGTCCAGACTCTGGGTCTGATTCCTCAGGGTCTCCATGCTAAACTCTTGTTTGATGAAGTGGAATTGGCTGGAGAAACTGTAGTGTCTTGAAGTTTTGCTAACTAATTACAGTACATACATGCAAATACTAAACTCTAAAGGCTTTTTAAGAATGACTAAACAGACTGAATTATCTCAACTGGAATGTTGGACTAAGCAGAGAACAAATAAATCTACAAAAAGAATCTAAAAAAAACCTACTTCTGATAACTGAGAAGATGAACTGAATGAACTATTTAACCTAACCAAAGGCTTCCCTGGACTGAACTGGACTGAACTGAACTGCCACCTGAGGGGCTGGCTTTACTGATTGGCACCATGGCCAGGATGAGTTTTCCAGTGTGGATTTTTTAACCTGAGAGGGCATGGCTCGTCATGGCTTACATTTGGGGGCTTGATATCAAGAGTTTCATTTCATTTGCAAATGGAACTTTTGAATATTACTAATTATTTCTAATCTATACACCAGAACCTTAGGCATATTACAGTTTAGAGAACCATACTTTAAGAGAAGAAAAGAAAATAACAGTTGTTGAACCTTTCTTAAAATTACAGTGGGAGAAGGAATTCAATCTTTTGGTTACACGAGTAGGCATGATTCTAGCCATGTGGTGAAAAACAAACCAGACACAAACACAGAATAAAATATATTCAATGCCAATTGCTGTTCCATGGCTAAATCTGGGTGATAAGTTCATCTGTGAAGCTTTCACTAAAGGAATGTACTAATTTTTCTTATCTCAGCCCTTTCTAATGACATAAACAGAGCTCAACGGATGAGCTCTCTCTTTGTTGGCAAAGTGGGTCTGTTTTATCTCCTGATTTGATCAAAGGTAAACCCTGGAGGTTTGGCCAAGATTAGCCAAATTGTATGGTGTTGGGCAGAGGGCAAGAGAGAGCGGGGAGAGAGAGAAAATACAGATCTCTTGGGAATAGATCAGAATAGACATTTTGGAAATATAGGCGATCCACTACAATCCCCTTGCTCTGCTTGGTGGTTTCTGAAGGCAGGAACATCAGGACAATAATTTCAAAAGCATCAGCTGTTTACATAAAGGTTAGCGCATACAGTATCACAGTTCCATTTGTGTGTCTACTGAGTGCCTTTGAATTGTACATGCATGTTTAAGCTCAAAAGGATATGTAGTGAAGAAATCTGACACTCTTGTATTGGTCAGTGGCTAAAAGGTATAGTAACTCAAAATGTTTTGATTCAGCAAGAGAATGCATCCAGATGTGTCACATTGGTCATATGCTAACAACATTTCTTTAACAGGGTACTGACAAGCCAGTGGTTCCCAACTATTTCTTGGATTTCCCCTGCTTTGTAATATAAGATGATGGTGGTTAGGCGTTGGCAGTTATCCAGCATTGGCTTAAGGCCATAAAAGACCCCCACTAGGTTGCCATGGCTGTGTAGAACAAACATGGAGAAGATCAGCACAGTGTCATTCAGGACCAGCAGTGACTGTGAGAAAATATCTATTACCTCAAATTGATTTGGTGAATGGTTGAACCCAGTTAATTTGCAAGTTTGACCAGGGGAATGATCCATTCCTTTATTGCTCTCTATGAATGGGGGGGTTGATGGTTTGAATTGGCAATCAACAAGGCAACTTCTGATGTAATCTGCTACGTCCCTGTCCATGCATGGCCAGTATGCCACCTCAAGTCAAGTCAAGTCAAGGCTTTTTATTGTCATTACATCTGAGTACAGGTACACAGTGTAACAAAATTGCTTTCCTCCGGAACCAAGGTGCGACATGGGGCAGCTAAACAATAGGACAACATAAAGTGCAAACACTACAATAAATACAATAAATACAGTAAACAAGAGACAGTTTGACAGACAGTACAGCACAGTGCAATACCGAACGTTATAATGAATTAAAGTGTTCATGGTGGGTACAGTCCAGTCTTAGTGTTTGGTATGGTCTTTGTGTGGGTGAGGAGTGGTGTGGGGTTCAGTTCGGTTCAGTCCCTGTGTGAATGTGGGTGTGAGGAGTGGTGGTGGTGGTGGTGGTGGGGGGGATTCAGCTCTGTCTCTGTGTGTTGAGGAGTCTGACTGCCTGGTAAAAGAAGCTGTTGCAGAGTCTGGTGGTGGAGGCTCTGATGCTCTGGTATCTTCTGCCAGACGGCATCAGAACGAAGAGACTGTGTGAGGGGTGGGTTGGATCTTCCACAATGCTGGTGGCTTTGCGGATGCAGCGAGAAGTGTAGATGTCGCTGATGGAGGGGAGAGGAACTCCAATGATCTTCTCGGCTGTCCTCACTATCCGCTGTAGGGTCTTGCAATCCGTGATGGTGCAGTTCCCAAACCAGACAGTAATGCAGGTGCTCAAGAGGCTCTCTATAGTCCCTCTGTAGAACATGGTGAGGATGGGTGGTGGAAGGTGTGCTCTCCTCAGTCTCCGCAGGAAGTAGAGGCACTGCTGGGCTTTCTTTGTTATGGAGCTGGTGTTGTGGGACCAGGTGAGGTTCTCTGCTATGTGAACACCGAGGAACTTTGTGTTTCTCACAATCTCCACTGCAGAGCCGTTGATGTTTAGCAGATGGTTAACCTGTTGAAGTCCCTGGTTTTTTTTTGGTCACCTTGTGACATGGATCTGGGAAGTCATGGGCATGGGTCAATATTACCCCCTGTGGTATTGATGGACCATGAACAGAAAGCAAGTGCATGCAACAGTGACCTACACAATCAGGTCTATGACAATCTGAAAGAATGAAAGGACCTTAAACAGCAGTTTGAAGTGGGATGTGAGCTGAAGAACCTAACGAATGGAATCAAAAACCCATGGGATGCCTTTTGAAGCACCTTGCTTTGGCAGGAAATCAGCATAGTCATTGCACGCTTGGTCATGAAAAGGCACCAACAATGAGGACTGATCTCTGGCTTTTTCCCTGTAGATTAGCATGTCATGATACTCATTGAGAACATGCTACAAGCAAGTCTTTATGCTTGACCAGTTTATTGACTGTCGTGGTAAACCCTTTTGATTTCCCAATTGGAAGGTGGCACATGAAGTTAAGTTGGACAAAATTGGAGTACAGATGACCAGTGTTTTCACACCATTGTCCATGACTAATTTCAAGGTTACCATGATAGTGGCAATTTCCACATATTGAGTATGTATTTTCAAGATGGTGCCACAGAGATGAAATGTATCTAACTTTTTGTCCCTCTTTTGCTGTTCTTAAGTTTACTTTTGTGTTTGTGAAGTGTCTTGTGAAGTGAAACTTTTGTATTTTTTTTCACTACAGGAGATCCCGTGTTGAGTCAAGCTCCTGTTGCTACTCCAGGGATCAGGTGTTACCACTTAGCAATGCAGCTGTGCTGCTACAGGAGAGACATAACATCTCCAATCAACCAACCATAGTGATTATAAGCATTTATAGAAAAAATATGTAATATATGGCAAACTACAAAAAGGGATATGTAGAAAGACAAAAGAGATTCTGCCTAAACGAACCAATTCAATACAACTGTATTAATAAATTATTTCTCATTATCAAGAGAGATTAAACCAGCCAATTTAGACCCAATCAGGCAGCCAAGGAATTATACCGCACTTTACTTGTGACTTGTATTGCCATTGGCTTTCTCTCCAGACACTGTGAAAGGGGAGTTTAGGTGCAGTGTGGTTCATGATCTGGAAGACAATGGTTCCCCAAGGATTTAACAGGCAAGCCGACTTGCTGTCTGGCTGATCCATCCCTCACTTGCTGGGGCCTGGCACTAGAGTTCATCAGCAGGCTGGAAGTTTATCTGGGCTGAGCCGATTTCTCTGGGTCTCCATGCTAAACTATTGTTCGATGAAGTGGAAGGCATATAGCTTGAGGTTACTGGAAGCTAAAATGATCAAGTCTCTTAAATACAAATATACATGTAAGGATGCTAGCAAAACAAAAGTAAGCAAAACAAGCAGAAGGCTTTTGAAAAGTGACTAAACAGACTTCTAACTGGAATGGTGGACTAATTGGAGAACAAAGAAAACTATAAAAAGAATTGAAGGAAAGCTACTTCTGACAATTGAGAAGATTGCACAAACTGATTTAAACTCAACTGAACTAACCAAAGGCTTTTTTGGACTGACTTTATCAGAGCTCAGGGGATGAATGTAAATCTTATTTTGATGTGCTAAAAGTTCTTTCTTTGCTTACGAAGTGGGTCTGTTTTATCTCCTGTCGGTAGTGGTGTTGTTGTTGGTAGTGTTATTATTATTAATGTTGGTATTATTGCTGATGTTGGTGGTGGAGATTTTGTTGGAAGTGGTATTATTGTTATTGGTGGTATTAGGTTGGTATTTGAAAAATGTTACTATTGTTCTTCATGGTGGTAGTATTGGTATTCTTGATGGTGTTATGGTGATGATGGTAGTATTATTATTATTGTTATTCATGGTGGTATTACTGGTGTTCTTTAAGGTGTTATTATTGTTGTTAATGATGCTATTCTTATTGTTATTACTTTTTTGTTGATGGTGGTATTCTTTTTGGTATTGATAATAGGGATGAGGCAAAGCCTGTATGAACTTCTCCCAAACGGATAGACTATGATATATACACTACATTCATCAGGGAACCGTTTAAATAATGAATACACAAATACATAAAAATATACATAAGTTGTACAACATTTTTAATGAATCCTTTTACTGATAGACTCATTAAAGTGTTTACAGATAAACCCAATACAGCAAGTGCCCACATCTTTTATAAATGTGCTTCATGTCAAGAGTTGAGGTTTAAAAGACACATCCTTTTTATAGTATAGTTCTCTCTCTCTCTCTCTCTCTCTCTCTCTCTCTCTCTCTCTCTCTTTCTCTCTCTCTCTGCTGGCTGAGTAAAAGTCAATCTGCACACCTCACTCAACTCTGGGGAAGCAGAACAGAGAGGAGAACAGATGAAAAAAACACAGACTGAGTGGAGAGCAGGAGAAAGGGCTAGCTCTGTTCAACTCAATCAGGATGTCCAGGGGGATCGGGATAGACGTGTGTGTTTCTCTGTCAGTCTCTGTGAAGCCAGGGAACAGGCTGAGTCAGAAAGAGTGGTGTGATAGTCACACCAGTCGGCTGCTGAGAGGGTCAGGGTGGTGACAGTGTTTGTGTGTGTGTGTGTGTGTGTGTGTGTGTGTGTGTGTGTGTGTGTGGTGGCGGAGTTCATATAATTTCAGGACAACAATACAAACCTATGGGACCAAAAACATGCTTATTTCATACTTATTAAATATTTAAGAGAGAAGGTGGAAGCTTCTGGAAATTCCAACTGGAAGCAAACAAAAAAAAATCTGTAAAAAACTGAAGTTGAAAAGGGAGTGGCTCCTTCAAACAGATAATGATCCTAAAAATTTACAACAGACTGCCAAAGAGCGAGAGAGAATGAATGAATGAATGAATGAATGAATATATATATATATATATATATATATATATATATATATATATATATATATATATATATATATATATATATATATATATAATTTACATACACATAGTGGCATGAACAGCACAGTGTTGAAGGTGTGTGTGTGTGGGTAGCTCAGGTTCGTGACACTGAAAAGGTGCATAGAAAAACAGCCTGATCACAAGGACGGAAAGCCAATTTCTGG
Source organism: Acestrorhynchus altus (assembly GCA_034509495.1). Lineage (NCBI taxonomy): Eukaryota > Metazoa > Chordata > Actinopteri > Characiformes > Acestrorhynchidae > Acestrorhynchus > Acestrorhynchus altus. Next base: position 18,849,009 of record CM067512.1, on the reverse strand, counting down.
ACTTCTTTTTCAACAAAAGCCATTCAACCAAACCACTGAGTCCAATTAAACAGCCATTACACTGAAACTCAATCTATTCCAGCTTTTTATTTGTCACAGAAGAACTTTTTCCCCATTCCCCTTCTTTCTTGAACTTACTTTTAAGTGAATCTTCCAAACAGAAGAAAATCTGGTTGGATCTTGGCAGGATTAGTAGGTTTCAATTATTTCTTTTCATTACAAACAGCTCTGCAGTACAGCCCATGCCCTCTCTTCAATATCATAACTTATCACTAAGCAGTCCAGTACCTGATGATTTGGAGTGAATGAATTTTTAATCTGACCTCACCGATGTTTTGTGGTTGCTGAATGTAATCAACTCTTCATGGCAACATTATTATTATTCCCATAAGAATGAATGGTGGGATTTTGTACATTTTTGGTGGAAACTGTCCTATGTTTTCAAGATATAATTCACTAGCAACACCCTTGAAACTATATACATTCATATATGTAACAGTGCATCTGGAAAGTATTCATAGTATATTTTTTGTTTTGTTACAGCATGATTTAAAAAATAAATTGAATTAGTTTTCCATCGAAATTCTACACACTACGCATGATGACAGCAAGAAAAAGTTTGTTCTAATTTTTTTAATTAAAAATAAAAATAGAAAGGCATATGCACTAAGCCTAAAGTCTAAGAAATTGTCTATAGACGCCTGAGACAGAATTCATATTATGACACAGATCTGGGGGAAAGGTATTATAGGCTCCAGCATTGAAGATCCCAGCACAGTGCACAGGATCTGTAAATGGAAGAAGTTAGGAATCACCAGGGCTCTCCATAGAGCTGGTTGCCCAGTCAAAATGAGTGACCATGGAATGAGGGCCTTAGTCAGGGAGGTGACCAAGAACCCAGTTATCACTCTGACAAATCATCACTGTTGCTCTGTGGAGAGAAGAGACCCTTCCAAAAGGACAACAATTTATGTATGGTAGAGTGACCAGACGGAAGCCACTCTGGAAAGCACACAATAGCCTGTCTGGATTTTGCCAAAAGACATCTAAAGAACTCTCAGACCATAAGAAACAAAACATTTTGGACTGGATGGCAACCATTATATCTGGAGGAAACCAGACACTGCTGATCACCTAGCCAATAACATTCTTACAGTGAAGCATGCTGGTGGAAGCATCATGCAGTGGTGATGATTTTGTGCAGCACAAACTAGGAAAGATGACTGCAGTGATGTACAGAGACATCCTTGATAATAACCTGCTCAAGAGCGATCTGGACCTCAGACTGAGATGAAGGTTTCTCTTTCAACAGGACAATATCCCTATGCACACAGCCAAGATAACAAAGGAGTGACGTCGGGACAACTCTGTGAATGTCCTTGAGTGGCCCAGCCAGAGAAAATTTGTAGGAATTTGAGGGAATTCATTGAATCCATTTTGAAATAAGGCTGTAAAATAATAAAATGTGCAAAGGTGAAGCGTAGTGAATGATTTCCAGATGCCAAGTCATGCAATGCATACAGTGCACTTGTATACACTAGTATGCCAATGGATCATGATTTCTGCCATGTTCCATTAAGAAAAAAGAAAAAAAATGTGTGCAGGGCATTGAAAGTAGAAGTAATTTCTGTCCGATATTTCACTTGTCTTTTTTCACAGACAGCTCTAGCCAGGCACAACCAAATCAAATTCATTACCAGTAATGCCTTCTGTGATTCCCAGTACACATGACACTGAATTGAGGAATGTTAAATGCCTGCACAACTTCAGAATGGAATATCCCATCCATCGGTTACTTGTACTCACATTGCCTAGCCATAACCATGGTTTGTGTTCAACCTCGATCAGAAGATAACACCTCACACCTTATACAGGTGTGGGCATTTCTAAGACTTCCCCCTGAGATCACAACACTTCATAATCAATTTACTTACTGCCATCCTGTGACTTTTGGCAAGGTAGTGTAAATTCATTCTAGGTTTTCATAATTATATTTATTATATCTACATCTTAATTACTTTTAAAGCTGTGAAGTTAAAAAATTAAAACAATCTGTGCACATAAGACCACAAATGAATGGGTTTTATAGGGCTAAAAATGTTGATGGCAAACTTTTGAGCATTGGTGTGAAGAACAGGTCTAATGTTTGATACAGCTGATGTGTTTGATGAGGATCATTATCTGTGTGAGTGAAGATCTCTGCTCTGGGAGAACTTTCGTGGTTTCATGTTCAAGCTACAAAGCCTTGATGTGCATGGAGACATGCAGGAGTGTCAAAACTTATTATTCATAATTCCAATTCAAATATATATTTAATGAATTCATTGATCCTGTCTACAGATCTGCTTTGTCTGAACTCAAAAACTGCTCTTTGATGATTGCTGTTCTTTTAAATGCTAATCTGAGCTCAGATGTGACATCCGGCCGCCAGGCTCTAAAAACCAGAGATCTCTCCTAAACCTGGATTAGCTGTCTAGAATTAAGGTATGTAGATTTTAGGCAGAATGTTTTGCTTCTTTCATGATTTAATCTATGACAATTCCAAAAACAATTCCTATCTAATATTTGAGCCTCCAAAATGTCCATGTGGACACTTGCTTCTCTAGTGTTTCTTCTGAAACCAAAGGTATTCATTGGGAGCTTGTCCCTCTTCTGCTGCAGTACATTTCTGTAATTTTCTAGGAAGGCCGTGAACCACCTAACCCTACCCCCACTTTCCCCTACCTAAACCAAACTTGTACCCTTTCCCCCAACTAACCTTATCCTACTTTCCGCTTCCTAACTCCAACCTCCCCTCTTCCTCCTACCTAAACCTAATGTTCTGAACCATGCTCGCCTCTGAAGATTTATTTACATCAGCAATATTAACTCTTTTTCAAGTTATCTGAGACAACCATGTGTTCCATGTGCAATACATAATATCTGCTGACTAATTTAAATTTCTGCCCCCTATAGGGAGGGAAACACTCTCTGAGGCTCAATTTAAATTATATTGGTAAAGTACAAATTTGGCATAAAAAATACTTTGTATCAGCTATCACAGTAACTTTGCCATCTTAAACATATTTTCGAGTATATCTGTGAAATGTTCACTATTTCTTAAGTTTACATTTTGTTATAACGTCTAAATAGGCTGGCAATTCTCCTATTTTAGTGGGTCAGAAGACCACCTTTAGGTCAATTTTTGTGTCAAACACAAATCTGACAAGCTCCACTGCTGAGTGCTCCATATGTGCATAGTCAGTTAGTAAAATTATTAAAATTCAGATTAACCAGACCTCTATTTCAAGCTTTCTGTTTTTTGCAGCTAAAGTACGACACACGCTCAGTGGTATGGACTCTTTCTTTTGATGATGGCTGTGAACCACTTTGGCCATGTTTACTTAATTTCCACCACTGCTTTCTCAAGCTTGCTTGCTGTAGTGAATGACTGACAAGGTTGCCAGGTCTAGTGTTTCTCAGAACTTAAAAGGTGATCATTTATTTATCCAGAGATTTTTCAATTAAATATTAATTTTCTCAGTCCAATTGGAGATTTTTTTTAAATACACCAAATCAGATATTTCCATCAGCTTATACACACACCTGAGCAAATATTTCCATCAGCTCCTACACACACCCAATCAGATATATCTATCTACATTTTTCAGGGTGCGCAGTAGAGAAGGCAAGGAGGTGGACATAAACTCAGAGTAATTTATTAATGGAACAAACCAATATACACCAAACAACACCAGGACAAGGCACACTGACCAGCACACACACACACACACACACACACACACACACACACACACACACACACAATCACAGACTGAGACAAAGGATCTTAATACACAGACTGAAAACAACTGGGGCTGATTAGTCTAGGTCTGGGCTACAAATCAGACACAGGTTGAATATGCTAAAGACCGGGCGGAGATGATGCCAAACACAAAACAGAGCCATGTGCTAAAAAGCATGTGACAAACCAAACCAAAACAGCACAGTGAAAGGAGGGGACCAGCAGGGGAGCTGACCAGTACAGAAGTGTGACAGTAGGCCCCTCCCCAACATGCAACATGTAAGACAACAGTCCCCAGAGCTTGCGAAGTAGAGGGACCAAGCAAAGGGTAGCTAACATTCCTGGAACAGCTTGAGGAATCACTCCGGGCACAGTTCCAGAGGCGGACATAGTGACATTGTCAGGACTGGACAGAGGGGAGCAGACACAAATATCAATACAGTACTTTATTTCCTTTATTTAATGGGATAGATGCGAGAAACAGAGTCAAACAGTCCAGGTTGATAACAGGCAGACAAGATAATGCTAAATGGGACAAACTAGGAACGAAGTCAAAAAACAGGCAAAGATCGAAAACTGGTGACTAAATACAAGACAAGACAAAAGGCTGGATTCAGAAAATGGAAACAGGTCATACACAGACAGACTGATATCGATAAACATGAGTAGAACGTTAAGGGTTGCTAGGCAAACCTAGACAAATTGAAAGGCTGGCTTAAGTACTCTCCGGACCAGGTGAATACAATTAGAACTCTGGCGATCTGGAACTCGTGTGAGTCACATGATCAGTCATGTGACAGACTGAGGGATCCTGGGAATTGGACTCTGGAGAGACTGAGGGGGGCATGACAGACAGACTGTCTAAGTGCTAACTCTGGAGCAGAGGCAGTGGGTTCTGTGGACGCTAGGGAAGATGTCCTACTAGATGTTGGAGCATTATTGTGAAGATTTCATTGCATTCAGTGAGAAGAGCTTCAGTGAGATCAGGATGTTGAATGATCACCTCCCCCACTCCTCATCCCTAATTCCCAATCCATCCCAAAGATATTCCAGAGAACACAGTTGCACTGCTCTTCAGCTCAATGCTGTATACCCCTCTAGCCCACTCCTTATTAAGCATGGTGCCAATAGGTTTGCCTACTCCATGTTTATCTACTCCAGAGAGTTCTGTTTTATTGGCAGTACTTCATTACACAACTAGACAAGCGCTGTGTGCTTTTGTACATTTGTATCAGCAGTGGATGGAACTGAATGCATTCGTGGGAAGCGGTGTGAAAAAATCAGAATCAGAAGACATATATTTGGACATATAGTGTGGCTCATGAAGTGAATATGACAAATAGACCAATTATAAGATTAATTCATACCCTATCACTATAAATATCACTATATATCACTATAACACAAATACTGTACCACAGCTATGTAAAAAAAACTTTTAACATTAGTGGTCTGCATGATACTCTATAGGTAAACACATTCCTGCCAACATTAACTGCTTACTCCATCCCAACAACGATGTGAAATTTGCATGCTGAGGAATTCAATTTTAGCCTTTGAAATTTGCACTGAAGCCATTAACAATGATATCATTGCATACAGATTAGAACATACTTATGGCTGCATTTAATTGGTCGCACAAAGTCATGTACAATGCTTTTGACTGAAGGATAAAGAGATATGATAATGTAAGTATGTCAGAGGAGAGTAATCCAGGTCCAGAAAGTAAAAATCTGCCCCAGATCTGCACCTGTCTTCCTGTCTTGTTTAGATGTTGTTTCTGTTTTTTTTTTTTGTTTTTTTTTGTCTCCTCCCTTGCTCCACCCAGTCCCATCTATGTCTCATTTATAACCCTGGCCCTTCGTAATCAGTTCGCTGCAGGTGTGTCCAGTCTGTCTTGGTCAGTCCTTTTGTTTCCATCACGGTTTGTTTCTGTAATGGTTAATTTCTGTCTGTCCTGTCTCCCTATTGGTTTGTTAGTTTTCTTTATCTATTTGTTAGTCATTTTTATCAAGACCCTGTTTGTTGATCTATCAGTCCTTTGTTCAGTGTTTTCAGTTTGTTCCATTTTGTCTTGTTCTTTGTGTTTTTCATTAAATCATCAACCCCACTGTTTACTTCCGCTTCCCTAGTCTTTGTCTGTTCAGCTCACCAACCCTGACAGTAGCTGAAGCAGAACTGCCCAGCAGTTGGAATAAAATCCGGGATTTTTATTTTCTAGACTGGGATTTGAATGCAGATGAATATAACAGAAAAAAAAGTCTTTTACTCACAAATATACTCAAGTACTTGAAACAGGGTGTATGTGTGTGTATATATGTATGTATGTATGTATGTATATATATATATATATATATATATATATATATATATATATTACTAAATACTGAACTCTGAATTTGCTCCCATATTCCATCTAAAGCTTCCACAGCAGCAGTGATATCATACATCAGGAGCGTCAGGATTGATTAGAACTGGATTAATCAGGAGCTGATTAAAAGAGTGAGAGAGATGAGACATCGTCCGATTCGTCACCCAGCTCAAGTGACTATATAATTAAGTTCCAGAACTTTCATTCACTTTCAGTGTAGCAGAAGCTGGTCTGCTGTAACTTTTATATGATGTTTTACAGTGATTTTTTTTAATACATAGAACCTGTTCTGTATTTCAGCAGAGTCAGCCTGTCTGGTTACCTGCTCCCAATGTACATTTGGAGCTTGTCTCACATAGTACAAAGCTAAAATCATGTTTGGTATTTTGCTGTAATTTTGTTAAACCTGCAAGTCTTTGCCATAACGAACACACAGTTAACTAGTGTATCACAGCTTGTGGAACACACACTTAACTGTGTTGCTTCTTTCTGCAGGACCCCTGGACACTTTACTGATTGAGAGAAAATGTGTTGGAAAAAGAGCAGAAACAATTCTCTCTCTCTCTCTCTCTCTCTCTCTCTCTCTCTCTCTCTCTCTCTCTCTCTCTCTCTCTCTCTCTCTCTCTCCACAAAATGCCCATATATCAGGCAGTACACTGACTGATGGACACAGTAAAATAAGGATCCAGCAACATCTGAACTTAAGCTGTATGGAGGAATGTGGTCACAGTTTAAAAAGGAAAAGGTCTGTGGTGTGAAGTTTATGTGTATACTGTGTTATGTTCTATAGGCTGAAGTGTCAAAGGCACATTTCTATTATGTATGATAATCCAATTTTTGATCTTGAATCAGCTCAAAAGAGGCTTGGACCCAGTTACTTTATTATAAAGTTATACCAACACTTTCTATCTTAACATGGCTAAAATACCGAAGTTTCTACCCATAGGTAGAAAAGTAAAAATTACGGTAAAAATATTTTGCTGTAGTATCCGTTATTATTGTATCGTAATACATACTGTAGCAGTGTTCACTGTAATAATGTAAAGATGTTTTGTAAAACTGTACTTTACTCTAAGCAATAACTTATTATTATTGTGTCCTTTATTTACATTAGAAAACTACCAGCTTGGTAGCAGTGCCAGAGATTTATTGTATGAAAGATGGTTTTGCCCCAGACTAGGGGTATCCAGTCTGATCCACAGAGGACCAGTCTGGCTGCAGGCCCTCATTTTTTCAAAACAGCTATATTTGTAAAAAAAAAATAAAATAAAATAATAATAATAATAAAAAAATAAATTAAAATAAAAATCCAAACCAGAGATCCACATTTTATGGGCAGTTATGTGTCATTTTCTAGCTGTTGGCTTATAAATGAAAATAAGAAAACAGGGGCTGTCTTTTTCATAATAAAAGTCCTGAGAAGGGATAATACTGGTACATACATAAATAAAAAAATAATAAAGGACATTCAGGGTTTTGTTTTATTTGGACCACTGCCATATATTTTGAAGGAGCTGAAATTTTCTTGTCAATTTAATAATTACAAAACTCAAACTTCTTGCATATTTAGCTCAAATACCAACAGTTTCCACAGGGCTTATGATATATAAACTGTTTTATATAATATATATATATATATATATGTGAGAGAGAGACATGGCATTAAACCTTCAGTCTTTCACTTTGACCAGAAACACCCCCACATTTGTCAGCACTCTTCTGCCTTTTGCTGTTTGATCTTTCAATCAAGACACTTCAGTTACGTAAGACCTGAGGTGGACTGTTGACTTGTAGATAGCCTATTGATCGCATCGTTTGTGTGTGTGTGTGTGTGTGTGTGTGTGTGTTTATTTTTCTGTGCAGAAATATTAACTAGCTGCACTGTAACGCCCACATGCAGCTTCAACAGCTGTGAATTCCCTGCTACGGAAACTGGCAATGCTGCAAGAACACACACACACACACACACACACACACACACACACACACACACACACACACACACACACACACACAAACTTCTATTATTTTTATTTTCTCCTCATTCACCAAGCTTGGTTGATTCCTTCTGTTACACATGGCTGTTTGACTTCTGTGTCCATGAAAGCACACTTTGTACAGACAGTGAAGGTAAATCCTCTTTATACAGGACGAAAGACCACTTCATTCTGTCTTTCATTTATTGGTGTCCTGCTCTGACACATCAAGGTATGAATTCCACCGACCTCTGAAGTTGTCCTGTGGTATCAGGTGGTCATTATAAGATAAAACAGATATTTTAATTCCTGTGTGTTGTGATGTGGGGGTTCTTTGTTCTAGTTTTAACAGTATATGTGGTTTAACAGCTCATAAGAACAGAACCAAGCTATTTTTTTTGTTTTATGTTTAGCACTTTAAATCCAAGATCCACAATTTGCAGGCACTTACATGCTGAATTCTAGGCTTCATAAGATAAGAGTATAGACATCATGCATATCATGCAAACCATAACAAACTACACAATTTAACATGTTGGTTTAATCACTGATATATTAACTATCAGCTGTTAATTCAGCTCAGAAAACAGCTAAAATTCAGTCATTTCAAACCTAATTAAATTGTAGTTTAAATGCCAAAGGAGCTTCCAGTACAACTATATGACCTTGGCCAGTGTGCTGTAACTCAGGTTGTTAGCATTCTTTCTATAGCCTAGGCCATCTTTGTGGAGAGCAAAAATTCTATTTCTCACATTGTAAGAGAGTTCTTTGCCATGAGGAGCCATGTTGAATTTCCTGTGGCTAGAATGAGAGCTTTGTACCCAAAGCACCAAATTTAACAGCACTGTTAGTTATTCACATCTGGAACCAGCCCCTTCGCCCTCTCAGCAGTCCACATCCATAGCAACCCACTGGGACTTTGCCTGCTTCTCCCAATGGGTAGTACATCACTGGCTGTGTTTTGAGTTATTTTCAGAAGACAGCAAATTTATAATGCTATATAAGCTGTACATTTACATTTTTTTTTTAATTTAGATATTTAGAATTCAAAACATGTTGAATTCTAAATATCTAAATTCTATAAATATTTACATCTTATATGAAGACAAATTTTATCAGCCTAGGATCTCCTGTAAATAACTGTCTGGTATATATGTGTAAATAATTTTCAAACTTATAACATTTGATGTTATAACAATTAATTGAACTAGGATACTAAAGGTTAAAAATATCTTAATTTAGACCAACACAAAGAATTGGGGAGTTTGGAAGAAGGACCATACCCAAACTCAACTGTGCACCTTCACATACCACTCCTTCACCTTCTCCTGATGACAATTCAAACCCCACCACCACACCAACAGCTTCTTTTCTTTCATTTTCATGCTCTGCCCTTTAACTCTAGCCCACATCTCTCAAGTTCCCATTCTTTTCCCCCCCAGCCACTGTGATCATGGTCCAAACTTCGCAAACTACTAAACATATTTAAAGATTAATGCTGTTGAACTTCTTCTCAACCTAATTAAAGAGATCTATGAACTTCTGATTTGTGTTCATATATTCCACAACCATTACAGCAGGAGAACGACCCAATTGAATGCTTTACTTTGCCTTCTCCACACTTTCCTACACCCTTTTGTGCATATATGTGAGAGTGTCCTGTCCTAATTGGGTGTAAGAGCCATCTTCCAGACAGAAAGTGCTGTTCCCCACAGCGAAAAAGCATGAAAGGGACATCTAGCATAAGATTTGGCACCTAAACTGAATTCTTTGATGGAAACCAACCAAACACCTTTTTTTAGTCTGCTATCTGATGGGATGAGGAACATCATGCCAAAATTGCTGTGCTGTGGTCACACAGAGGGGAAAAACGGAAAATGACATCCACTACATCAGCCAGAGCTGACAAGTCACACAGACAACTTCAAAAACACACGCCAGACGGAATGGAGCTTCTGCAAAGTGAACAGGCAATTAAGGAAAGATGAGAAATCCACAAAAAAGAAGAAAAATGAGAGCAGCCATTATTCCTCTTTCCCTGAGAGAGGCAGGTATGCATCACTAGAATGCTATGGCTATCTCTGTGTCTGTGAAGGCTTCCACTTATTGAGGTCACTCAATTGTCTGGCAAAGTCTGAGGAACTGGACTTCTGGTTGAACTATCTAAGGGTGTTTTTAAACCAATCTTGTTTGATCTGGACTTTCAGACACTTCAGCCAAATAGCAGGTGTTAAAGATGCCTTAGACGACAGAGAAAAAATAGGCCAGTCTGGATCAAACTGAATCATGTTTCAGTTCATTTGCAGTTTAATATTCAGAACCCTTGGCACATTTTGTGGGATGTTTTTGTAACTTGACAGGCTGTTGTTCACCAACAAATTTGAGTATTTATAGGTGACATAACAGATATTGTTTTTTTCAGGAGATTTGTTTTCATATGAGATGTAAAACTTAACAGAATTTAAAATTCTGTATGAATTTGACCATGTTTTGATGATAAGAAAAACTTGTGCATACAATTCACTTTAAATATATATCAGGTCATCACAATGACATGATATATATTTATGATTAATGAAATGCGTATCATATTTGTCTGACTGACTGATTCTCTTCTGTTTTTGCTTTTGGGATCCATTTCAATCTTGCACTTCCAATTCAATCTAAGATATTTCATCATTGTCTTGTACATCACATTGCAGTTGTGGGTGATTTTGTTCTAGTGATCATGTAAAGGATTTCATGACGTATTTCATGATGCAGGACAGAAACATCAGGCAGAGTGTTCTGCAGCCGCAGCAGTGAAGTGGTCCACTCAGATAAATCATGCAGCACTCTTGAGTAAACTGCTGTCAAACCACATGTTCTCTGTCTTTTATTGCTTCAGGGTGGAGTTCAATCTATCTATCTATCTATTTATTTATTTATTTATTTATTTATTTATTTATTTTCACAGAATGGTGACTTGTTTTCTGCTGAACTCGCCTTTATGTTGCAATTGGAGCCGAAAGGACATGTTTATTGAGAGTGAAGGAAAAATCTCTTTATTTTGGTTTTGCCATTGTTCTGCATCTTTTATTTTAAGGCGCATCCAGTGCATTCATGTTGTTACTGCGCTAACAGGTTGAGGGACTCCAGTTCCATTTTTTTTGTAATAAAATATGTGCCAGCTTATCCCTCATCTGTGAAACTAAAACTGAGGTTGCATTTTGACAAGACTACTGAACTGGTCTAGCTCTTATTTAGCAGACTGGAGCTTTACTACACAATCTCCCATTATGAGTTTAGTACAATGGCTATGACATGCAAGGATGGCTCCAAGAATCAAATAAAATCCTTTCTATGTACACAGCCAACAGCTGAGCTCTAGAGCACTTTTTTTTCTTTCAGTCACACTTTAATCAACTTATTCATATTTTCCTTTCTATTTGTACATGGACAGATAGGCTACTTTTTCAATATGGTAATTAAAATATCGCACCAGCACAAATACAGTATAAATTGTAATAACAGAAGAAGATAAATATAAGAACCTTATTTTATACAAAGATATAAGTATGATTCAATAGGAAACAAATGCTCAGATAAAAAAAGATTATTATTAATAACAGAATTTGATGCTGAGATTTTCGTTGGGAGTGACAAGGATGGACAAGATTAGAAATGAGCAGATCAGAGGGACAGTGAAGGTGGAGCAGTTTGGCGATAAAGCCAGAGAGGCCAAGTTGAGATGGTTTGCAGATGTGTTGAGGAGGTATAGTGGATATATTGGAAAAAGAATGTTGGAGATGGAGCTGCTGGGCAGAAGGGGAAGAGGAAGACCTCAGAGAAGGTTTATGGTGGACATGGAGATGGTTGGTGTAACAGTAGAGGAGGCAGGGGATAGGGCAAGATGGAGGCAGATGATCCACTCTGGCGACCCCTAAAGGGAGCAGCCGAAAGAAGAAGATTAATAACAAAAGTTGTGTTAGTAGTAATAGTGGTAATATGAGCAACAGCAGCAGTAGTAGTGGAATTAGTAACACAGTAGCAGTAGCAGTAGTAGTAGCAGTAATAGTAGTAATAATAATAATAATATTGCTAGTTGTAGTAATAGTGGTAGTACAAGCAAGAGCAGCAGTAATAGCAGCAGTAGTAGTAGTACTACTATTAGTAATAGTAACAGTAGTGAGAGCAACAGTAGTAATAGTAGAAGTGATAGTAATAATAACAGAAGTAGCATTTGTCATAGTAGTAGTAATAGTAGTAGTAGAAATAGAAGTAATGATAGGAATAGTAGAAGTTACAGAAGTAGTAGTTGTAGTAGTAGCAGTAATACTAGGAGTAAGAGTGGTAGTAATAGTAGTAGCAGTAGTAGTAATAATACTAGAAATGATAGTAGTAGTAGTAGTAGTAGCAGCAGCTGCAGCAGTAGTAGAATTAATAGGAGTAGTACTATACGTAGTAGTAGTAGAAGTAATAATAGAATAGTTGTAGTCATAGCAGTAGTAGACATAGTCATGATAGTAGAGTTAGCATAGCAGTAGTAATAGTAGTAGTAGCAGCAGCAGCAGTAGTAGTACAAGTAGGAGTAGTACAGTAGCAATAGTAATAGTGTAAGTAACAGTAATGGTGATAGCAGTAATAGTAGTAGTAGCACTTGTAGTAGGAGTAGTATAAATGTAGTAATGTAAATACAATGTCACAAGACAGCAGCATGTAAACTGAGTATGGTGTTACTGTAGATGACAGCTTGGACACATGTATACGTTGTTAGAGGTGCTGTTTTGTGAGCAAGGTAAATAGTTAAGTACACAAACAAATGTCAGTAATAATGAGACAATTTCCACATTTTTGCAAGAATTTAATGTGTGTGTGTGTGTGTGTGTGTGTGTGTGTGTGTGTGTGTGTGTGTGTGTGTGTGTGTGTGTGTGTGTGTGTGTGTATAGAATGAAAAGGGAAAAACATAGTTTCTGACCCACTGGTCATTGATAATTAGTTGCCAGGAAAACAAATAAAGGTTCTATTTGCAGCAGATGACAACTTACTGCATGGATAGTTTTATTTGAAGCATTTGGATTTTCTCTCTGCTCACGTCCAGAGGCTTATCAAGCTGTTGCAGGTTTTGTTAAAAGACCAACAAAAAATGAAAAGAGCGGGTGGGAAAGGAAAGTAAACATTCTACTCTAGTCACGTTGAAACAAACTGCAGGAAAACCAGCAACTACCATGTTTCACGTCTGTGTGCGAAGCATGTTTTCTTGCAGCAGGTTAACTGGAGGCATGGCCATATCTGAGCCATGTTCAGATTGGCTTAAGGTAGTGTAAGATGGGGCTAAGTGAGCTGACATCAATTATTGATAGATAACCACATGTCCATTGTGGAAAGAAAGTGCATGCAATGGGTCCCTACTCGCAACCCAAGGTGAAGCTGTCAGACCGTGATGTTTCTGTTTCACTTATTGATTTTCAGCATTATTAAAAATAAATTCTTCATAAATTAAATAAAAGAACTGGTGGACTTTATTGTGACATATTCACCTTGGGTTGACTCAGATTTCTTAACATTAATTATGAGTGGTCTTTTACAGTGTTAGAGTGACACTGAGAATGAATTTTAACATTGATCATTTCAGGCAAGCTATTTCAGCCACACATTGTATTTTTTTTTACAATGTTTACTACTTGTTTTCTATTACATATTATTCTTTAAATAAATATAAATGCAATAATCACTTTTTTAGTCATATTTTAGCTATTTACTTATGTAATTATGCATATTGGAAAGAGCAGTGAAGTCATTCTGCTGTTACCTTTTCCACACACCCTTTTTAATATACTTTTAAATGCTTAAAATATTCCATGAATCATAAATCTCCCATTTCACATAATTTCACCTCTGCTCTGACAATCTGACTGAGCTGTGGTACTGATGGTGCTGAGCTGGAGCTGTCCAAAGTGCTGACTGCATTTAATCCTTTACAGCATTTCTAAACAATTCATACAGAACACAACCATATGTTTTCCCTTACCTGTCCTGTTTTCTGTTCTGAGAGCGGTTTTTATCACAATAAGCTTAAAACAATAGAAACCAGCATCTGTTATTGTGGTTCATTGTGATAATTAATAATATTTTGGTGTTTGCCCAGAAATGAAGTCCAGAAATGTCTGTAAATGTCAGCGAGAGAGATAAAGAAAGAAAACGACAGTGTGTGTGTGTGTGAGAGAGAGAGAGAGAGAGAGAGAGAGAGAGAGAGAGAGAGAGAGAGAGAGACTCATAGCTGTGTAAGTTATTAGATTTTTTCATTCAGGACCACCACCCCACCTCTCACAGACAATACATTCAGAAAGTTCACACTATTTCTTTCTCCAGAACACCTAATTGGAATGGGGCATCATTTTACAGCCAATGCAAACTTCAGGTGTTTCCTCACCAACCTAATTGCTTCAGCTGATTCTCTCTCTCTCTCTCTCTCTCTCTCTCTCTCTCTTGCTGTGAAAGTGCATTTTCCATCAAATGTACTGAGGTAGATGAGGGCTGGTGGGCTTTTGATTCTTGCACTGAGGAAGATTTTGAAATACCAGTCTTTGGATCAGTTAATCCACAGGTCCAGATGGGAACCTTCATGATCTTTAAGACTGTCAGATAAAGTCTAGTATGTTCACTCAACATTAAAGATAAATCAACCAATAACATTTTGTTCCCAGTGGATGGGACCAATTTGGTCAGGAATTGTATAACTCTAGATTTCTGAAACAGCTAGATGCAGCAGTGATTTTGAATATAGGCTACAGTCAACTGAAAACAGTGGCTGTAGGTCTGTAGTAATTCTCAGCCTGATACACTTTTAAATACAAAAGGTTCATAGATGGAAATAACACTTCTGGTTCTCACATGTAGACCAATAGTGGCAGTGAAAAGGCGGGACGGTAGCAACTATAGAAACAAATGCTGAAATTATGCAAAATCACAGACATTTTATACAGTTTCAAGATGTATTTTTCACACCTCAAAAAGAAGGACATGTCCAGGAAAAAAAATATGGTAACACTACTTAATGGGCCTCTTGATGTAAATGTTCTAAGTCAATTTAAGGGTTCTTCATGCTCACATTCATTTCTATTACAAAAATATTTTATGGCATCACTCAAAGAACGCTTTGTAGAGTGTACAAGGCAGAAGTGGGGGACTACAGTCACATGACTTGACAAGAATCAGATTTGAGTCATAAATTTAAGGACTTGAGACTTGTTCGACTAACAATGATAAAAGACTGGATACTTGATTTAGACTTGAGATAGATGACTCAAAAATGATTTGACCTTATAGTAAATATTTGCATATATATATATATATATATAATATATATTTCAGAACATATAATGATTTATGCTCCAACATACACAACCCATTAGAACACAGCTGACCAGCAGACCTTAGTGTACAAAGAAGTTCATATCATGGAAAAATAATTGTTTGGATTCAGGGACTGTGTTTTCAATGATAGTAGTAATAGGAGAATAATGATATGTAAGGTCTGCAAATCATAAGAGACAAAACCACCACAGAATCCAACTTAACCCCTCACTACAACACCCACATAGAAAAGTGTGTGACTCACTTTTTAGCTAACTTGATAGCTAGTAGAAGGTTACCAAGGAAAAAAATCACCAAATTTGATTTGATTTGGCTTTGAATCGAGTGTGTATTGAGAAGACAAAGCTGGATTTCATTATGTGAAATGTCCATATGAATTTGGGAATTTGATATTAATATTTTGAACAGAATTCCTAATTGAGTCCTTGTCTGCAGTACCAGCAGCTTAATATTAATAAACCCCCTTGCCCAAGCTTAGCCACCTGGGTATCAGTACATCCCTCTGCAACTGGATTTTGGATTTTCAGACTGACAGACACCAGTCTGTTAAGTTAGACAATCTCTCTTCCGCTTTCA
The DNA here is from genome assembly GCA_034509495.1 of Acestrorhynchus altus. Taxonomy (NCBI): domain Eukaryota; kingdom Metazoa; phylum Chordata; class Actinopteri; order Characiformes; family Acestrorhynchidae; genus Acestrorhynchus; species Acestrorhynchus altus. The sequence goes on along the minus strand of CM067512.1, from coordinate 18,832,946 downwards.
TCACATTGAACACTGATGTTCCACAAGGTTGCATTTTATGCCTCATACTGTACTCTCTGTTCACCCATGACTGTGTCCTTTATATCAAGTTCACAAATGACACCAAGGTGATTGGCCTAGTCAGAGAGGTAAAAAGCCAAGGAGGTGAATTTTACATTTACAAAGCACTGTTTATATAAAAATAAATATTTGAAAATAAAAAAACGGAAAATTGGATTGTTATTCACACCCTTTGCTATGAAGCCCCTAAATAGTTCTGGTGCAACCAGTTACCTTCAGAAGACAATACTTGGTGAAATGAAGTCTACCTGCAATATAAGTGTCACATGATCTGTCAGTATATATAGACCTTTTCTGAATGGCCTCGGAGGCTGCAACACCATTAAGAGCCACCACTAACTAAACAACCCCATGAAAACCAAGGAGATTTCCAAACAATTCAGGGACAATTCAACAATTCAAGTTGTTGAGAAGTACAAATCAGGGTTGAGTTCTAAAAAAATATCCAAATCTCCCAGAGCAACATCAAATCAGTTGTCATCAAATGAAAAAATGAAAAGAAAATGCCAAAAAAAGTTGCACAGAGAAAAGTAAGCCTGAAAGAGCTGCAGAGGTTCCAAGCAGAGACTGGAGTATTTGTCCATACGACCACAATAACACAATTCACCTTCCCACAGGATAGTAACCCAAAGCATACTGTTAAAGCAATACAAGTGTTTTTTTATGGGAAATGTGTAAAATGTATTGGAATGGCTTAGTCAAAGCCCGGATCTTGAAGGAGCTGGAGCAGCTTTGCCTTCAGGAATGGGCAGAAATCCCAGTGGCAGGATGTGGCAAGTTCATAGTGATGTATACAAGCAACTTGTAGCTTTAATTGCTGCAAAAGGGGGCTCTATAAAGTACTGCCTTTAGGGGGATGAATAGTTATGTACATTGAAGTTTTCTGTTGTCAAGTCCAATTTGTTGTTTGCTTAACACATTTTTTCAAAACATGAAAAAATATTGCAAGGTTCTGTACACTAGCAGAATTGTATTATTATTATTATTATTATTATTATTATTATTATTATTATTATTATTATTATTATTATTATTATTATTACCTGAACTGAAGGTTTAGCTCTAGTAGCCTAATTTTAGTTACATACAGTAATGCCCATAAATATGTGGACAGCAACACATTCTTCATGATTTTGGCTGTGCATGCCTGCACACTGGATTTGAAATGAAACAACTGAGATGCACCAGAAGTGTAGACTTTTAATTTTTATTCAACTCAGTCTCACTGATGGAGTTCTGCTTTTTTCAGCTTAATTATGGTCTGTTTCACTTCCATTGAGAGCTCCTTTGACCACAGGTTCACAGCAACAAAATGCAAATGTCACAACTTGAATCAGCCCCAGGACCTTTTACCTATTTAATTGATGATGGATTAACAATGGAAGAGCCCATGCAACCCATATCATAGCTTTTGAGATACCTGTCCAACTGTTTCAATTCAATTCAATTGTGGTCTGTGAACACAGAAATAATATTGTTCCATATCTTAAGACATGGATGCATCCAGAGTAAATAAAAAAGTAAACTGTGTTGTACAGCTGTGTAACTGTGACTAACACCCAGTAGTTGATGTGATTTTATTGTGGATTTTAAGCTGTGGGCCTAAATAAAAAGTTCAAGTGTGTGCATTTGTACAGCTGATTTTCTCATTACAAATGACTTGTTTTGCTTTGTGCTCTCCAGTCTCAGTGGTGTTTTGTAGACTGTGTAGTTAAAGTTGGTGCCAAATGTAAATTGCTCTGTATTTACCCTTAAAGGAGATAAATCAGCTGCAGCACTTTAAATGAGCATCATTACTCAAACAACACAGTACCTCAACATGCGGCTTCTAAACAGGCTTTTAAATCCTGGTCAGATGAGCTCTCATGCCAAATTCCTCAAAACTGTGATTTATGTGGCCATGTGTTTTGATAGACATGCTGTAAACACACAGGATGCTCCTGCAGACTGAAGAACCTTCAAAAACACTGCGGACGTACACTGCCAGTACTTATTTAAAGATCCATGCAGTGTTTTCATTAGAACATGCTGAGATTGTTTGCATGATTCAGTTTGAAATCTCTCTTTATAGCAATCTGTGAATTTCTTTCACACAGATTTCATAGCTGATTATTTGTAATCAGTACTTCATTAAAGTACTACTATATTCACTTCACTGCTGAACAAATCCATACAGTGTCTGGAGGTCACAGACCAGATAAGCAATCAATGCTATATTTTTCTGTGTTCTTCTAACCAATATATCAATAACAGTGACAGACCAATAGCACATTCTGACCACTGACTTTGTTTACTTGGGTTTATTCTAATGTTATATAGGGTTTTACAGGTAAACTGTCTGGAACGGTGGACGGAAAAGATGACGAAGGGTGGACTGACAAAGACAGGATGGGACAACAGGTCTTAAATACTAAGTGACATTGGTAACACATGGGGCAGACTAAGGAGGGGGCAGACAAACAGATTAGACACAGGTGGTAATGGGAGGAACAAGGGTGGAGACTATTACAAAACAAACAAACCATGTGCTAAGGAGCACATGGGGGAAACTGACAGGGAAGACAGGACTGACAAGAGACTGACTTTATGTTTATTTGGGTTTATTCTAATATTATACAGCATTTCATAGTTAGAAACTCTCAGTGACCAATGACTTCGTTTATTTTATTGCTCAAAGTATATCGTAATTTTATGGGCATTTTGTCTCGTATCTACAGCCCTTACATGTGAATCATGTTACACAGGTAGAGGAATGTAGAGTTATACGTTTATTCAAAAACTCATATTGGTGAACACTAGTTTGCGGAGGGTGGTTCCATTACCTAATACACTACACCAAACTAACTACACAGAAAATCTGGTACTGTTAAACAGCTCACAGCTTCTCACACGGCTACTACCGTTCACAGCTATTCACCGGTATCAGTTTCATGTCTCTGCTTCAACAACAACAGCAAATAAACACAGCCTTACTGCTAAGATAAAGAGTTTCAAACAGCTAATAGCTAATAGTAATAGTGCTAATCTGCCAGAGCTAATTATACATGGTACATGGGAAGACTCACAAAATGTGTTTTGGTACTTTTGCAACATGTCTACACTCACCCACTTTAAATTTCAAATTTAAAACTTCAAATTCAATCAACAAAAGATATTCAAGGATCTTGTACTTTAACATTTCTAGATTTGCACAGTATGAACAAAATATAGATCTAACCCAGGCACATGGAGATGAAACGATTTTAACAAAAAATGTTTCAAGCAACCAGTTTAATTGTATCACCTGATCTCACACTTCCTAGCCTTAACCATAACCTAAACTTAACCTAACCCTTACCCAAACCCTTATCTTACCTAGGGTGACAATATACTTTGGTTTGCAAAAATGAGGACAGTTCACACAGCTGCCTACCTGATTTAGGATGTTGTGGTCCTGTGGTTGCTATTTCACTCCCACAGAGAATACAGACCAATCAGGATGCTCTCAAGTGTCACCCTACATCTGTCCCTCCCTAACCTACTTAAACCCGCCAAATAAGTGCTAAACTGAGCCTTCCAGTGCATGTTTACTACCCTGTTCATGTGTACATGCTCAACCTGCCCCACTGATCAGTGAGAAGTGGCAGGGCTAATGATGTCACAGACCCAGATTTTGGACTACAGAGAATAACAAGAAGGGAGGAGCTGTTTGCTCTCTTTTTTGCGCACACAGTGTTCAAATTTCAGAATAAAAGTCACAAGAAGAGGTAATACTGATAAATACATAAATAACGAAAATAATATAGGACATATAGATTGTTTTTTTTTGGTTTTTTTGGACTTTCTTCAAATATTGTGAAGAAACTATTATTATTATAAATGTCATTGTCAATCTAAAATGTTGCATTTTCAGCTCAAAACCACTCTGGATGATCAATTTCCAACATAATTTCTGATAACTAAACTATTAGCAAAAACAAATGGTCAAAACATCATACAAATATTTAAATTCTGTTAGTATTTACGTCTCAAATGAGGGAATATTTGAGGAGCCTGTTATCTCCTGAAAATAACCATATCTGGCATGTACCTCCTATACATTAATTTTTAATAAGATACAATGCCTTTATTGCCATTGCACAGTGTACAGTGAAATTGAGCAGCAATCCAACAGCACTTTACACACACAATAATCATGAACACAAGTATATAAAAAACAATACATTCTAAATAGACAAATACTTATTTTTAAGCTAATAAAAGTACAAAACCATGCAGAATTGGTCTAGATTTCTAAAGGATAACTTAAATTTAAAGTTAGGAATATTTTTGCTTTATCATTTGCATTGGCCAGTGATTATATGTGCAAAATATGTGAAATATATTTGGCAAAAGTTACATATTTCTTGGGGTGCACCTCAATCACACATCAAATTTATTACGTTATATTATTGGAAACAGTAAATACCAGTGGTTACATTAAATTATTAATGTATTGAATTATTGGTGTATATTTTTAAGATTTAATAAATGATAAAAATATATATATATATACAAAATGTAAATGCATGATTCTGCATTGTACTGTGATGCCCTCAAACAGCAGCATAAACTCAAACACACAAAACTCAAAGCCTGAATTCTGTACATACTTCAGTCTCTGTTCTAGAGAAAAGTGTCAGTGCATGCTTCCCTTATCTACAGTGGCTTCACAATTCCACAGCAAAACTAAAGAAGCTAAACTTAAGACATAGAACACATCTCAGTTGACTGACTACCATTAGAGTTTCCTTTTAAATCAATAACCTGGATTTAATCTCATATAGATTCCTTTAAAGCCTCTCTGTGTGAGATGGTCTAGCACAGTGTTGTCACTTTCTCCAGTAAAAGAACATCACCCTGCCACAATAGATGAAACCCTCATGCTCTCAGACATAACTGATATTCATATTTTATCCCTGTCTCTAAATTGTAATCATCCTGAAAGTGCCTTTTGTCTATAGAAGCTTCAAATGTCCCCTGAAGATGTAGAGATTTGAGAGTGACAGCAAACCCGATGAACACATGATTCATTCACTGTCTCAGTGTGTGGTGGAGTCTCCTGAGAAAAGCTCCTGCAGAAATGAAACCAGACCTGCACAACTGTGAATATGTTCATTTCTGTTCTTTTATGTTTGGGATGCGTCACTCTCTCTCTCTCTCTCTCTCTCTCTCTCTCACTCTCTCCTGGATGTAGGTTTTTGTGAACCAGGCCTAGTTTAACATTTAAGACCTACAAACTGTTAATCGCATGGAATTTCTCTAGAGTTTGGAATTGCAGAGGTTGTTTTTTTTGTTAATTTTAAGTTACAACACTGTCCTAAAAACAATTACAGTTCACACACACACACACACACACACACACACACACACACACACACACACACACACACACACACACACACACACAGAAAAATAAAAGAAAGTGTCTAAAATGTTTTGGGAAACACACACACACACACACACATACACACACACACACACACACAGAAAAATAAAAGAAAGTGTCTAAAATGTTTTGGGAAACACACACACACACACACACACACACACACACACACACACACACACACACACACACACACACACACACAGAAAAATAAAAGAAAGTGTCCAAAATGTTTTGGAAAACACACACACACACACACACACACACACACACACACATATTTCAACCTTGTATTTCAAAAATTAGTTTTACATTTAAATGGAAAATTCTATTCCTAATAATTGTGGAGCTGTCAGGGTGTGGTGAACTAAACTGAACTGATAAAACTGGGAAGTGGAAGTACTCACAGGGGTTGAGGTTTTAATCAAATCCAAACATGAAACAAATCAAATCAGAAACAAAACAAACCAACTTGATGGAAAATACTAACATACGAACAGAGCACACAATATCAGACATGAAGACAAGAACACTGACCCAGACTGACTGAAACAAGGGACCGTATATATACAGAGAACAGTAACCACAGCTGGGACATGAGAATGAAGGGGCAGCGTTACAAAGCAGACACAGCTAGGAATGGGTGGAGACAAGATCAGAACAATAGGGAATAAACGACAAGGACGAGATGGGCTGACAGGAGCATTTCTATTGTGCCATTCACTGTGAAATTTTGACACCGTGTCACTAACAACATCATCATCACCATATTATTATTATTATTATTATTATTATTATTATTATTGTTGTTGTTGTTGTTTTTGTTGTTGTTATTATTATTATTATTTCAATAAATATTCGGAGTCTGTGGACACAGCTAATGAGCAAAAGACTTGGCACCCCACATTCTGGCCAATCAGTCTGAAGAACGATGCTAACAACACTTTGTTTGAATAAACACTTGAAAAGAGTGTTCAAGATTTTATACAGAACCCCTTTCTCTACTAAAAATCCCCAGGAGAACAATCATTTTTAAGTGTGTAATAAATAAGGCAGCATTAAGAAGATGTGATTAAAAGCACAGAGTCAGGAGCTGTGAAGGGCTTACATGGTACTGCTGGCTTGGCTGTAGAAGTGCCTGTGTAGCACTGGCGTGCCAACCATATGGAATATGTGTGGTATGGAACATCATCTCCAGCTTTAGAGTTCATGTTCAGCAAAATGGAACCATAATTCAACTGTGCTACTCTGACGATGGTGGTCTAAACATACTGGCATGGTTGCAAGCTCTCTAACTGCTGCTGAACTTACTGCCTTTAAATAATCTGATTCTAATGACATTACCGGGACAACATTTCATCACCATGACAACATTCTATCACTATGACATTGTTTCATTCCATTCATTCCATTTGACCAGGATTCTGGACCACTCCTCAGAGGAACAGTGGTGTACAATAAAACAGATTCTCAAGGTCATCTAGGACAAAGGATTTCACACAAACACACACATGCACACTACCACACACACACACACACACACACACACACACACACACACACACACACACACACACACACACACACACACAATTTTTTAATTTATGATTGTTGTTTTTGTGTTACATAAAGTAATATGACTATGCTCAAAGAATGGGAGTCTTGCTTGAGCAACCCTGATCAAATTAATGGACAAAAATAAAAGGAAGTGTCTGAAAGGTATTGGAAAACACACGCGCACACACACACACACACACACACACACACACACACACACACACACACACACACACACACACACACACACACACACACACAAATAAACACATTTTAAAACCAAACACATAATAAACACAAGGAACCAGCTCTTTGGAACAAGCTCCAACAGAACCCTTCTCGTCCTAAACCTAGCTTGTGTCCTAATCCTAACACTGTTTTTGTATCCTAACACTGTTCTTATATTGTGGGATAAAGTGCCTTTATCACTGCAACAACTCTTTACTCAGTGCACCCCTACAACCCTCTACTCAGTGTACCCCCACTACTTGGTGCACCCCCGCAACTTTCATTAAATGATTATTTTTTGGATCTTCATAAAACAAAAAATGATGAACATGTGAAGATAAATACAACACCAACCACATCCAATTTCGAGTCCTGTACATATGAATGATTTACTGTGTGAGTTATGGGTTATATAATACTTTCTCCATTTCTACTTGGTCTACTGACATCAAACATGAACTGACATGGTGTTTCAAGCCAGATCTTTCAAAGTTCAAGATGACTGTGTTTTTATGATTATGCTATGTCTGGAACGAGCTGTATCTTCAAAGGGTTAATAAAAGGAACCCCAGATTTTCAGTGGGATTAGGAATGTGATTTTGGAATATAACTCAGATCATTAGAAAGGATTTAGGGAGTGTGTTTAGAACAGCCTGATCTCAGTGCAAACATTCACAATAGTTGTTTAATTCACTCTGGAAGATTCATTAAAGGAAGTTGCATGATTTTCGAAAATGACTGTTGAATTCAACACCTCCACAACCTCTGTCCTCCCTTTAGTGCTCCTTCAGAAGCCTGGGCCCCAATTCATGAATGCACCAAAAGAACTTTAATGGAGCCCAAAGCGTTTGCTAGGCCGAGGGTAAGTTAGACTTTAAAGACAGTTTTACTCAAATAAAGAGACATGTTCTTAGTAGTATTGTAGATACTCATGCTGAATCCAAACACAAATCAAGCTAGTTGTCCAAGCCAAGAGGTACTTAACTATCTAGCTACCACTATTATTACTACTATTACTTCAGGCATAACAGCAAGCATAGTCAGCAAGTGTAACATTTCTAGCAAGAAGACACCAACTCCAAAGTTATTTCTGTTTGACGGTTTAAAGGCATCGCTATTCTCTATATAAAACACTTGTGATACAAGACCCACATAAACACCTCTGTCCTGTGATATAAGACTCATATAAAACCCCTGTCCTGTGATATAAAACCCATATAAACACCTGTCTTGGGATATAAAGCCCATATAAACACCTGTCTTGGAATATAAAGCCCATATGAACACCTGCCTTGGAATACAAAGCCCATATAAACACCTGTCTTGGGATACAAAGCCCATATAAACACCTGTCTTGGGATACAAAGCCCATATAAACACCTGTCTTGGGATACAAAGCCCATATAAACACCTGTCTTGGGATACAAAGCCCATATAAACACCTGTCTTGGGATACAAAGCCCATATAAACCCCTGTCTTGGGATACAAAGTCTATATAAACACCTGTCTTGGGATAAAGCCCATATAAACACCTATTTTGGGATACAAAGCCCATATAAACACCTGTCTTGGGATACAAAGCCCATATAAACACCTGTCTTGGGATACAAAGCCCATATAAACACCTGTCTTGGGATATAAAGCCCATATAAACACCTGTCTTGGGATACAAAGCCCATATAAACACCTGTCTTGGGATACAAAGCCCATATAAACACCTATTTTGGGATACAAAGCCCATTTAAACACCTGTCTTGGGATACAAAGCCCATATAAACACTCGTCTTGGGATACAAAGCCCATATAAACACTCTGTCTTGGGATACAAAGCCCATATAAACCCCTTCTGTCTTGGGATACAAAGCTCATATAAACACCTGTCTTGGGATACAAAGCCCATATAAATAACTATTTTGGGATACAAAGCCCATATAAACACCTGTCTTGGGATACAAAGCCCATATAAACACCTGTCTTGGGATACAAAGCCCATATAAACCCCTGTCTTGGGATACAAAGCCCATATAAACACCTGTCTTGGGATACAAAGCCCATATAAACACCTATTTTGGGATACAAAGTTCATATAAACACCTGTCTTGGGATACAGCCTATAAACACTCGTCTTGGGATACAAAGCCCATATAAACACCTGTCTTGGGATACAAAGCCCATATAAACACCTGTCTTGGGACAGCCCATATAAAACACCTATTTTGGGATACAAAGCCTATGAACACCTGTCTTGGGATACAAAGCCCATTTAAACACCTGTCTTGGAACAAAGCCCATAGAAACACCTGTCTTGGAATATAAAGCCCATATTAACACCTCGGTCCTGTGATATAAAACCCATATATACACAGCATCCAAAGCATAGTGAGGTAAAAACTAGCAGGAGCTTGTGTTTACATTGATTCTACCGAATTTCCTTAGTGATCCACGATCCAGTGGTGCTAACAAACATCTGCTTAGGTTTTTGGCCAAAAACTCTTCATATAAACAAACAAATACCAGAATATAACTTTGGGAGAGCAACATCATGGCATGTCATTAGCTCTAGCTAGGATATGGGTCAGCAAACTGTTGCTACAAATGCTGATTGTAGCCAAATAGTTGGGATTATCCATCACAAACATTCACAAACCACCTCTACTCTTTACAACGTGTTTGTTTCACACCCTGCCTGCACAAGCAGGAATAATCCCCCTGCTGGAATAGTCAAGTCCAGCAGCTTGTTTTCCCCCATTTATAGGCCATGGCTGAGCATAAACACCAGACCTTTTTTTTTCAGTGTGTAAAGAGAATGGATGACAAACAGACATTTACAGAAATAATAATATTTACAGATATTTACAAATAGTGTAATCAATTGAGATTGTGCACATTTCCTTTAACACATTTAAAGGAAACTCACAAATACTGTAAATTATAATCTCATTAATCTACACCTAAAATAAAATAAAAAAATCTTAACTTCACCTTAGCCGACACCTTAATTCACAGTTAAACCTAACCTTAAATCTTATTCTAAACCTATTCATAACCATAATGAATTGAGGAATTCTTTCCAATTTGAAATAATGTTGAGTTGTGTTGAACAGCAGAAGTAGTCAGGAAACAATACAACCTAATAGGTCTTATTTCTAATTAAAACAATCAAACTTTGGGTGTTTCTGTATGAGATCGTCAGTTTTATATGTGTGCAAACCACCCTTAGTGAGCATTCATTGGTTGTTCTGGTCGTGGTTGCCTGAAACCTCAGCCAGCAGTAGATCGCTATAGTGCAGCGGTGCACAGATGGTTGAGTTAACAGTTATTCTTTTTAATTGTGGAAGGTCCTGATAGGGCAGTGCACTGGGTCATTACTCCAGTCTGGAGTTCAGAGGGCAGTGAGTACAGTGGGCTCGGCTTTCAGCAACATGAGAACATGATGGTGAGACAGGAGCAGGGAGGGCTCAGGGAGCTGACCTGTGACAGCGATGACCGCTCCACAGCTAACCTCGCCAGCACAAACCCACCAGCATCAGCGACAAAGAGTTGTATCCTGGATCTGTTGAACACTGAGTTTAGAGTTATTTTTGATATTTTATTGTACATTCAGTTTATATTTTTTTACATTTTTATATGTTAAAAATATTAATATCATTATTATTGTTATTAAATGTGAATTATTTAATATTATTTATATTATTTTGTATTTTGTATTCTGGGTTTATTTATTTATTTTGGAAATGTGTTTATTAGTTTTGGGGGGTGTTTTTTGCTTTTTGTTTTAGAAAGGAACAGTATTTATATCTGTTAACATTTTATTTGTGTAAATGGTTTTTTTTTCACTAGTAAGTACTAATAAAATACAAACAATCAATAAATCAATAAACAAAACTATCAGAACCTTTATATGGGTGTAATATAAATATATATGCTCATGTTTTTGCCTACCAGTCTCAAATCTCTTGTTGGAAATCTGGAGTTACAACAGGCCCCCTCAGTCATACAGGTGTGTTTACTGTCTTTAGTCCTCAGGTGGTCACATCGGTGCTGTAGTAGATAGCTTTGAGTTTTACACGCTTTGTCAGGCTCACTTATAAAAGAGTCAATTCTGCAGATAAATTTTCAGCTCTGTGTTTCCCTTGCCGCCCAGCAGCTCCGGCACTATCTGAGTTTATTGTACAACTGTTTCTGACATTATCCACATGGCTGATCTGTATGCAGTATGCTCTTTGAATTGAATATGGTACCCTGCATGCTACTGTGCTTAGTACAACATTTTATACATCTGCAGCATTGGAGAGAAAGAGAGAGAGAGAGAGAGAGAGAGAGAGAGAGAGAGAGAGAGAGAGAGAGAGCTGAGCTGAGGATGCACTGGATATGAAACATGTGTCAGTGCTGATATTTAATATTTTTAATGTTGTAATATGTTGCTGAAGTTATGTATCCATTTAAACTGCATTAACTGCCATTACCAAAACACCTCACTTTTCTGGACTTTGCTTGAAAGGTAATATGAGCTTTGAGATGTCACTTCTACCTAAACATAGTTTAAAAATACTTTATAAGTTATTTAAAAAAAAAAAAATATATATATATATATATATATATATATTTTTTTTTTTTTTTTTTTTTTTGGTAAGGAAAAGTATCTGAAAATCATTAATATTTATCTAATGAAAGTGTTTTATTATATTGTTTCATACATTATGTACATACATTTCCTACATTCTTTCTTAAACAAAGTAATTGTATCTACCTATCCATTACAATTATTTGATTTTATAACTCTAATCTAAAATATTCTGCAACAATCTTAAAAAACATTATAATGGTTTTAAATGATTAGAAATCAACCCACCCTACCCAAAAGACATGCCAAAAGCAGTCAAAAACATTCTAAACATTTAATGTACAAACATTTTTAATTAAAGGATTTAATTACTTACATTTAAGTATTACATCATTTAAAAAAAAATAATTTCAGTAAATTCAGTAATTAAATAGAAATTACATTTAAAATATTATATTTACACTTGTGTCCATAGACAACCTTTTTTACCCATTACATACAGTTAACAGCAAATAGTGATGTCCATGTCTGAACAAGTAGATGTGAAATTTGTTGTTTATTGCTGGATAAACATCGGTCAGCCATCTTTTTAGTTTGTATATGTTGGTAGCAATCCAGGAAATGAAAACCTGAAAATGTTTGATCTTTCTTATAGCCTTCTCCTGCTTTGTGGACCCAACTGTTTTCTATTTTCAGAGTGCTAGACAGCTGCATTGAAGAAGCCAGTGGCTGCTGCTTTAGAGGAGTATTTATGTGTTTAGAATTGTGCATCACCTGGCCTTTCTCCTAACAATGACTGTGAACAAGCCATAACTCTAATTGGGTAATTAAGGTCTGAGAATCCACAAAGTTATATGATTATTCAAATTCTCAAAGTTTTCATCCCTTTGTAAGGTACTCCCCTTTCTTCACTGTAAAATTGTGTAAAACTAAAAATAATACATGGTGGTATTGATTAGAATGTTGAAAAGTGTAACTTTAACTTCATGCCTTTTGAGATCATCTTCAACTTGTTTATTGTATTATTTATTAATTTTTAAATAATGTTTATAATGTGCATTTTTTCTATTATTACTATTTTACTGAGTAAATAAACAGTTACTGTACGTTGTTCATTCTAATATCTTAGCACAGAACTGAACTCCTGCATGTCTGGCATAGCAGGTATGCCGACAGCTGAGGTAGGCACTGCAGATATCATTATTAATTCCTTCATAATGGATCACAACTTATTGAGTTTTTCAGGACGGTTTCGTTGGCGATTTGCTAAAGAGGCGAATCAGTGAATCCTGAATAGATGCTGAAGAATCAGCAGCTACATTGGGCAGTGGTTTGCTGTTTTCATGGTCATTGCAACAACATAACATCTGCAGTGATCTGACGGATCTTCTATTCTTTGCAGGTGTGTCAGTTTAAATCTGCCCGTAGGTGGGACTTGATGCTCGAGCTACGAACCTCTCTCTCTCTCTCTGTCTCTCACTCTCTCTCTCTCTCTCTTTTTCATACACATGTATAATCCCTCTTCCCTTTTCTAATTCTCTTGCTCACTCACCCCTCCTCTATCTCCCTCTCCTTCTGCATCTCTGTCTTGCTCTTATCATACAGCCTCTCTCTGCCCTCTCTCTCTCTCTCTCTCACACACACACACACACACACACTCACATACACACTATCTTCATATTCCATTTTTCTTCTCTCCACTCACTTTTTCTCTCTCTCACCTTCCTTCCCCACCATTCTCTCTTCTCCTTTCTTGCAGCCCACTATATTTCCTCCCTCTCTGTCTTCATAGACACTCTCTCTTCTCAATTCTCTTCCTTTCCTGTCTCTCTCTGTCTCTCTCTTTTCACCCACTATCTCCCTATCCTCCCATCTCTCTCTCTCTCTCTCTCTCTCTCTCTCTCTCACACACACGCCACACACACACACACACACACACACACACTCATTCTTCTGCTTCCTCTCTTTCCCTTGCCCGCCCACCCTCTCCTCCCTCCATCTCTCTCATTCTCACTCAACCCCCTCTTTCTCTCCTCTCTCTCTCTCTCTCTCTCTCTCTCTCTCTCTCTCTCCTGCTCATGGTCGTCCCCCCCCCTCTCTCCTCCTCCTCTGACTTTCTGGGAGCAGCAGTAGAGCTCTGGGTCTGCAGCTCTGTGCGCTCCAGCCTCTACCATGCAGTCTGCAGCGGAGGACGCTCCGCGCACTCGGACACTGGAGTAGTGGTCCTGCATCCTCTCTTTCTCTCTCTCTTACTCTCTCTCCATCCTTTTTGCTCTCTCTCCATTTGAAGTAGTGGGACCTTCCTGTGTGTGGGTGAGTGTGTGTGTGTGTGTGTGTGTGTGTGGGTGAGTGCGTGTGTGTGTGTGTGAGTGTGTGTATGTGTGTGTGTGTATGTGTGTGAGTGTGTGTGTGTATGTGTATTTTCCACTCCTCTGCACCTGCACTCCTGGTTTTTTTGTTCCCCTCCTGGATAAAAAGAGAAGAGGGCATAGGGGTGCTGTCCTGCTTGGCCGGGTCTGGATCTCTCTCTCTGCTTCAGGCACTCATGGATGGGTTTGTGACTTCATGCGTGATGTGCTGGTGGAGGATTCTGCTGCTTCTCGCCGTCTTGCGCTGCTCTCTCGGCTCTATCCTGGACTGCCCGCCCACCTGCAGCTGCTCCAGCATGGAGATTCACTGCAATAAGTCCTACCAGGGCACCTTCTTCCCTCTGCTCGCGCTGCATGAAACCGCCGGTGAGGGGAACGGCACGCAGAACAGCATACAGGACCTGTTTGAGAACATCTCCTCCATGTAAGTGTGTGTCTGTCACATGTGCGTGTGCCTCATCCCTAATGATGCTGATGCTGCTGAAAGGGTGCAGGGGAGGGGGGGGGGGGGGGGGTCACTCACTTTCTCAGGCACACTTCACCTCATGCTCTTGTCTGGGAAACCTAGAACTTCAGCGTCTTCTTTGCAAATGTGGTTCCTCTGAAAACCATCCACTGAGAGGGTCTTCAGGGAGGCAAGGCTCCAAAGAATCTCTTCACCTGGGCAATCGTTGTATCTCATTATAAAGAACGGGTTCTCTTCCTCTCTTGGAAAAAAAAAAAATATCCATGCATAGAAAGGTTCACTGGGGTTCCAAAGGTGGTCCCTCTGTTTACCTTTATTTGTAGTTTAGATTGTGTATAATCTAATACATGTTTGCTGGGCTGAATATGATACAAAGCACTAGATTGACAAATGTCCACCCATGGTAAGATTCCTTTGGGTTCCAAAAGTGGTTCCGCTATGGTGAGAACCTGTTGTGGAACTTTTACTTGAAGTGTATAATCGTATTATTATATATAATCATATGCACATTAGATGCTGGATGGAATATATTGGATACAATATGCTATAATGCACACATTTCTTATCGTACATAAGGGTTCGATTGGAGGCATCAATGGAAAGGTTCTTTAGGGTTCCAAAAGTGTTTTTGTTTTTTTTATTGGTGAGAAACTGAGAATATTTTATTGATAGTATTGATTCTGTATACTGATATACAACTTCGGAGATGGAATATGATTTAACTTAAACTTTGCTTATTATTAAACATTATTATTAAAAATATCTGTTGAAAGGCTGTTTAGGAGTCTAGAATGAGTTCTTTTGTAAAAGCCTGTTTTGGAACCTTATGGTATAGATTCACATATATAATGTGCATGATATAATATAACCTAATCCACACTTTGGTGATGGTGCAGTAATCTATTAGGAGGTTTTGCATGGAGCCAAAACTGGTCTGGATCAAATGAATTCACATGCACCATTACTGGGTGGAATATTATATACATAATATATAACACACAAAATATGGGTACTTTAAATAGCCATTGAAAGGTTCTTTCAGTCTTCACTTCAGAGAACCCATCTTTGGCAGACGGATTTATAGTGCCGAGCATAGGTAGTCATACGCATGATTGCTGGATTCACTGTAATATGCTCAATGCAAAGCAGTGCACACTTCATTCATTATAAAACAATTAGGAAAACCTAATGTGGCTCTGCTATGTTATCACTCCTGTTAACCCTTTCAGACAGCATGACCTGTAGTGCAGATCATAAATGCAGTTTTGCTGGATATAACCTGTTCTCCATAATGTCATATAACGCTAATATAACGACTTTGCTTATTATAGTGGTTTGTGTGGTTTACCTGATTGATCTTCTGCTAATACTGCTAGACAATTGTGTTGTTAAGCTTCAGGACATGCTAAGATCATGCAGACAACAACAGAAGGATCTTTTGGTATTGGTCTATGTGTAAGTAAACAGAGATGAATTAAACAACAAGAGCAGTTGATGGAGAACTGATGAGGAACCCAAACAGATGAGCTTATGGCATTTGTTATCCTCAAGAGATGATCAATGAAGCCCCCAAAATAAGTTTGGGAATGGATTGGGTCTCAGGAGGTGTGCTATGCTTCTTTTCCTTTCTTTTCCTTTTCTCCCATCCTCAGATAGACATAGAGAGAGAGAGAGAGAGAGAGAGAGAGAGAGAGAGTGATAGAGAGAGGAGTCTTTATGGAAGCCACTTTGTATTCAAGGCAGGAGCTCCAGAAGGAATTTTTTGGTTCCTTCGTTTCTTTCTTTTTTCTGCCTTCAGTGGTTCAGACTTGAAGAGAAAGAATATGGCATCCATCACTTGCTGTTTTACCCCTTCTGTCTGCAGACTGCATGCTGCACCACCACTCACATTCATATTTACTGGGTGTGTTCATATTTATGTAGAATGAAGCACTGCCCCTAAGACCTTTGTCATCTCACTGCCACTTCTACAGCATCTCGGGGAGTTTTCATCAAATATATGCTCTTTAGAGTTTGAAAATAAAAGACTTATTATGAGACTCAATAAAAGTGTTGATGCAAAGTGTCCTGAACATGAGCAGAAATTCTATATTAAATGGAGAAGTTTATTGTTTTTGGTCCAAATGGAGATACCAGCTCTCATTATCATCATCAATATCTGCAGCAAAATATCTGACCCATATGTCTTAAAGGGACACAGTCTAATCCAAACAGATGCTTATTAACAGTTGTTAATATAAGAAGTGTTTAATACAGGTAATGCCAGAGTGAGAAATACAAGCTGCACTCGTTTGCTCCCTGGAGTGTCTCTCAGAGCCAAATGCATCATTACTGACTCTCTGATTGACACCAGTGCTTTGAAGCTGATCCATAGCTCTGTGGATCTGTCAGGTGTTCTACATGTTTGAGTGTTTTGGGTTGATCTTGTTGGTAGATAAATATTCAGGCACCAGTTTAGGCCACTAGAGGGAGATTGTAAGCTTTCTCTTTTCCCCCACGAACCTCATTCTTCTATAGCATGGGTTCTCCATCCTGGTCCTGGAGTACTACTTCCCTGCTTGTTTTAGAGTTTTCCTGCTGTAACACACCCAGTTCGTCTGATTAAGGGCTTGCCAGTTCATTAATTGTATCAGCTGTGCATTAGGGAAAACTCTAAAACACACAGGACAGTGGTACTTCAGGACCAGGATTGAGAACCACTGTTCTATAAACTGCTCGGCTTATTCTATGCTGCTGCTCTAGATAATGATTGTAATGGTAATAAAATAAGTATTTATGTGGAGATTGTTGTTCTAGTGGCAGAATTGACCAAATATTAGGAAATATTACAATGCTTTGCATGTGGACCTTTGAGGATTCACTGAGGTCACTGAATAATACATAATAGATACTGACTAACTCATAGTTGATACTGAATAGCTCATAGTGGATATTACATAATTTATAGTTAATAATATATATTAATTTATGGTTAATTATTTGTGGCAGTTATTAAATTTATTATCAAATTATTCAAAATCATTGTGAATTCTGAATAATTCATAATGGATACTGAATAATTCAGAGTGAATACTGAACAGTTCATAGTAGGTATTGAATAAATCACAGCTGTTACTTAATAATTCATAAAATATAAATATTTAATAGTAGGTGCTGAATAATTAATATCAGACACTGTATTATTCATAATAGGTACTGAATAATTTTCATTGGCTACTCAGTATATATTGAATAATTCATATTAGAATCTGAATAATTCATAACACGGAATCATTCATAGTAGATTCTGATTAATTTGTAGTAGACTCCACATAATTAATAACACAATGAATAATTAATTGTGGATAATGAATAATTCATTATAGGTTCTGAATAATCCAGAGTACACACCGAATAATTAATAGGGCATACTGAATAATTCATTGTACACACTGCATAATTCATAGTGGATACTGAATAATTCATTGTACATTTTGAATCATTAATTAAACACTGTATAAATCATAGAGGATACTGAATAATTTATAACACACTGAATAATTCATAGTGGATAGTGAATAATTTATAGTACACACTGAATAAATCATAGTGGAGACTGAATAATTCATAGTAGATTCTGAATAATCCATAGTACACACCGAATAGTTCATAGGGGACACTGAATAATTCATAGTACACACTCAGTAATTCAGAGTGGATACTAAATAATTCCTGGTAGACACTGAATAATTAATAACACACAGCATTAATTCATCGTGGAAACTGAATAATTCTTAGTTCACACTGAATGACTACAGATTCCAGATACTTACAGCATGTACTGAAGGATTTATTGTATTGCCAGCTAAATATGAATTTTTATCATTTTTTTTCATGTCTCCTTTCATTTTACACCTTTATTTCTAGGAGGATTAGAGTGCAGCACTGTTTTGTGAATGTTTTGCTCAAACACACTTGATTCACCTTGGTTTAGTACGTGTGCTTATATAGGCAAATCACCAGACACTGCTGGGCTGTTGGGGCAGTACTATGGTGGATGTATTTCACAAAACAGGATCTTTGATCCAAGTTAAAAGATGAGTCCATCCAATCAGAGAAAAGGGATAGAAAATCTTTATTACTGGATGAATCCCTTGAATTGCAGGCTTAGTATGTAATTATTCATCTTATTATTCAGTAATATGGGACTTTCTGTATGAAACCCATTAATATTTGGACTTTGGGATGGATGGATGGATGGATGGATGGATGGATGGATGGATGGATGAATAGATGGATGGATTCTACTCATTTCATTTCATTCTACTGGTAAGTGCATTTCTACTGGCCAGGTAACTCAACTTGACTTTGGCACATACAGCTTTATTGATCAGCTGCAATCCACTTTTGCTAAATAGTTCTACTATTTGCTAAGTTCTACATTTGGATGAACAGCGTTCAGGTCAGCACCTCTTTGCTGGACAGCTCCTTCACTACTGTGTGTAACTGTAGGCTGCTTTGGGCTGTTTGTAGTTTGTAGGCCAGTGTGCATGAAAAAAGAGGCCTATATTTCGCATGCATTTGCATTCCCCGACGAGTCATCAACCCACTTTCATTGTAGTCTAACATGACCTTGGGAAGATTACCAGCTCTGTACACTCTCTCTTTGTGCTGCTGGGGAAAATAACAACCATGAAAATCCAAATAGAACAAGCAAAATCCAAAACTTTCCAGTGCAAAACTAGATTAGTAATGGATTTGAGCTGTTGTTGCATGCTTGCACACACAGCACAGTGTTTTGGAATCATGATGGACTGAGATCAGGCCATGAACCTCTCAATGCAGCAAGGAAAGAAAATATGTTCTAATATATAAATTCTGATGAACATGTGTTTTTAAATGTCTGAGGTTTCAAATGCTGTGCTGTGGTTTTAGAGACACTTCTTTAAAGATATTTTTCTCTGAGTTCACATTCAGCTTTATTGGCCCTCTCATACCTGCACTGTTCAACTCTTAGGACCCGAGATCCACACTTTTCAGGCCTTTACATTCTATTTTTCTAGGCTTCATATCTCAGGATCAGAGTAACCTACAGTGATGAGTAATTGAGAAACAACTGAATTAAATGCCTGCTTAAGTGCCAAAGGTGTTTTCCAGTGCATGTTTACTGATCTGTCCACGTGTTCATGCTCAACTTACTTGTTGCTTACACTGTTTTCAAATTCCAGAGTCTCAAAATCCTAAGATGAGACATATATAAATAACGAAAATTATAAAACACTTTCAGTTTGCTGCTTTTCCTTATATCATTTTAAATCACATTTTTGGTAAAAAACAAAAAAACAAAAAAAAACACATTTGAAGGTGCAAATATTTTGATCAAAATATGGTAAAATTCAAACAAGTGTTTAAATTCTGTTGATATTTACATCTCAATGGGGGACGAAAAAGAGGAAACAGTGTAGAGGGACATTAATAAAAATAGAAAGCAAATGAGGGAGAGAAAGAATGATAGGTATAGAAAGAATGAATCTAGGAAACAAAAGTAAGAGAGAGAAAATAATTGGTTAGATATTCTGTTTCTACATTTTTTGAATATTTGTTTTCATAAAAGTAATGGTAGTTTTAAGGGTTACTTTTAAGAAAAACACTGCATTGAAAAATTATTTCGGGAACATCAACATTTTGTGTCTGAACACTTTAGGGCTGCTTCATATATAAGATCTGTGTTCTATATATTCACGTCTGTCTGTAAGGCTGTCATCTATCAGTTTGATATATTACCTGATAAAAATTCATGTATTTACATTGTAAATTACCAGCAGGCTGTTTGTATTGTGTGTTGAGGGGTAATATCATCTCTGTGATGGTGGGCTTCATTTCTACATTTTCTGTATGAATAATAGGGCAGAATGAGTTATGCAATGACAGACGTTAGAGAAGGAAGGTTGCTAAACTCTCTAAAATTCAGCAGATGTGTGGACTCTGAGCAGGGCTATCCATCATCTCAGGCCTCTCGAGCTGTGCGGAGATAGAGGACACATTATCTATCATAATGATTACCACTATATGGCTAGTTTTCAGAGGATTTTTTTCTTGTGTTTTTTTGGTACATTGCACAATCCATGTTGGTCTATGTTCCACAGAAAGAGAAGATTAATATTTTGGGAGATATTTCAGACTGTTCTGCAGCACTGTTGCTCAATTAATGAGCCTTTGTGACTGGAGATTATTCTATATGGGTCATGGACATATTTCTTTCAGCAAGCCCCCTAGTGGTCATTCCAGTCAGAATTCAAAATCTCCTGGCAAGATATCTAACCTGATTGGCAACCATTCCTGACATATAATCTCTTTTTTTTTCCTATAAAAAATGTGATTTAACATGTTTATTCTGTCAGTGTTAAAATCCCTCATTCTGAACAAGAGACACATTACTCAAATTTATTTTTTCACTGATTGACAAGCTTTTATGGATACAAATGGTACTTTGAATGAGCTCATACTTACTCTACCTCAGGAAACAGTGCATCCAACAAGAATGAAAGCCTAATCCATGTTTTGTACACCAGTAAAAACATGGTAGCTCATAGAAAGCAATGATGCTGATCTATACAGACTAGTCTCCTATAGGAGACATGTAAATGTGCATGATTCTGCAAACAGGCCAATATGTGTGCATGTGGACATATATGTGTAGAGCAGCATGGGGTGCAGTTCAGGGCCCGTATGGTTGTGCTATGGGTGTGGTTATGTAAGCAGTGTAAATACATGGAAAGTATTCACAAAAGCGTCCTTGTTCCAAAATGAAATACATTTTTTTTCCATCAGGATTTTTCACAAAGCAAAAGTGAGAAGAAGTTGGGTTGAAATTTTGCAAATTTATTAAAAATAAAAACACAAACATGTAACACATTCAGAAGTATTCACAGCCTTACCATACATAACACTACCTTTAACTGTAAGCACCCTTATTCCTCTAGAGTCACAATTTCCCATTAAACACATATTCAACCAGTAGAGTTTCATTATGTCACCAATAGAGCCTGCAGAATTAAGCTTGTGTTGTTTAACTAAAGCCTACTTTTCAGTTGCTTAACTAAAGGAGTTCTAAGGACCACCACAAAGTACTATTTATTTGGTACTTGGGTGTTATTTGGGTGGTAGGTTGCTCTCAGTTCTTAGCACTACAGTGACACAATACTACATTAATGTACATAATACATATTAGAAATCTACTTTTTCTTCAGCTTTAGTGTAGTAATTTATAATATATCTAAATTCTTTAGTGTAGATCACTCTTCTCACTCTGGAGTGGATTTGTTTTCTTTTATGCCAAAAGATTCACACAGACGTCAGTTCCTGTTCTTAGTGACGGGTGAAATAAGATGCTCAAAAGTCTAAAATTAACCTTCCAGCTCTGTTTAATCAGCACAAAATAAATAAAGATTTGATTCCATGTTTGAAAGGGTTTGGTTTAGTTCGGTGTATTTGAACTCTTGAACTTGAATTTTGAGTTGCTGGTGCAGTGTGTGTAGGACGATAAGGTCATCTTGCTGACTTCATTAAAAAAAGCACTAAACGCATTTCTGCCAAATAGCTCACAGTAACACATGCACACCTGCTGTACAGCCAGAGACAGCACTTTCTCTTTTAACTAAACAATACATCACACTCAGTGAACACTATTGCACACTGCCTAATGCTAACTGACCCCTACTGACTTTCATTTTCTTTTAGCCACAGCACCACATCAACCAATTAGCTCTATATTATTGAAAACATTTATTCCATAATTCCATACTTCTTATATATATATATATATATATATATATATATATATATATATATACACAGTAATACAGTGACTAGTAATTACTCTACAGGTCCAACAGTTAATTACATTTGTTTATTTTCTTTTACAGCATCACTTTATGGCACAAATATTAAGATCATTTTATTTTTTAGTGTGAAGTTTAAAGGTCTGGGCATCTTTAATCTTAAAATGTAGTGTTCTATCAGTAAGAAGCACTATCTGGATTTAGCAGAAGTGGTTTCACTCTTGATTGAGCTGTAAAGGCTGGCACTGTAGAGAACTATTTCCAGAGAACAAAGTGGAATAATTAACAAGAGTGGATTAGCAAGGAGGGGAGAAGCGAAAACTCTGGAATTAATGCCCAAGTAGGGAACATCCGGCCTTTTGCGTACAGTGCTTTAAATAAAAGTCCATTTCCCTGAATCATTTCATCCTGCCTGACTAAGAAATTGATGCAAAGCAAAGTGAAACATCTTTTATATCAGAAGTGGATAGAAAAGCAATTGGACTCGCCATGTCCCAACCATTACACAAGGAACACAAATAAAGGAGCAGACTAAGCCTTTAAATGAAGATTCAAACAGCTTCACACCATATTGGTGCTTTTCGCTATTGTGAAAAGCCCCCAAGGTTTCCAGCATGCACTGGATTGCTGCTTTCAGGTAATCAAACAATAGCTTCAGGGCACAAATGGATCCATAATTACCTGCCCTAATAGAGGAGGATCCAGCTCACTTTAAAGCAGGGTGGGTTTAATTGGTTGCTGCAGCGATGGAGAAGGGGTGAGGGTTGTGATGCGTTCTCACAAAAACATCAAGGCAGACTTTGTGCTGCTGTTTGTGTGTTTATATATTAATATATGAAGCCATGTGAAATATGACTATGAAAACCTTTACTGTTACAACTAGAGATCCACACTTTATGGGAAGAGATTAACCTACAGACATGATACACATATCATAACAACCCACGAGGCTTACTCTTCTAATTGTTGCAGATTCATCGTTCTGTAATGCACTATTAATGAGTATTCTAGCTTGGAAGATTCACTTCTTTCCAACTGAACTAAATCCCAGTTTAAAAAGAAGGACACCTTTCAATGCCTGTTAACAGCTCTGTTAACTGTACACACTCAACCTGTATGCAAGCTCTACCTGATCAGCGATAGGTTACTTTTGTCAAAGTGAAATAAAAAGTTTAAAAGCAAAGTTTAAAGGCGGCAAACCAAAAATATGGGTGACTAACATAAATGTTCTCTGAGCGATAAGCCCTGCTGTCAGTCAGTGTTGTTGGCAAAAATGAAAGTAAGCTTCGAGAACTAGTGGACCTTTTGTGCATGTATGTCAACTTGGGAGCAGCATAACAACCTGTATTTAAATGTTTTATTTATTTACTTTTAATCTGAGTTGTATATGATGCATCTGCACAAAAATTTTGTTGCAGTGAAGTGAAATGAGGAAAAATAAGGTATAATGTATAAAAAAAATTGGAAATAATATTTCCATATAATTCTGAAAGGCCCCAGAGGCTGCAACACCATTAAGCAACCACTAACCAAACAAGAGCATGAAGACCAAGGAGATCGCCAGACAGGTCAGGGACAAAGTTGTTGAGAAGTACAAGTCAGGGTTGGGTTATAAAAAATATTAAAATCTCTGACGATCCCTCAGACCACCATCAGATCCATTATCGTCAAATGGGAAGAACATGGTACAACAACAAACCTGCAAAGAGAGGGTCACCCAACAAATCTCACAGACCTGGCAAGGAGGGCATTAATCAGAGAGGCAGCACAGGGACCAAACATAACCCTGAAGGAGCTGCAGAGTTCCCAAGCAGAGATCAGTATCAGAGTATCTGTCCATATGACCATAGTAAGCCATACACGCCATAGAGGCAAACCCTGAAACAATCCATTTTAAAGGTTGAAAACACGAAGGGGTTAATACTTTCAGAAGGTACTGCAGGTCGCATTAAGAAGAAGAAGAAATATATATATATATATATATATATATATATATATGACTGGAGAACAAACCTCTATGTGTGACTGTGTGTGTGTGTGCGTGTGTGTGTGTGCCTGCGTGCGTGCATGTGCGTGCGTGCGTGTGTGCGTGCATGTCTGACAGCTACTGCTAGAAGCCCTGTCAGCGTCTGTGTAATCATGCATGGGATATGCTGCATTTGAAGTCACTGTGGGTGCTTTTCCACCAACACAGAAAAAGTTCGTTCCAGCTTGCGAACCTAATTCTGAACCATTCTGTGCATTTCTTCCAACAAAAATAGGTTCCGGAACCTGAAAAGTTTTTCACAGCAGGAGGCAAAGATTAGTAGCTTTTTCAGTTTGTGGGTATGTCTAGATGTTTACTTTTTGGAGAAAAACAACACAAATGCTCGCAGGAAGTCTATGTGTGCCAGTATCTTCTCACTTTAGTTTACTGACACTGGGCAACGCCCTCTGATGATGATGTATTCTGTGACATATCGCAGGATGGTTGTGCTTAAAAACACAAGGGTGTTAATAGCCTGGACTGAACCAGTTCAAGAACCTTTGTTCTTTTAGTGGAAGAGTGCTAACAGAGAAGTGTTTATATATTATTGGAGGTTGAACATCCTTCCAGCAGAAAAAAGCTCAAAGCTTCCGCTTCATGTCCAGAGCTTCATTCTGACATTTAGCCCCAATCAGTAGATCCCCATTTACTGAGGAACCAAGCTAGAGAACAGTAATCACAGACACTCTCTCCCATCTTCTCATCTCATCTCTCATTCTCATTCCATAGCAAACACCTAGCTACATTACAGTATATGCATTGGAATCTCCTTGCAAAACCATAGCAACCACCTGAGATACCATTCCAACCACCTAGCAACCCCATACCTCTCACTCCTCCTCTTTCCTTTTCATTCATCATCTCTTCATCTCTCAATCGATATCTCTCTCTCTTGCTCTCATGAAAATCTTTATTTTCTCACATTTTATCTCTCACTATTTTTGTCTTTCTTACTTACTCTCTTTCTTTCACTCTCTCACATGCACTTTCTTTATTCTCTTCCATTCCTCATTCCTCTCTCTTTATTTGCTCTGATTCTATGTTGCTCTTTGTATCTCTTTCTTCTCTTCTTTTCTCACTTTTGGTATCTCTCATCTCTCAAACTCTCTCTCTAACTCATTCACTATTTCTCTTACACATTTTTCCTCTCCCTTTCTCAGTCTCTCTTTCTTTTTCATTCTTTTTAGTCTTCTGTCCAATAACCTGTGATTCCTCTCTCTTTCTCTCTCTCTCTCTCTCTCTCTCTCTCTCTCTCTCTCTCTGAGATTAGTAATTGGAGGCTTTGACTGTGTGTGTAAATAAATCAGGCACTGACCTCATGCATGACAACACGACTCATCCCACTGAAGAATATTCCAAAAGTAGCTTATTGGTTTAAAGGCTCTGACAAAGACAGGAAAAAACAGGTTTTTTTTCTGTTTTCTCAGCTAAGGACCGTGTAAAATCGGCAAGTCCGCATGCTTGTTTATTTACAAAAGCTTGAGAGCAATCCAGAGCCTTGGAATGCCTCAAGTGTGGGATCAAAAGGAAATTGCTGCTCTATTTTGTTTTTTTTTTCGTCGAAGTACGGGTTCCTGGTTTCCTCACAGTTCAGCCGCTTCAATGCACATTAGTGTCCTTGCCCTTGAGTGACCTACTTTTGACCTTGTACGATTAAATGGCTTATTGTTTATCCTCCCTCTCCGCCTCAAGCCCACGTGTGCATATGCATGAATGAGCTTGTTTTTGATGCATTATAATTTTCAGTAGCATTATAGACACAACCCCTCTTTAAGCACAGCCAGAGCAAGAGAAAAAAAATCAAAACATCATATGAAAGTCTGGCTAATGTAAAAATTATGGATTCAGGCCTCCTGACCCACATGAGTTTGTGTTGCTGGGGCAGGAGGCGTCTCTTCATGTGGCTTTTTACTGCTAATAATGTGGCCAGAGGGGCTATTTATGATAACCATTATGAGTGTAAGAAATCAATACACCATGTCCAGCAAACAACAGACACATGATGAAGGGCAGATCCTTTTTAAAGTGACAGTTCTGTGAAAATCCCATGTGGACTTTTTCCCTTCATACCCAAAATGTAGTTGATCACGTTGATCATGCTGGATGTTTGAAGACAGTTTGAGGAGAGTGTGTGATGATGCTAATAGGTGTATATAAGCTTCTATTACATAACTAGCAACATTAGCTCTGTAACTCTAGTTCGGGAAGACTAAACATGACTTTTGATCGACTACATTTGGAGTTGAATTCGGGGAAAATGTGGTTTGTTACTGTACTATCGTTTTAATTCTATGCTAAATTTCCTCAGTACACAGTCAAAGCACGCTCTCCTTTCTCTTACATAGTGTTCTGCTCGTCTGTAGCTCAGTGGTGAATTATCCTGGTCTTGTCATTGAAATGGGTCGGCTCGTGCTCTGTCGTATCGATCACACATCATGTCCCCCCTGTGTTGATCTTTGCAGGTTGTATTGTGTAGGTTTATTTGTATGGCTGTGTGTGTGTGTGTGTGTATGTATGTGTGTATGTGTGTGTGCTGATGGAAAGTGTCCAGAGGAGGATGTTTACAAAGTGAAGGAGCCAGCCCATGGACCTGCATAGCAAGTGGCCGACAGCGACCGAGTCAATACTTTAATGCATGTGTTGTATCCGCATAGTAAAAGAAAAAAAAAAACTCATGAAATGCACGGAAAGACGTGACTGCCCTAATAAAGTGAAGGTCGGCAGCAGCATCGCTGCATTGTCACTAACACTGTCACGAGATCCACATGATGATCTTGGGGATGTTTTCTTTTAAATAAATCTTTGGATTTAAAATGGTAAATTATTTAAAAGGAAACACTAGTTGAATAGTTTTTAAATATTAACATATTTAAGTGGTCTGGTGTGAAATGCTTCATTCTAATAAATAGAACATCAGCTCATTTAATATGAAACAGTGTTTCTTGTAGAGAAACATATAGATTTATTTTATTTACTATTCAGGTCACACCTGTGACCAGGTACACCAGTGCCTTTCTAGTTTTATATGGAATATTGATAATGGTAAAAGCCAGATATTGGGTTATAGAAAAAGCTCTGTTCTGGTTCACGAACCTAATTTTGAACCGCTTGGCACCACTAACAAAAATAGGATTAGTTTTCAGCAGGAAAAAAAGATTAATAGATTTCATCTTGAACTGATGTTGGTGTGTCAAGTTGTACAGGAGCAAGGAGCAATGACATACCGTTCATCTCACAAGATGTAGTCTTCTACGTCTTCTTGTCACCAAAAGTTGATCCATGTTTGTTTCTTGGACAAAAAGAAATGTCCATAACAACACAAATGCTTGTAGGTATTCTATACTCTTCACCATCTTCCCACTTCTGTTTACTGACACTGGGCAACGCCTTCTGTTGATGACTTATTCTGTGACATATGCTTGTTTCCAACAAAACTGGTGTAAACATGGGCTGGTTTTGCTGAGAAACACCATGGTTCTTATTAGCCCAAATGGAACCAGTTCAAGAAGAGTTCTTTGGTGGAAAAGTGCTAACAGTGCTAACATTTCAGAATAAAAATAATCCTGAGAAGAGATAATACTGATACATATATAAATAACAAAAATATAAGACTTTCAGGTTGTTGTTTATATTCTTTATAGAATACAAAAAAACAACAACAAGCAAATAAATGTCCCCCATGTCCAGCGGACACAGTGAATTGGTCCAGTAGTTGTACACATAGAGATGAGTGAAAGCTTTCATGTTGGTCTGACATGTTTTCATGGAGCATTGCAAGAGCTTTCCACCTTTCTCCATTTCAGAGCTAATCCCTGTGTAAATTTCACACTGTAAACAGGCTTCTCTCAGCAGCTGGCATGTGTGTATGCGATGGGAGAGACCATCTCTATCATAACGATTTGACAATCTGTTCATCAACATTATTAATGAAGGGTGCTTTAAAGTCGTGATTCTGGCAATCATGTGCCAGATGCATCTCCACTACTGGGTGAAAACAAGAAAAATGATGCATTGCCATGCAACCCCAGGACGTAATAACATATCTTAAAATAGCACTCAACCCCTTAATGAACATGCACAGGGCTGTGTGGCCATGGTTTTGCTGTTGAATAATAACATGATCTTCACTGATGCATTTACTTGATCTGTAATGAAGTATTCGTAGATGTTTATTCTGTCTATTCGTAGATGTTTATTCTGTCAGAAACTGTCAGAAACTCTCATTCTTATCTAGAAACACATGAATAAGAATATGTCACATATCAGTTGCTCTGAATAAAATGGTAATAAGGTCAAAAGTATACTCTGAATGAGCCCACACACGTGGTTACAATGCTCATGACTAATTATACAATTATACTAAATGTAAGTTATACAACAGTGCACCACTCTATTCTGGAGGCAGACTGACATTGATCAGTAAACATGTTCAATCAGTACAGTTACATGTAGCTAAAATAACCATTAGGGGCAAAAACATGGTATATCTGCCACAAGCACTGCACCACTGATTTAGATTTTATTAAAGAAATTCTATAAAATAGGACAAAGTGATGTGGGACTACAGGACCTACAAAATACTGATACACACTTATATTGTGTTTATTTTAATTACAAACAATAAAATAAATTGGAAATATACAATATGTGAATGTGGGGGGTATGTGTGCGAGGATGGGTATGCTCTCTTGGACTCCTGGGTGGCTGTGGCATCAAACCACTGAACTCAGTTAAGTAAATGTTAAAGTTAGTAAAGTTAACCTACCTTTCTGGCAGAAAAAGTACGCTGTTGGCTCTGTAATGAGACTGAATGAATTTAAGGGTTTATATTTGCAACTGAACAGAATTTGGTCTGTACCATAAAACGATGTGCACTCATAGCATACCAGACTGTAGCAGCCAGTAATTCTGTCAGTGGCACATTTTGGACTTTGCAAAAGAATTATGTCCCATTTTACTGTATGTCTCATAAAGTCTTGTCATCTGTATTTATTGTACAGTATTTATTGTCCGGCCTGGAGCCCAATTTTGCACTGTTTCACTGCACTGCTTGCCCAGGGTTTCTTTTGAATTAAGGGTATTATCCCAAAGTTATTGGATGGAGCTCTATCATTCCAGAGAACCCTACAGAGCAATGCTAGGTGCTTTATACCCCTCTAACCCATGCTTGGAATTAGGTATGGTGAACGGAGGCTCATGAGCTCACAGCTGATCCAGTGTGAACCATTCTATTGCTCTGTTTATTTTGACTGGCCAATATAAACCAGTGGAAAGGGGTTAAATAGCTGTTAACTGTATTTCACACCTCAGAAATTTCTGTGTCAGGAAAGGCTGGATAGATTAATAAGCTCCCCTAAAATTAAAGAAGTTGGCTTTACTGTTCTACTCAAGTGGTATTTGATACTTTTACTGATACTAGGTTTTGAAATGTGTACCTTGAACATGAGCAAAGCCCTGACATTCTGAAGACCTGGTGGCAGGAGTTTGTGTTGGTGTCATTAGTTGCCATTGTTTTGCTGCCTATTCGTGTGAAGGCAACTGAATGGACATGAAGACTGATTACCCACGCAGACAGACAGACGCAGGCTCAGCACGGGGCCCGAGCAGCGCAGTGTGGAACTTTCTTATCAGGCTGGCAGGGGGGCTGTGTATTTTTTGCACCACAGCTCCCATTTCCCATCTCTGTCTGAATATTTTTTTAATCTATTCTTCTCGAGTCAAGAGTCAATAACCTCATATTCAGGGTCCTTTATGTACACACCACCAGGACTTCACTTGTCATACATATTAAAAACTTGATATATAATCTACATACATTACAAAGACTAAATTATAAGCAACAACAAACTGGCAATCAGATATTAAATGATACATTATAAAAGAAAGTACATATTTACTGTCATTTCAGTAAAATATCTCCTTTTTAGATAAGCTCACTTCACCATGTTCCACATTATTATGCAAATTATATTTCTCTCTATTTTTCCTAAACGGTCAATGCAAGTAACAGGTATAATTTTCAAGTCATCAACCATTCAAATTTTATTGAATAAACCTATCAATAATAACAGCTTTTTTATGTCTCCACTGGTATTTTTGCCAGTTCATCTTTAGCGTTGAGCTTGCACTCTTTCAGGTTGTAGGGTCTCCTTGCCATCACCCTGATCTTTATTTCCCTCCACAGGTTCTCAATTGGATTTAAGTCAGGACTCTGGTTGGGCCACTGCAAAATTAATTAATGTTTTTGTCTGCTTTTGTTTTTGACCACAAAACAGAAGACCAGAAGTCTTCTTTGTCCAGATGAGCATTTACAAAGGCCAAGCAAGCTGTTGTGTGCCTTTTCTAGAGAAGTGGCGTCATCATGGTAAGCATCCATGGAACCCAGCAGTGTGCAGTGACTGTTGGACTGACTGCTTTGAGACGTTGCCACCAGCAGAGCCCAGATTCACCAGGGTGGCCTTGGTGGTGATCCTGATTCATTTTCACCTCTCTTACTATCCTCTTGGGCAGCACAGGTGTCACTTTTGGCTTCCAACCATATCCTCTGAGATTTTCAACAATACAGAACGTCTTGTATCTTTAAATAATACTTTTGTCTTAGTCATGACTATCCAGAAACCAATTGCAGAGAGCTGCTCTTTTTCACCTGTTGAGTTGATTCTTATAAACATGTCTAGGTATTTTAGGCATTATTTACAAATAAAAAAAATACTTTGAAACTCATAATTCATATCTCACTACAGTTACAGTATTACAGTAAGTAATTATTGACGAGTAATTAGTAAATTATTCACAAGTATTGACAAGTAATTATTGACAAGCTCATCTTTATATTTTAAGTGTAATTTATTATCTATCGACATCAAGTAACCTATTACAAAATAATAAATATAAAAAATAAAATATATAAGCACAAATTATTAGTAATAATATATTATGAATATAATAAGAGTACCAGTGCATCTAAAAAAAATACATCTCTTAAAAGTCTTCCTTTCATTATTTCATTCAAAAATTTCAAAAAACAATTCTGACTCCTGAATCCTGAATATTCTGGATTTCTTTTTTTTATGAGCTTTATGCCACACTGATAAAATGTAAAACAAACAGGCTTGATTTATTTCACTTTAGAGTTAATGAATATAAAATATGACCTTTACCTTTTTGACTGAAATTATGAACAAACTTTTGAATGAACTATGAATGAACTTTTTTATTTTATTTTATATTTTTAGCATTTTATGCCATTAAAAATTGGTACTAATTGAAATGAAGTAGATTATCCACATGTCACAATTATGTAACTAGTAACTGTTAACAAAGTATTAGATTATTAATGTAATCTTCCCATTATTAAGGTTAATTGAGGCCTGTTATTAAAAATTATATTTATTTTTTATTTATTTTATTTATTATCATTATTTATTTTCATTCTGAGCCCTAATTAATTCAAGGGTCCAAAGTTAATCCATAATTCGGAAATTGACCCTCAGAGTTTAGGTGAGAGGTAGAGGCGCTATTGAATGGAGCTGATTTATTACTGCTGTTTTTCATATTACACATAACTGCCATTATATGTCTACCGTAAAAGGTAGAATTACACTGACACAATTATGAAGATTATAGTCATTTTGTTATTTGACAGCATAAGCCTTGGATTATGTGTTGTAAATATAAGTGTGTAATGCCACAATCATAGCTGCTTTCATTTTGGCCCTCAGATA
Source organism: Acestrorhynchus altus (assembly GCA_034509495.1). Lineage (NCBI taxonomy): Eukaryota > Metazoa > Chordata > Actinopteri > Characiformes > Acestrorhynchidae > Acestrorhynchus > Acestrorhynchus altus. The sequence continues at coordinate 18,800,724 of CM067512.1, read as the reverse complement.
TAGTACAGTGTAATTATGCATAATTGTTGCAAAGCTAAGGCTGTACAGAAAAGATCTGTGAAACACTCAGACTGAAGAAACGTCTTATTTGCTTCAGTGTTATGTTTTGCTCTGTTGAATTAGTATATTCTGTTCCTAAAATTAAATTTTAAGAATTTATTGGACCTCTAGAAGGTCCTCAGGGTTCCCTTTTGGTTTGTTTGTGTTAGTGTGACTGCCTTTGTCTGTTTTAATGCCATCTTATAGCTCTCCCCTAGAGAAACCTGTGCTTTTAACACTACCCTCAGTCCACAATAAAATATATACTGTGGCCTTTACTCTCAATGCTTTTCTTCAGACTAGATAAAGAATCCAGCCCTTTTTTAAATGGCACATTAAACAGGAGCTTTTTCATACTGCTGTTTGATATCTTGATGAAGAATGGCAGAAAACTGGCAGCAAACTGATTTTATAGATATTAATAATTACTATGGAATAGTAATATATAGATATATATAAAATAAAATATATAGTCATGAACAAAACAGCATATTACAGTTAAATGAACACCTTAACCCACGTCCCTTTTGTTCACTCTTCTTTCCTAATTCTCTCATAGTTCTCATGTAGCAGCCTCCCTCTCTAACATACTCTCTCTTGCCCTCTGTGTCTATATCTAACACATTACCCCACCCTCTCCTTGGCACTGATATTTTATTCATTGCATGGCTAATGAAGCGCCTGATAGACTGCAGCAGCTTGTGGATGATCCAGAGAGCTTCATTTCTTGGTCAGTTGGCAGGAGGCAGTTTTTATGCCTGCCTGAGCTTTGTGTCATATACATATTTTAGCACTTTTTAGGGTGACCTCCGACACTGACCTCTTTAACATTTGGCCTCTTTTTTAATTTGTTTTCATGCATTGTAGGAACAATGTCTTGACATTCTCTGAAAACTAAGTTAAACAGACCTAATCTGCAAAAACATCAAACGTCCTGAGTATGTTGTGATCTTTACTTTATTAAAAACAATAGATTTCAGTTTTTTTAAAACTGAAAGAGTTGTTTTTTTATATCAAATGTAAACTTACTGAAGACATCAGACTATTGCGGACTAAACTGTGGCCTAACCCAGTGTTTCTGAACTCTTGTCTGGGAAGCACCCCTACCCAGCATATTTTCAGAATCCGAATTACTTTATTAATCCCAGAGGGTAATTAAAACTTGTTTCAGAGCTTTCCCTGCTACCAACACAGCTGATTCAACTAATTTAAGAGTTGCATGGGGTGTGTTAAAGCTAAAACATGCAGGACTTGGGTTGAAAAAACCTGGACTAACCTAATGAGGACCCAACACTGATGTAGACCAAACTGCTCTGGTCTATAGACTGAACCACTGTGGACAAACCTACTGAGGATATTCAACTGATGTATACTAAACCAGTGTTCCCAACCCTGTTCCTGGAGGAACATGTACCCAACACGTTTTAGCTTTAACACATCCATTGCAACTCTGAAGGGCTTGTAAATGAACTGATTAGTTGAATCAGGTATGTGGGGAGTAGAGTAAACTCTAAAATATAGAGGTGTGCCTCCAGGAACAGGGGTGGGAAAAACTGGACTAAACTACTGTGGATTAACCTACTGAGGACATCAAACTGATGTACATTAAACTACTAAGGACTAACCTAACGGTTAGGATATGAAACTGTAGACTAAACTACTATGGACTTAGGACTGAATTACTGTGGACTCACATACTTAGAACCCTAAGCCGATGTAGACTAAACTGCAGTGGACTAAAGCCTGAACTACTGTGACCTAACCTACTGAGGCCACTAAACTGAAGTAAACTAAACTACTGTGGACTAATGATTGAACTACTGTGGACTCACATACTGAGGACACTTAATGGATGTAGACTAAACTGTAGTGTTTACTAGGTTTACGGAGGAACTAAACTACTGAACACACTGAACCGATGTAGAAAAACCTACTATAGACTAACCCAATGAAGACCCTACACTGATGTAAACACAACTGCTGTAGTCTAAAGACTGAACCACTGTGGACTAATCTACTGAGTCTATGATTGAGGACAAAACGTCTGAGGACACTGCACTGATGTAGACTAAACTGCTGTTTATACTGATGTAGAATAACTGCTGTGGACTAAACAGGGGGTGAATATATTCATAGATGTACCTTCAAAACAGGCTGTTTTGCAGCTTGGTTGTTTAAAACAGCCACATCGATGTTTCTATATATGGACAGTGTGGAGCAGTGAGTGAAAGATATATTTTGTAATTTTAGCTGTGTTTACACACTACACCAATCCCTTGGGAAAAAGAAATAAGCAAGGAAAATTCAGTGTGAAACGAGCCCTTTAAATAGGTTGACACTCTAGATCCCCTCCACAGGCAAGACTATCAAAGCCCACTTTCTGGAACAACATGGTAAAAGTCTGTATCTGAGACAGGACTAAGCAGCGGTAAGCTCAGGCAGGACGGGTTTAGCCCTGTATCTCTGCACCTGGGCCGGATCAGAGGGCTTCTGGGTTTTTCTGGATGCTTAGGGTTTGGAAGAGGCTTTGCACTGATGAGGCGAGGGGGGATTGTGCAACTATCTGGGCTCAGGATGAGCAGATGTGGTTTGTTCTGCCATGTTTTTCCGGCTGCAGGGAGATGAGGCTCAGGCCGCTTCTTGATTACACATCAGCAGAAAGTTCAGAGTGGCCAGCATGCAGAGATAACTTGAGCCAAGGTGTTTATTGCTTTCTTACTGTGTAAATGCACACTCATCATGTCGACTTGTACTGGCCACATCATTAGAACCCCTGCTTTGTATTTCTTCTCACTGGTAACTGTATTAGAAGCCTCTACCTTGTACCCCTACGGTTCGTCTTCTGGTCACTTTATTAGAAACAACTACCGTGTACTTCGACAAACTAGCCACTTTATTAAAACCATCTACATTTCACCGTGTGCTTGCTCACTGGACACTTTATTAGAAAGCCCTGCCAAATGCTTCTTGAAAAAGCACCTTGTACCAAACATTTTTAGTTTCTTTTCTATCATGAATCTCATTCACAGACTGACAGTCAATTCAGCAAATGACATCCAATCAGCTAAAGAAGATGTTTGTTTAGAATGGCTTTTTTACAAGGCTTTGCACTGATACCAAATTTGGCCTGACAAAAAAAAAAAATCCCCAGATTCAACTGGAATGCACTGACCTCTCCCTTCCACCAAGAAACGCACTGCAGTCCCCTGCCGTTCTAAAGATTTTGCCAAGATGTTTTCAAGCTGTCATCCAGGTTCCCTGACCTGGCCATCCGACTCGTTGATGAGTAACCGTTTGGGCAAGTGGTTATGAAGTGGCCCACCTCCAGGAGAACCACAGAGCTAATTGCCCAGCTGCTGCAATGCATTTTCAAATTTCTTCAGACAAATTAAGATGGAGAAAAGCAATTCCACACCTTGCTGGTCTGATCAGCTGATCTCTCCTGTGTGGACATTTTAACATTGTCATCTGGCTGGGCTGCTTTGTGCATTTCTCTCTTTTTTTCAGAGCCAAGATGAAAAAAACATGCTAACTTTCCTCCATGCTGAGTCATTTTCTGTAGGTGTTAGTTTGGTTCGGTCCTATTCTTGTTTTTGTTTCTATGGACAACACAGACAGTTGGTTTTAGGCAGGCAGGCAAATCTGTTTCTAATCATGCCACATCTCTGATCTTTCCTTTGAAGCCTTGAACAAAAGTCATGTCCTACCAGAGCCTTTCTTTTCTATTGTGAATCTCATTCACAGACTGACAGTCAATTCAGCAAATGACATCCAATCAGCTAAAGAAGAAAAGCACATCTTGATTTGAGGATTTTGCCCACTGTTCCAAATATAGCCTTGCATATCAAAATTGTCATGTCTAAGACTTGGTCCCACACCAACTATACTAGTTTGCTAATAGCACCCAAATTTCAGAATGAAAGTCTTGAGGAAGAATAATATTGATACATACATAGAAAACAAATATAAAGGACCTTTAGCTTGTCTTTAAATAATAATAATAATAATAATAATAATAATAATAATAATAATAATAATAATAATAATAATAATTATTATTATTATTATTATTATTATTATTATTATTATTATTATTATTATTATTGTCCTTAAGGGAAATAAATAAATAACTGTAGGTGCAAAACTACACAATTACAAACTGTAATCCTAATTTATTTCTCTTTCATTCTCTTTAGTATATGTGATAATAATTCCCATGCCTGTCAAACCTATAACCTTTTTTCCTTTCGTTTTGCTTCATTTTAAGGAATTGGTTTATTGTAATCATTTTAAACACATACATATAGCCTTGCGGTCATTTCTTATCAGCCTCTAACAAGTATTTACATAGATCTGTAAGAGGTGTAACATAAGACAGTGTGTGTGCACCAGTATGCATACCAGGATTTCTTGCTGGTAGTGTCTTACATACAGTATGAATCAATATGCATAGGTCATGAGACTGGGTAGCTATAGTACAGGTTATATAACAGTGAATTGTATATTTATTAGTTAACAGTAAAGTGAATAGTACAGGGGCTAGTAGAGACAACAGTATAGTGAATGATAATGAACAGTAGTGAAAAGATGAATATACAGCCCCCCTGCTGGCCTCAGGAAAGGACTTGGCTCTGAGAACGAGAGTCAGAGAGAGAGAGAGAGAGAGAGAGAGAGAGAGAGAGAGAGAGAGAGAGAGCGAGAGAGTGGGCAGAGTGTGAGAGGAGGCTTAATCAGTCCACAGCCACAGTGCCTCCTCTGCATTCAGAAATAGCTCACACTCCTCCACCCCACCACTCTCTCCCTTAAACACACACACATAGACACACACACACACACACACACACACACGCACGCACGCACACACAAACACAGCCCGCCAAGGTGATAACCACATTACTGTCTCATGAACACTGGGAAATAAAATCGTCAGCTCAGAGTGGCAGAACAACAAGTTCCTCCAGCACCAGGTGCAGTGTGTTGTTTTAGAACATCCTTCACTGTGATCACATTAACACATCTAAATTCAGAGATGCTCAAATGCCATCATAACAGGTCAAGGATTTAGCTTGTACTGGTGTTCTTTGTCAGACTGGTACCCAATATCACAATATTATGAAAGTATTTTGTGATTTGAGCCACATTTACCTTTTGCACACACTTTCATAATACTTTGTATTATAAGACATGCTCATTATATAGGCTGAATGTGGAGTAAATAACATTATGCCAGTGCCGAATACACTAACAGTGTCACTACTATATAGAACAGTCTACCCCCTAAAAATATCTGGACAACAGCAGGCCCTGTGAGGGGGTAGATGGGTCTTGATGATCCGTGCAGAAACAAATGGAGCTACAATCTATAACTACACCAGAGTAGGTCTAACTAATTTCACCTGTGAAAGTAATGCATCCTAATGGTTCTTGACCTTCATTGGTATTCGGGTGAAGGGCTTTTGCATTGCTTGAAGGTTCTTTTACTAATTTTCATTGACCAGTAATGAAGGTGATCTTACAAAGCCCAACATATATAGATGTTTTTTTTTTCTCTTTTTGAATCAGAAAACACATTCTTAAAAAAAAAAGAAAGAAATAAAGAAACAAACAAAAACTTGTAATAAATATGTGTAAGAGCAAAGAACCAGTGTATTTGTAAGGAACCTATACATCATTGAAGCTCTTTATGCCTTTTGAGTGTTCTTCACACTCATACATTTTAATTGAATGTTCCTTTATGGAACCCTAAGGAACCAACAGAACCATTTGTAGCACTATTATGTTTTAGGAGTGCATGAATAAGAACATAAGTCACATACATTTAAACATTTTATATGTCACAGAAAGCTCTGGTTGATTGTACACACATCTATTTTACTATGTGCAGTGTGAATATGAACATGAACTGCTCTGGAGGCAAATGTACACCAGTGAACACAACCAGTATATTTCCAGTCCACCACTATGGTGCATGTGGGACGAGATAACCTGAAGTTATCATTTCCAAAAATATGTATGGCTTTTTTAATTTTAAAACAATATGACAATAAATATATTGACCTTTCTTCACTGTATTACAGCAAATGTGTTAAACATGAACAACAGTTTCAACTCAGCCTTGAACTGTGAGTTTGGATGTTGCTGGCTGTGTGATTGTAGGTGTCAGGTGCAATGCAGGTCAATGAAACAACTATGAGCAGAACCTTCATCACCAGGCCCAATACAGACACAAGCACTGACAAAGAAGGGCCCAGAGACCTCCATTCATTATGAGATCAGTAAAAAGTGTCTCTGATGTTCTTCTCAGTCTTGAATGGCAGGTAATTGAATGGATGTCATGAAGACTCGTGGTATTGTGCTCTGAAGCTACATTTCTTTCATTTTGTGACATTTCTAAACCCTTGACACTAAAGACAGTAGACACTGTTAATGACACTATAATAGTGGTATTATGTTGGCTACCAGAAGTACCATTTGAAGTGATTTTCAAGGCTGTACTTTATGGCAGCTTTGGTCCTTTCAAGTTTCTGTCGTTTGTGTTTAGTGTCTTTAGCACAGGGTGGCCACCTGCAGGCTCGTTTACAGCTCAGACGTCACCCTGCTGAGGTACAAAAGTACCTATTTCTGCTTTGTTACTCTAATGAAGTAAATCACCGGTAAATATTACTGTAGTGTTGTTAATTTTAAAGTTCAGAAACTAGAGCACATTTAACAATGAAAGCAGTCTATTTTATACTGGTTGGCCTGATCTGAACCCAAAAGGCAGACGTTTCACATACAATATTTATTTATTTTAGGGCAATGATTTTTATTGTAGTGGATTTGTTATGTCCTTCTCTCACCCTCTTTCCTCTTTCATGTGGGACTCTCTCTATCACTCTCTCACATGAAAAAATAATTACCTATAGGTGTGTTCAGAGCCTAATCTAGCAGTAGGGCCTGATGGGTCATACCTAAAACTTGGATTTCAGGTGGATTTTATTAATGCAGAACTGTAATAAAGATAGAAAGACAGTAGCTCACATATGCTGATCCACATACTAATCTGTTTTACTGTGAGCAAAATGGACATGCAGCTCACATACTATTCCGGAGGGCAGAGTTTCATCAGTTTTAGATATGTTTCAGCAGGTTTTAGGTAACTAAGCTCATAATTTAATGGGTTTTTTTTCAGCAATAAGAGTGTTTTACTGTAAAACTGTAGTTCACATTTGAACACATGTACAGATGCAGGTAAACTTGCAGTGAAAAGAAGTTGAAATTTAGAAAAAAAAACAATAACTTGATTTAAATGCCAAAGGAGTCTTCCAGTGCATGTTTACTGCTCTGTCCGCACGTACATGCTCAACCTGCATGCAGGCTGATCAGTGGGAGAGGGTGGAGATAATGATGTCACTATCCCAAATACTGGGTTACAAAGGAAAGTGAACAAGTGAAGTTAAATTGTAGCCACAAAACATCTGACAAAGGTTAAGGACTGATTTAACAAATCTGGCTCTGCATGATAACTATAAACAATACTACACTCCCATTATTTGTATTCTGTTTCATCTATCATAGTTTGGGGGTGACAAATTGTTAGGCAAGATCAAATCAGAATATGTGTGTGAGAGAGAGTGAGATTTCTATCTATCTATTTCAAGCTCTTTTGCTCCACTAAGCTGGTCTGTAGCAGGACCTATTCAATATTCCAAATCCCAGAGGACCTTCTTGTTCTGTCTTTCCACCAACTACCTTTGCCGGTCATATTTCAAATGAAACAGTTCAATAATTAGTGCATAATTTGCCCTAATTAAGGTTTAACAATTGATATGAGCAAAGAACATCAACAATGGATATTTAGTTCACGTCCTTGCACCATCAGTGCAGTGGGATATCTGGTTTTAATTAATTCATAATTGCTTTGGAAACTTGGAGAGCTCAGCACTGAAACTGTTTCCCAAATAATTACAACTCGGTCACCCGACGGGATGTTTTAGATTGGTAATTGGATTTTGATTTAAATTACTTTTTTAAATATGTAAGCCTAAAGAATGAGAAAAAGCCTCACTGTAGCACAAAAAAGGGAAATAACACTTTACTTCCCCGATAGGTCTGAGAAATTACCAAAAGCGTCTAAATTTGATTTGCTAATATTGGAGTGATTTATAAAAATGAGCTAATAACTATGCAAATAGGCTTGGTTTATCTTTTTGCCAGACACTGGCAGCACAGGGGTCTGGTAGGAGCGTTCCAGGCCACCTTCCATATCATTCGGACTTCCAGGCTTTCGCTGTGTCACTGTAAGACCACTTCAAAGAGTTGGGATCAAAAGCACAGCAGTGAGAGTTTGATCTATAGAGGGTCTGTGTGACCCACTGCTCTGAGAATTAGAAGCTGAACTGTAGGGTTTGTAAATGCCAGGCTGAGACAATGCCAGTGCTCTGCATATTTCTATCCTTTCCTTTATGATGAGTTTTTTATGTGGTGGAGAGAACACAGGCCAAGAAGACATGAAAAAGACTGTCCAGTAGGAGACCCTTATAGCACAGATAGCGAGATATCCTTCACAACAACTGAAGCTGAATAAAATATCCTCTTTCTTCTCTCTATAGATCAATCCATCTCTCCACACTAATTGAATTGCTTACAGTAAAAGAGAGCAGCACAGTCCAACTTTTTACACACACACACACACACACACACACACACACACACACACACACACACACACACACACACACACACACACACACACACACAGCTTGTCTACTCCAACAGGGCCCCGTTCCAGGCAAAGCCCCAAGTACGCAGGTCCACCATTCCCTGCTCTCCAATGCACCTGCCTTCAACTGTGTAGGCCACAATTAGATAAACACGAGCTAATGGCACCATGCCTAATACCAGTCGTGAGCTAGAAGGGGTATACAGCCCTCCAGAACTGAGCTGTGGAGTAGTGGAACTGTGTTCTCTGGAATGATGTTGCACCATCCAGTGCTTCTGTGATACATTGTGGGGTGGTGATCATCCTAGATCCTGACCTAGCTAACACTCTTGATACTGAATGCAATCAAATTCTCCATCTTTCCCTGGACAGTAGAGACAGTTACAACAAAATCAGAAAAACTTTTTTTAACAGCTTTCAATTCAGAAAAAACAATGCCAGTAATCCATTTGTCCATTTTACATATTAATATGTACTCATTTCAAACCAGGCTCAGAACAAATGTCTCGCCTGTCAAGAGGTCACACTTATCCACAGAAAAAATGCATTTTTAATTGCAGTTTGTTGAAAGCACACAAACTATAAGCTTAAAAGTATTAAAAGCTACGGATTATAAATTTAAATAACATAATGTACTATTAATAGACAGATGGATTCCACCATGTTGTCATATTTTTTGGATCTAAATGGCTAGGGTGCAATCAGAATGTTTCAGAGTGATTTGGTATGAAATGATTAATTCTTGAATCATTCTTCTCATGAAGACTTTGATGCCTCTAAAATGTTACCAAATGTTTCTGAATACACAGCCTAATGCCTGAGGCACTGTTATACCATAGTTTTCAGAAGAGTTTGGGCTAGTTTTTGTATTTTCTGTATTAGTTGTAGTACTACTAGGAGTGACTAATCTGTGTCTCAGGTTGAGCAAGACCAGCAGCTGACTGATCATGGTAAGGCTATAAATATAAGCAGCAAAAAAAAACAAATATTGTGTCCCACAAGGTTCTAAGACTTCTACTGTTTTCATATTATATGCTACCACTTGGTACAGTTTCTACAATCATCAGCTGGCACTTCTACACAGATTCTACACAATCGTTTGCATCTAGTAATATATTGGTACACTTCCTGTGGGGACAACAATCACCTGACTTCAGCAAACAAAACCATGGAAAAAAATTAACAGCCTTTGACGTAACTTGGCGGCTTCATTGACCAGCCCAAGAAAATCTGAGCACAAATGAAATACATAATAAATCATTGAATTGATCAGTACTAAAGAGGTGTTACTTGAAATGATGACGTCTTCTTCGTACAGTGATGAAAAATCTAAGTACCATCAGCAGTTCTGGAATGCTTATACAATACTGCCCTAACAAGACCCTGTAAGCTCACAAAGGTGTACAACCACATACTGTACAACCAAAGACTTTATGTATATTTCTGTTTCAGCCCACTCTTCTCATTGTTTCTGCAGACTTAGGATTTAAGGGGTTCAGCACAGCCAGACCAGACGTACACAGCTCAGTGGAAAGGCATAAAGATTACAGCTCTCTCTCTCTCTCTCTCTCTCTCTCTCTCTCTCTCTCTCTCTCTATCTCTCTCTCTCTCTCTCTCTCTTCTCTCTTTCTCTCTCTCTCTCTCTCTCTCTCTCTCTCTCTCTCTCTCTCTCTCTCTCTCTCTCTCCTCTTTGTGTGTGTGTGTGTGTGTGTGTGTGTGTGTGTGTGTGTATATCAGAGATTTGGTTCCCCCTTGGAGCTCAGCTGGGTGCTTCAGCACCTGTAGAGACTGGCTTCTCCACTGCATTATTCATACGCAGTACCAGTTATTTCTGGATGCTGCTGTTGACGGGGACAGAGGTGTGTTTCGACTCATCTTGAACATCAAGGGGAAGTGCAGGCCAGCCTAGAGTGACTCCGTCTAGCCACTGGGGTACACCCAAGGCAGGTCTTCTGCCCTTTAACTCTACGCTGTTTTTAACGCTAGAATCTGTTGGATTTTCAGAGTTATGCAACAAGGAAGGGGTTTCAAAAGGGTGTGAATTCATGCTTTACAAAAGGGTAAAACAGTTTAACTGGAGGCCTTGCATTTGTCATCTGTTCATAGTTAGCTGTTAGTTGTTAATTAGCTGTTGCACATGCAGAGATAAAATAACTTGTGACAGCTAAACTGTTGTGGAAACACTGAACTCACATTAAGGGCACTCTTTGTTTCTTTCATTGTGTTCTTTCAGACTTAGTTGGTTGTCAGATGTTGCTAATGAAGCTCTCATCTAAAGGTGTTGAAGAATGTGAAAGATGGCATATATTAATAATGTTTATTAATATCATTAATAATGAGATTTCAGTACAAGAAAGTGACCAACTGTGAATATCAGAAATACAGTTATTCCTCCTTCTAAAGAACATTCAGGAGAACCAAAACAGAGCTTTTTTTTGGAACGTGTTTTGGAACACTTTGCTCAACCAAAATGTTGTGCAACAGTTTTGACTCATTACATATGCACCCCCAATGTATATATCCCACCCAAGCCCTAGTGAAAATAAGGGTAAAATGAAATTGTAAAGCATGATGGTGACTTTACGTGAATATGGAGTTGTTGATACTGGAGAGCAGCTCATCACCTCCAAAATGTGTCGTTAAAGGATTATGGCTTTTTACATGAGCTAGGCCTCATCACTGCAGGTTTTCCTGTGTCAGTGTAACACAGAAGAGTAGCTCAAACTTCACATTAAACAATAAATTAACCAACAAAATATTTTTTTCTCTTCTCTTCATTATTTGCTGCCTCCAGAATAAAACTATCTGAGTAATAGTATGAACTATCTCAGCTGAACCAAACTAGAGGTGAATGTACATCAGAAGGAGAAGCACTGGCTTATTGTTTCACCAGTAAGACCCAAGAGAGCTGAACCTGGGTAAGCATGTGGGGGCAAAACTAAAGACTAACCAGCTACAACCTCTTCAGCTTGCTAACAGCTTACTGTGCTAAGAGGACACAATGAGAGAGCAGCAGCACTATACTGTAAGACTTTTACAATAATTGGAATAATAACTGGAATAAATACAGTGTTTTTGTTACAGTGTTAAAACTAAGTCATATGTGTATGTGTTTGTGTATGTGTATGTATATGTGTATGTATATGTGGCTTCTGTAAGCCATCAACATTCAATCAAAACCAAACTTCATTTTTTTCCCTCAAATCAAAAGGTCACACTTACCATTTATAAGTCAAAGAAAAACGTCTTTCCATGTAGAAACCACCAAACAGGGATGAAGAAACAAATTATGGTCCTATTATATTTAGGATACTGCTGCTTGCCCAGGGCCCTCCTTTCCATCCACCCCCTAGATCCATAAATTAGGGGTCCCCTCTTTTTGTTGCAAGCCCCCAAAAAAGGCAAAGCCCCAAGTACGCAGGTCCACCATTCCCTGCTCTCCCTGCCTTCAACTGTGATGGCCACAGTCTGGCTGCTATATAAGGGTTATCTTAACAATTAACTTTGCACAATGACCAGAGAATAAGCACTGCAGTACTTGTTGTAATTTAGGACCATTCGATTATCTCAGGATGGCCCTGCATTTGAATTTAATTAGCACTCAGTAGTTGCCACAAAGACAAAGCCTAAATTTGACCCTGAACTGGTTCCCATTGCATGCAATGTGGTTCTAGTGTCTGAGCTACTGTAACTTACAAACAGATCAGGTAAGATAGAAAAAATTAGTGAACACCTTTTGAATAACTCTGGATCTCCTGAAGGTTGTTAAAATGTTGAGTGTAAACTGTTGTCAATGTAGACATAACATTTCTGAGGGTCAATCTCATGATGTCCTTTGCAGGGGGGGGTCTGTAGCAATATGTTGCAAAATGCTGACAGTACTGTATATCGTCCATATTGCACAATCATACTGTTTACACAACTCACAGAAGACTTGTGCGTGTGCTGTAATGGTTAAAGGCTAGGGTTTGGGAAGGCACAGATGGTCCAGTTTGAGCATCAAGCAGAGAAACATGCTCTCTCAGCGGCTGTGGAGTCCAGAGCCCTCGATTCAGAGCCATGGTCCACTGACCATGCCAGCAATTTAATCTAAACAGGATCTAAACCCATGACTAACTCTGCACACTCACATCTCAAACACACACTTTACACTACATAAGATATGAGTCTAAAGATAGAATTGAATGGCAAGATGTAAAGGTGGCAGTTCTAGTGTGAAAAGCCTAGCCTACATGTGTAGCTGGGAATGGGAAAAGCACAACTGTAACTAGAATTTCTAGGTTTGCAGTTTTCCCACCAAACTGAGCTTGTTTTTTTTACTTGGGGGGGGGGGGGAGGTTTCATTACAAACAAAAATTAATTTTTGGTGCTGTGTTACAGTGGTAAACAGCTGATGAAAGTTTGGAAAGAATCCTGACAGAAGAAAATACAACAATAAACAGACAAAACTGTATGAGCTTGAATTTCAGACAGAAAGAGGATGGGAAGAAGTGTCCAATAGTTAAAAATAGGTCATATAAACTGAAATTCAAATGACCAGGAATTCAGAAATGACCAGGAAATGGAAAGAAAGAAAAAAAATGTTAACCAACAACGTGGATTGGAGGATAGAAGAGAATGCAAGAGAGAAAGGAAGAGAATTTAGTCAAATTCAGTTTATAGTCTTTATTGAATGTTTTTGACTGGGATTTGAAAATAATATAAAAGATAAGATTATAATATTAAACATATAATAACAACACTAATAATTACACTGTAAACAAAATGCTTAACAAGAAGTAAGATTGGCAGGAGATTTAAGGTGCTATATTGGTAGATCTGAAATTTATTGTTTGAATGTTTTCTTAAGACTATGTGACAGCTTAGATTTTGGACTTCAGCTTCTGTGTGGGAGGTTTTAGACAGACGTTGGGCCGGATGTTTTTGATTGGAATGGCGTTGGAACAAGCTTATTGAAATTTAAATCTCATGACCAGAGTCAAATTATCGACCATGCAAAGCCAACATGCCATTAAGCATGTTTAAATATTTTTAAATTTTAACAAAAGGAGGAAACACCACAAATTTGACTGACCATCAAAAAGTGTTCATAACCTTAAATGTTTCTGTGATTTTTGGTTAAATTAACATTTATATATTTGACTGTGAATTTATGTCTGAATTCATAACAAAGTAATATTTCTCTCATTTTTAATGTGAAAATATATTCGAAAAATATCACTTTATTGTATTAGGGAGGCAATCAGAGGCCAATACAACTTCCGGGCATTTTAGTGCATATAGTTTAAAAGGCAAAGATAATTTAAAGATTGTTTTATTTATTTTTTTATTTTTTTATTTTTCTGATCCAAACACATTAAACAATGTGAAATTTGCAATCTGTCCCACTTTTTTTATGTTGTGGTATTGAAAATGGTAGGTGCTATTACTGAACTGACAGTAATAACTGTGGACTGGTTTTAATCCAGTATGAACCTGCTGTATATGTAGTGTTTACAGTAGCAATTGTGAAGCTTGTAAGTCAGTCTTTCCAGCTTTCATCACTGAGAGCTGGCTTTAACCCTGAATCCTCATTCCACTCAGTTTGTGTTTGTCTGCATTCTTTCATCACACATCTCAAAGACTTGGCAACATGTTTCTTTCCTCAAGATCATTCCCTCAACTGTTTCAGAGAACTGAGGAGCACCTTTTGATCCAGGCCAAATTCTCTTTGAGAAACTGAAACGGAGCCCATTTCCTTTCCCCTCCCTCTTTCAGTTCCCTCTCAGAGCCAAGAAGAACATCAACACAAGGAGGAGAAATAAAGATGAAGTTTACAGAAATACATGAGTGTTGGCACAGTAACAGTTTGGTGCAAGCATAGTGTATGCATAGTGTATATACACTGCAAATACACTGTATGGCATATAGTGTATATAATATTTCTGTCACACAAAACCTTGTATCTCCAAACAGTACCTCATAAAGGACTTAACACCTTTCTTTTCTCATGATAAATGCTTGAAAAAAAAAGCAGACACTTATTTTACTCAAGAACTTCTAAGATGTTTTTATTCAATTTTTCATTTGTTGTTTCATGATATGTTGACAATGTTGCCCTGATGTTTGGTTTATATGTAAAATGCATTACAAATAAAATGTATTATTATTATTATTATTATTATTATTATTATTATTATTATTATTATTATTATTATTGTATTTATTATTATTATTATTATTATTATTATTATTATTATTATTATTATTATTATTATTATTATTATTATTATTATTATTATTACTACCAACAAACAAACAAAGAAAATAGCAAAATGTGGACCAAAAAAAGAAAACAAAACAGCAAAATAAAGGTATGAGTTTTTTTGTACAACAATGAGGTTTTTTGTGCAACTATCTGTTTCTAATCAAGCTTCCTTCGGTTCTTTGAGAAAGTGAGAGAGAGATTTTGAACCATTAAAATGTTTTGCAAATATTCAATTACAAAATGTCAGCAGAAAAGAGGAAATACATTGTGTTCTTTTCAGTTACCGTACAATAGACATAGGCTATCATGATTATGCATCGAAACAAGGAATTATTTTCTTATAGCAAATGTCATCTTTATTGCCATTTGTGATCTTCTTAAGGCTGTATGCAGTCCAAACATGCAGAGCTGGACAAACAGTCTTCCACCTAATGAGGGCTGAAATCACTGTCACCTCAAACGATGTCCACTGTGCGTCTGGGATTGCTAAAGCAAACAGTTCAGGCAGAGTATAGTACAGAGCCATTTTTCTGAATTTGGCATTTCAGAAGTTTGAAAGCAACCTTTGAAAAAAATATGTGGTATAAAAAAATGATCATGCAATTTGTTGGCCACTTTTGCAGAGAGGTAGTACAGAATGTTGACTTAGACCATGGTATGTCATCAGCACACCTTTTGCATAGATAGAGAGATAGAGAGAGAGAGAGAGAGAGAGAGAGAGAGAGAGAGAGAGAGAGAGCGAGCGAGAGAGCGACAAGGCTGTGACAAGGGGTAGGGATGGTGGGCATCTGCCATCCCACTCCTGAGCTGTCACAATTTACGGTGTGCTTTGTGGATGTGTTGTATCTATTGAGGCGACACAGACACACTTTTACTGCTAGTAAAAAAGATGGTAAAATGAGAGGCTTGGTTCTCTGTGATTCTGAGCATTACTGTTAGCAGTATGATCTGAAATAACACTCAGTAATAGTCTGAATCTATGAATCACCTGAGTCACCCACACAGAGGTCAGTGCTCAGGTCTGCCATACAACAGTAACAGCAATAACCAACCAGACCGAGTTTATAAAACACAATCTTTCACTGCTCTTTATGAGCCTGCGGCTGAGAGCACAGGGCACCTCTCTACGAACACGCACCCCATTGAGCATAGTGATTTCACCTAATAGCACGCACACACAAACACAGGCGATGACAGACTGCTGTGGTGTCGAAGTGTACAGTGAAGAGATTATATCTGCACATTTGTGTCTCCGTGTGTG
Source organism: Acestrorhynchus altus (assembly GCA_034509495.1). Lineage (NCBI taxonomy): Eukaryota > Metazoa > Chordata > Actinopteri > Characiformes > Acestrorhynchidae > Acestrorhynchus > Acestrorhynchus altus. The sequence continues at coordinate 18,784,476 of CM067512.1, read as the reverse complement.
TCTGTTACCGTTGGCAATCAGGATTGTCTTTCCAAACTGACGGAAGGCCTTCAGGAATAATGAACAATAAAACCTTGACATTTAATATAGTTTCAGACCTTCCCAAATAATTCCCCAGACATCTACAGCCTTCTTTCTGAAGGCTTCGGGGAGCTCGGATCATTGTAGTACCAGTCACTTAAATAACTAAGTGAAAACAAACTTTCTGAGGTTTAAACGAGACAGGCTACTGCAATGTCCTCTCTAACCACATTCTAATCATGTAATCATTTGGTTAGCTCATAACTTGTTAGAATATAATCAGAGCCTGTGCCTGGTAAGTCATTTTCATCTCATAATCTGTCAGCACGTAATTGATCAATGAATAAATGGCTAACCTTTGAATGGTTATCGTGTGAGTTTTTATCCTATTATAGGTACATGTCTAGAAAACTCACACATTTTTTGGAAAGTCTTACATAGAGCTAAGTACATCATAGCAGAACAGCCTTGAAACCAGAAACGAATTTGTGCATTTCTGTAAGAGAGAATCTGAAATGTTTGTTTACCGCGCGGTTGTTCTTGAATATGAAGCATTTTTGTGGTACAGAGCTGACTTTTGGTTCATTCAGTCCAGCTCTGTATGGGAGTTAGTACAAAATTGGTGTGAATTGATCACCCAGGCTGTGCTATCCCATTCTGATGTGTTGATGTGTGTGTGTGTGTGTGTGTGTGTGTGTGTGTGTGTGTGTGTGTGTGTGTCTGCGGTGTCAGTAGCAACACCTTCTGTTTCTCTCACCTCCCACCCTTGACACTTCCTGTGTATTTATCTCTGGTCTTCCCGGTAGAGAACAGGTCTGGTTGCTCTCAGGGTTAGCTAATGGTGGAGGGAGCTGTCAATCAAGGCTGAGCTTCCCCACTGCTGATTCCCTTGTTAGTCCTGACAAACGATCGATCATTCAGAGTTGCCCTGGCTGCATCTCCACGCCTTCAATCATTCCGCTGAGTTACGGCGCTCCCATGGAGATTCTCTGATACATGAAGATGGGTGTATTTCAACAGCTCTGTGCGTATGTGCATGTGTGTGTGTTTGTTTGTGTGTGTGTGTGTGTGTGTGTGACTTCACCAGATGGGGACTCATTTTATTTCTTGCTGCTAACGGGTCTGTCATGAGTCATTGACTTTCAGCAACCACTTGAAAACACATACACATGCACACACAAAAACACACACTAGTCTACTGTTCTGCTAGTAGATAGAATAACAGGGATTTCCTGTAGTCAGTGTATGAAGTATGTATGTATTATGTAATCAGTGGAGATGAGCTGCTCAGTAATGTAATAGTCGCTACCTAATAAGTAAATTGGTTATTAATCTTTAGAACCCTAGGCCAATTTTGTAGTATGTTTTCATAGTTTTATGCACTTTAATTCACTATGTTAGAAGACAAACATAAATGCTGTATTACCACAGTTTATAAGATCTTAATATTACCCATAGAAATGACACATTGATTAACTCTTAGAACCCAAGATCCTCACTTTGTGGGCAGTTACATGTCATAAATATGTCATATATATTCATAACTCAGGGCCAGATTGATATACAACCTAAATGCTTACCCTATCATCAAGTTATCAGTGAGTAATCCAGTTTGGAACACAGCTAAAATTCACTTGTTTGCACCAGAATTAAAACTCAGTTTAGACATGCATTCAGTACATGTTCATCCACAAGTATATGCTCAACCTGCATGCAGACTCTGACTGATCAGTGTGAGGGGCAGGACTGATGGCATCACTGACCCAGATAGTGGGTTATAGAGGAAAATGAGAAGGGAGAGACTGTTTGCTCTCTTTCTTTGCTTGAACAGTGTTCAAATTTGAGGATAAATGATACATTACATAAATTACAAAACGTAATGCAGGATAATCAGGTTGTTCTTTTGTGTTTTGAAGAACTTATTATTATAAACTAATCATTACGAATAATTAATTAAAATGATTGCATAATTTGCTCAAAAACACTATGGATGATCCAACATGATTACTGAGATATACAGTGTTTTAGTCCTTAAAGGACACAAATTACTAAAGGCACAAGTAAATGTTTGATCAAAACATGATAAAAATTCATACAAATTTTTAAATTCTGTTAATTTTTACATCTCAAATGAAGAAATATCTTAGGAGCCTAGGATCTCCTGAAAATAACAATATATGGCATGGATGACTGTTTTTAAACTTTTTGATGAATAAAAGTACATTGAACTTTAAAAACATCCCACAAATCTGGCCTAACGTTGTAAAGGTTAAACGGAATATAATATGAAATATTTCACATTAATAAAATTTCCATTTGAATAAGAAAATCCTTTTAATGTTATCTTTAAAAAGGCTAGTTTGATGTGTTAAAGTTGAACAGAAACTCCTTGCTTTGCAGATATCCAAATCACATCTAATTACAATCTGGAAAATACCATCATTTGCTTTAAACCCGCCTTCCTCTGCCAGGGTGTCCCTGCTGAATTTGGATGCTGCCATTCTGAATGGCTCTCCACCAAGAGCGGCATCATTCCAGGGAATGTGTGTGAGTGTATCGGACAAGGCTGTCTTGGCCACCTGGCCCAGTGTTGGAAGGCTGCTGGCTGGTCTGAGCTGTGTTTGTCCCATTGGCTCCGTCACAGTTATTAAAAAAGACCAACTCAATAAGAGGGGCTCATGTTTTTAATGCTGATCTGATTTAGTGCTTTGAGGTTCATGTGAGACTTCTCATCTCTGACACAGTGTCTCACACACACACACACACACACACACACACACACACACACACACACACACACACACACACACACACGCACAAGCCACTCATCCACGGGAAAAATAAAACCAGTGCTCAAGAATTAATTCAGCGTTTTTTGATTTCATAAGCCCTCTGAACCTTGTAGAAAAGTAATTGAGCATGTTTTGGACCACATTTGATCCTGTGATCAGTGACACTCACTGCTTGTTTAACCAGCTGGTCTCTGAACTGTAAATAAAACCCATAGAACTGTGGAGGAATTGCTCTCTAATCTCAGTAAACATGACACCTCAGCATACAGGGAAACAATATCACCACAGAGACATATATATATACATACATACATACATTTTCAGCTCTACCAGGCCCTAAAAGGGATTAAACATTGTCATATGTTTCAGCTAATGAGAGCATTTTCACACTTTCTCTTTGATTTCTCCAACCCTGAATAGTAATTGGCTGCAGTGTTAATCTAAAACATTAACTATATTAGAACATTTCCTCTCTGGCCAGAAGGACACTGATGCCAGCTCTTGTTTCCCAACTAAAGAGATCAAAATAACTTTGGACACTGCATATATTAGTACTGCTAGAGGCAAGCTGCCATTTGAAGTGGGACTTCAATGGCCTACAGACTGCTCAGCGTAGACAATATTCAAGCCTCACTGTGTTGGCTGACATGTTAATAGGCTCCAGAATAGAATGCACCAGAGTGGCTTTGTTAGTGTTGACAAATATGTCTCTGATGTCATGCAGATAAAACCAGGGCTACCACTGCTGGACTAGCAGGTCAGTTTAGAAAGTGATGGCAAAATGGATGAGAAAATGTTGCATTTATTATTGGGAGAGTCAGTAAGTTGGCCTAGTCAGATGTGGGGAAACATCTGGTGCTATGGGGCCCAAAGACTATGATAATGCTCTGTATTCTTTGCAGTGTTGTATTAGGGTAACATTAGTATAATGTAGTCATTAGTTACACTGTAGATCAAATTGATTTCTTAAAAATAATCAGTTCATTTTCATTTAAAAATAATGGTACTATTCTGACAAATATGCTAAAATTAGCTCTCATGGACAGTCATAAATGTCCGTTGTTATAGACAATTTAGCATTGCATTTAAACAATTTGGTTTGCCTTAACAGGAGGTTTGAGTGGTGGGTGGGTCATGGGTGGTTCATTTCTGGTATATTATACATGAGTTGTGGATGTCAGAGAGCTACTTTCAATATGCATGAGAGTTCCATGACGTTTTTGTGCAGTGTGGCATGTTTTTAACTCATTGGATTGCTAGCATATGAAATAGCAATTCAGTCACTACCATATAACATTGCTTTTTGCAATCCCATAGTTAGCATAATCATATTACCAATTAAACAGTCAATGACTGACTTTTGGGATGTGTTTAGCTCATGGTGAGGGTTACTAAAGAAATCAGTACCTTTCTCAGGGTGGAGCGTTTCACATCAAATTCGCTCTGAATGACTTTTGACTCTGATCTCACTCAGTGAGTGATGCATACATTTGCTTAAGGAGCTCTTCTTTAATGCTAATGCCAATTCTAACACAGGTTTCACATCCACACTTTATACATAATGAGCGAAAATGTGTCAAATTCACTTTTTATTTCTTTAAAACTGCCATGAAGGATCTTTAGAAGTTACAACATCACAAAGCTAATTCAGGGCATTTTGACACTTGCTCCGAATACATAAGCCTGCACCCAAGACTGATTCTGGGCTCAGCTGGGGGGAGGGCTCATTACTGCTGGTTTGCTTTCACACATAAAAATTCCATTTATACTTTTCATCGATTGCTCATTTTCAAAAATCATGTATATATAGACAGAGAGAGAGAGAGAGAGAGAGAGAGAGAGAGAGAGAGAGAGAGAGAGAGAACAACAGAGAACATTGAAAGTTCAGTTCTGCAGCCTCTATAAATCTGGCACAATTTATGATGAAATAGAGATGATTTATTTCACTATTCCATAGCAGTGGGCGGTGACCTTCCAAATGTTGACACTCCTTGGTTGCTGTGGGGATGTGTGAAGCAGAAAAGCTTCTAATTGGCTGCTTTCTATACTGATGGGCCTTGCCTCCAAGCAAATTATTGACCTCCGAACTGAGAGGACAGGAGACCTATTGATGCTTACAGTGGAGCTACTCTTTAATGACATGGCTGCAAAAAATGCACACTAACATCTCTCTCTGTCATATATCCAAGTGGAAAATGCACTGTTATGATTTTGTGCTGGATTATTACCTTTAATATGAAGCTGGTGAATAACTGCTCTGTATGCAGTAAACTCACAGTAATCTGCAGCACCACATGCAGGAAAAAAAATACTGCATTACAAATCCTTTAAAGAAGAGATTCTCCAAAGATGAAGCGCTGGGAGCATGTGTTTCCGGGCTCATTAAAACCTGCTCTTAAAGCTGTGAACTTGTCAACACTCAAATGCCTAATAAACAACATTAAGGACGGCATGCGTGTGTTTTTCTTTTTTAATCTCTCTCTCCAGAAGTGTTTATCAGCCTGTGCAGACGGGGTCTGGTTTGGAGCCTGCTTTAATTTGGCGCACCCCCCCCACACTGGGACTACATGAGTCCATGGTTTCTTTCAGGAGCCAGCTTCACATGACCAGCTCTGGTTTTTGAAGGCCGCCTGCCAGCTCCTTGTTTAACAAAACACTGATGCCAACATGAGGAGAGGGTGACCCCATTAGCTCTGAAAGGTGTACATAACTTCACTCCTGCAGGCTGTGGGTCTTAAATTGTAGACCACCTGTGCAGTTACTGGTCAGAACAGTCAGGTGACATACCATTTCTCCACTGAATAGAGTGAACATATTTTGGTGTTCAAAAAAGAGAACACAGGGGATGTTGTGGCCAGGGGCTTCAAGTAGACATACAATGTGTGTGTGTGTGTGTGTGTGTGTGTGTGTGTGTGTGTGTGTGTGTGTGTGTGTGTGTGCGTGCGTGCATGCGTGCGTGCGTGCGTGCGTGCGTGCACATTTAAGCAGTTAAATACCACTAAAACCATGCAGTTATGTTAATGAACATTAATAAACAAACATTAGCTCATTCACCAAGACTAATAACAGTCTTAATAGCCAATCATGTCTCTCTCTCTCTCCCTCTCTCTCTCTCTCTCTCTCTCTCTCTGAAGAAAACATTGATGAAAAATCAATACTAATTTCTTTTACTCAATTTAGAGATCCTGACATTTTAAGCAATTTAGATAAACAAATATTTCATGCACTTTAGAAATCCTAACCTTTTACACAAGTTAGAATTTCTAACTTTTATGCAATTTAGAAATCCTAAAGTTTCATGCAAGTTAGAAATCCTAACATGTACTCAATTTAGAAATCCCAATATTGTATGCAATTTAGAAATCCTATTTTTTATTTAGAATTCCTAATATTTTGCAAAATTTAGAAACACTGACATCTTAACCAGTTTAGAATTCCCAAAATGTTGCTGTAGAAATCCTCATATTTTATACAATTTAGAAATCCTAACATTATGCAAAAATTCTGACATTTTACACAATAGAGAACTCCCAGTATTTTACCAAATTTAGTAATCCAGACATTTCATACAATGTATATAATCCTGATACTTTACACAATCCTGACATTTTGACTTAAAAATGAGGACAAATATTTACTATTGACACTAACAGTAAAGAAAACTATCAGGAAACAGGCTCAGGTGCCGAGGTGGTTATGAACTACAGAACTGTAGAACTTCTCACTTTTGTAAGATATTCCTTTTCCTATTTCGCCACCTTCTAACCCGCACATTTGTTTGCACAGAATAAAGCAGTTCTGCAATCATTAGACTGTATTTCAGAACTGAAGCACACATTTACATAGCACTTAGTACCTTTTTGTTCTGATATGTAGCTCTAACACTAATGTGGTTTGAATTTAAATGTCTTTATATATCTATATATGCATTTGAAATTGGTTAGATTTTTGTACATGGGAGTGTTTTAATTCCATTCCAATAATTCCAATCATTTTACTTTGCTTTAAGGTCTCATAGAATGGAAAAATGTTCACTTTTTAAAATAATGAGTTTTATATAGTAAACACTGTGTCACTCTCCAGTTCATACAGTCAGCTACAACACAGTGTTTAACCAGTTTAATCAGTTCTTTTATGACATACACACATAAACAATTCCATTTACACATATTCACATATTAAAATAAAGTTATAAGGAGTGTTGGAGCCTGGACTAGACTGGCAGCAAAGGAACACACCTCACAGACAGTAGCAGGTCTTTAGATTTTACAATTCTAATAGACATATTAAATGACTTGTGACTGCTTTTGGTAAGTAAAACCACAAATTTACTAAAACCATAAGAAAACAAATTAGAATGCAAGTCAAATGCAGAATGTGGTCCTTTTAAACAAATAAGCAAACTGATCTTCCAATGGAATAATGCATTCCCTTTATTGTTGCAATGAGTTAAATGTCTAGAAATAGGTTAAATGACCTTATAATGGTCTTACAACAATACTTATTATTTTAATGTTTCTTAGTATTTAGTAAGATAACCCTACCTGTTTGTTCTAAACATACTTGCAATAGAAGCTGGTAGGCAGTTTGAGATTAAAAGGCTAATGAAATGTCTCTCTAAAACTGTCCAATAGTTTTCTCCAACAGTACAACACTGTTGTAGAAAAGTTACTATCACTTTCCCATTGTGGTTTCCATGGTGATACAGTGGATCAATACTCTTCCCACACTATGATGCCGGTAAGAAACTGCTTTAACGTCTTCCCTGTGGAAAACTACACTATTAAAAGAAAGGAATCTTTAGCAGTCCACTTACACCACACATACACACTGCCACTCACACACATTCATACTTGGAAACTGGTTCCTATAATGTTAAGTAAGCTAAGTGGCTGTTATGGTGATGCAAAATGGTTGCTAAATAATTTCTAAGGTATCCTAAGTGGCTGCTATGGTGTTGTTAAGCAGCTAATACTTGGTTGTTACGGTGCTGCTAAGTGGTTACTAGGTAGTTCATAGAGTATCCAGTATGGTTGCTAAGTGGTTGCTGTGGTATCCAAGGTGGTTGTTACGTTGTTTTTAAGTTGACACTTAGATGGCTGTTACAATGTGGCAAGGTGATTGCTATGGTATTTCAGACATTTGCTATGATGTTGCTTAGTGGTTGCTAGGCAGGTTGTAAAATCCCAAGTGGTGCCTAAAGTGGTTGCTGTGGTAGACCAAACTGCTAGTTGGGTGTTACAATTGTAATTGTATCTTCATTATATTTGAAGGATGCCTAAACATTTGCACATATCTCAAAGAACATTTTCTTGAAGTCTTAATGGCTTTTTAAATGGTTACACTGTTCTTCAGGCTAGTGAAAGCCTTTTATAGATGGTTCTATATAAGCAAGCAAGGTTCCACTTAGGACTGGGTGATGTGACCAAATAAGTGTATCCCATGTATCTGTATATGTTGTCAAGGAATATATATATATATATATATATTTTTTTTTTTTTCTCTCTACTACAGTCAGTGTACCCTCAATATGATACTAAAGAGGCTATTTTAAGAGAAATTTAAACCAGTCAATAAGAAAATACATTTTAAGTACAGTGAAATACAGTGAAATCATGGGATTAGGCGCTTGTAAAATGATATAAACTACTAGTAATATAATAATATTAGTCCTGTATGAATCAACATAAATGTGATCATATTTTCTAATATATCCTGTCTAAAAAGAGGGTTCCTGGTGGGCCACTATGGATCTACACCCCCACATGCTGATCGACAAATCAAAACCAATCAAAAAGGACACCCCACCCATATAGCCAACTAAATGAACAAGGTCCAGTCTGCATTAAATGCATTAAATCCAAGGGTTGTATAAAATTGCCATTCCAGCCATCAAGGAGGCATTTAGTTCTTTTTGTATGTGGTTCAGATACTGTATTTGTTGTTCAAGTCAACATTCAGACCTACCTCGGACACTGGCTGTACCTGAGAATGCATACATGCTAGTTTATATAGTTTATATAAGTGGGTTTTTGTCCTCTAATACTTTCCCACTAATACTTGTCTAATGCCATGTATTACACATTTTATTTGGAGGAATGTGTATTAAACGGCAACTCTCATCTCAGTCATTTCTGCCAAATTCGAATCCTGTGTGAATTGGTCATAAACTTCAAAGACTTCCTGTAGTAAAAACACATACAAAGCTTATAGTAATCAACTGTACATCACAAAATGCCAGACCATTAAGGGTCAGTTTCCTACAGACAGCTTAAGGCAAATCGTATGGACCACCTTTCCGTTTCCAGGGAAAATCTCCATTCAGCATATTGTTTTTCCTTCACTTGTATATGACTAGACTGTGTGGAAAATGAGCACCATTATAGCCATCATTCTTTCATTTAAGCACCCATTCCCCAGCAGAAAACATTCCTTCATCCACATGTTGAAGGAGCTTTATGCTAATGGTGCGTAGTGCTTAACCAAGACCTAACACCTAGCCTGCCTCATCCACATCCAAACTCAATGTGTGGAAAACACCACAGCCTTTGTTAATCGTGTATTCTTTACAGATAGGGAGGTAAGAAGGAGAGATTTGAGGAATAAAGAAAAAAAGCATTATTGAGGGAATGTGATGGAAACTTTTAAACCCGATAGCTTTTGCTTTGGCCAGAAAAAAAAACTCTTTTTACTTTTCTGATTTTCTGTAACAGTTCAGTAAGCTGTTACTCTAGCTTCAGCTTCTTTGAAAAGATCTTTTAGACCATGTTAATATTCAAACAAAAGCTGAGTTTCCATGACAACAGGTTCTCTGCTCTCTATCTCTCTTTGTCCAGAGTGGCATAAACTGCACAGTAGGCTCTCTTTGCATGGTAAATAATGTTGTTTTCCAGTCGTGCTGCTGAAGATGTGGGGTTTTATGAATTTCATTGTCTGGGCTGTAGTTTGTCACTCCAGCTGTCTCTTTCTGTATGTGTGTGTGTGTGTGTGTGTGTGTGTGTGTGTGTGTGCATTGGTGTGGGGCTTTCAATGCAAAATGCCTCCCAAATATTACATGCCACTGTTACGAAATGGTCTACAGCAGACCCAAGTGCAGAGTTTGATCATTTAATTGTTATTATTTATGTTATATATTTTAAAATGTATAAAATATATTCATTATTAGTTTATATTTGGAGTGTTTGTGGGTACCATCCACCCATCTACAAAGGTGTGACAGTGAAATGCTGTGTGGCTGGGTACCTTGTTCTCTGGGTGTGCCTGATCAGCACTGATTACTGCTTGGGGTTCTGAGATATACAGTTTTGCTTAAGCCAGCTGTGATTCGCCACTGTTGCCCTCTGCTGGAGGCAGATAGCATGGTCTACCCTCTCACAGTACTGCCTCACAGGACCCCCTCCCCAAAGGACAGCTCCAGACATCCCTGAACTTAATGCAAAGCCACAATAGGTCTCCCAAGTGAGGCCCTTTTCCAGAACCTGGCAGACTGGGACCAATGAGCATTCTTTGGGGCCAAAGCCCTCCCAGTCCAGCAACCCCAAACCCAATGGCAGTTCAGCAGATAGCAGACAGTGTAGGCTGGTGAACCATCAGTGAGGCATGATGTGGTGGGGGGGGGGGTTGTGGTGGTTGGCACTGGTGAAACAGCCATGCAGAGGAATGTTGGGTGGACTTGCAGGCTTCTACAGCAGTCAAGTGAGACCCAAGCCTTCTGCTAGGCTCTCCTGCAATGACTGATGAATTGCTGCTCCTGGTTCAGGAACATGAGTGGAGGGAACCCAAAACCAAAGGATTGTCTGTTGTCAGGTAATGCAGGGTTTGACTGAGATCCAGGCTCACCCACTCCACCTGTTTATTGGATTCCAAGTGAAGCCCAGAAGATAAGCTGACAGAGGCAGCCAGGTAGCAGCAGAAGGCCTTTCAAAAAAAGTTGGTGAATTGGCACCCCTGGTCAGACAGGTCCTGGAGAATGCCATGGACATGATCAACATGTTGGAGCAGCAGACTAGCTGTCTCTTTCACAAAGGGCAGTTTGGGAAGAGCCACAATCTTGCAGGCCTTTTAGATTCTGTCTACCAGCAAAAGGACCACCAGAAGTCTATGCTGATGATGGTACAAGCAAAGGGTGGAGGAGGTCCTGGGACCGTGACCTTAGTGCAAGCTGAGATGTAGGAACAGAGCTCTTTGTCCACTAGAAATGCCTCATCAGAAAGTCCTAGTTGGCAAACCCCAGCAACCACTGGACCAACCTGAGTGAAGTGGGGTGGGACCATGTTTCCACAGCCTTGATCTTGTTAGGGTCCATTTTTGGGGTCCCATTAGAAATCAGGAAGCCTAACAAGGAGACAATGGAGACATAGAATGTACAGTAACAGCAGGAGGACCCGTCTGATATGCTCAACATGTTCCTCCTTAGTTGGGCTATAGATAAGTATGTCATCCAAATAGATGTATGCATACTTGCTGAGGGTCTCTCACAACACCTCATTGATGAATCTTTGGAAGACTGACAGAGCACTCATCAACCCAAAGGGCATCACAAGGTACTCACAATTCCCTGTGGGAGTGATGAACACAGTCAATTCCCATTCAATCCTCCTGCCAGATCCGATGTGCTGCACAGGTCCAGCTAAGTAAAGGTGCCAGCCTTTAACAATTCCATGGATATAAGTGGCAAGGGGTGATGGTCCTTGATGGTTATGTCTTTGATGCCTCAGTAATCCATGCAGGGACCTTTGGCACCATGAACGCCATATATAAGCTGACCAAGTGAACAAGTCAATGGGTTATGCACTTCAAACATGAGATGCCCAACACAAGCTGGGTTAGGTGGGAGCCCACCCACAACAAGACTGGCCCAGTGTGTTGAGTGATGGGGCGAGACCCCAATGGGTGTCCATTGACAGATACCCATGGGCAGTCTTAGGGTTTGATGGGGAAGCCTAATGCAGTAGCTAGGCCAGTGTCTATAAAATTGCCCACAGCCCTGCAGAGCCTTGCTGTAGTGTGGGCTCCAGGAGAGGTTGAGAGCCAGCTGGAGTCTACAGATTGCAGGGGCCTTCATTGAGGTTCTGCGTTTCCTGATGGAGCAGGCACTGTCATTGGTGGTCTTGGAAGCACGCCCAGAGCCAGATAGATGGGTTTCAACCAATTGTATTGCCTCAGGTGGATTCTGCCTGACCAGAGGCTGCTGTTGGCATGGTTGCCACAAATTCTGCCAAATTCTGTTACACACCTAACAGTGTTGTTGCTGTAGCATAGTAGCCCAAGCCAGGGCACTTCCTGATAAGAGTAAGACCATATAAGCCACATTAGACTGCTCTGTTGGAAAACAGCAGGGCTGCTGCTCAAAGAGCATTGGAGCAGAAAGCCTTTGCAGCCCTCAGGACTCACTAAGTACTCATGAATGTCCAGATGAGCAGTTGTTGGCACATGAGGGGCTGATGTTTGTTGAGGGTGACTTTGTCCTGCAGGGATGATATCAAAGATGACATTTGCTCAGCCCCTGGAGTAGCTGGTCATGCTGACCAAGGGTGGCACCCTGACTCTGGAGCAGTTTTCAGCTGCTCTACCTCTGCTGGGTCCATGATATGGTCATACCTTTCTGTAATAAGATGGTCTAAGAGTTAACCCAAGTGCAAAGTTTGATAGTTTAATTGTTATTATATGTGTTGCATACTTTAATGTGCTAGAGTGCTTCTTTGCAGATGCTGGGATTAAACCTACCTACCATTGCACCATGTGGGAAAACAAACCAAGGAAATGCCAAGATGGCATGGCTCAAAAGGGGGGTTTGTTAATAAGAAAACACATAACCAAAATCTGCCCTGAAACTGGAAAAGCTAAACTAAAAGACAGCACCGAGCCAAAAACCAATAAAAAAATCAAATAAGACCTGTGAAGAGAAAAGCTGATAATTCAGCACATACCTCTTTCTTTATTTTTTTTTCCTTTTCTTTTCACTTAACATACTGCACAGGCCACCCCTCTACAAAGGCATGACAGTGAAGTGCTGTTTGTTAACTGTACCTTGCCCCCAAGGTGAACCTGATCAGCACTGACTACTGCTAGGGTTTCCCAGGAATTTTAGTTTCACTTAAACCAGCAGTCCCTTGCTATTGTTGCACTCTGCCAGAGGCTGCTGGCATGGCCTGCCCCCTCACAGTTTCACTGAACTGCTGAACTACTTTTTTTTAGTAAAGCTAAGTTTTCAACAAGATGGTACTCTATAGTGTACTCACAAGCTCTACTCCTCAAGTGGGTGGGTGGGGAGTTGGTTATTTATTGTGCGGCCTGGTAGCAATTGTTCCATGGACCAGTAACGGGGGTTGGGGACCACTACTATAGAGCACTATTGCCTTTACATAAATAAATTCTGAAGAACCACAATGTTATATCCATGAATATTATTTATAAAATTAGTTTTGCTAGCTGTACCACCATCTTGGTGACTGTAACTTGGGTGGTGGCTGCTGGGTAGGAATATAAATTCAAAGCCCCCCTGGCAAAGGAAAAGATAAGAAGGGAGGTGATTGGGAAGTGGAGGGTGCAAAGATATTTGATGTGATGGTGTGGTTGTAGTGAGTGGATATATAGGTTGTGGGAGGAGATTGGGGCATGGACCAATCTGTAAATCCTGTCTGTTCTCAAGAGGAATTCATACATAAACCTAAAAACCATTTCATGAATTGTACCATGTTGACTAAATATAGGTCAACGTTGGTGCATATGCACACATTTCTGGTGAAAGCCAGTTATAATTTGAACAAAGGCTATAACAAAGCAACCTAAACCTAACATTTTTATAACCCTAACCTTAATTGTAACTGAAATGTGAATGTCACGTTAATATAAATGTAAGCTTAAAGTTATTGTGACATAAACTGCTATCCCTACATCTAACCCTAAACTTAACCTCAGTGTAGAATGGTTAATTATTACCATTACTATAGGAGATTCTGGCCTTTAATTTTCTTTTGTTTTGGAAAAGCAGCAAACTTCTGTATTGCTACGCTGTGGCTTCTTCTTCATGTAAATTCTTAGCTGGTTTGTGTACTTTTTGCAAACCATCCTCATCAGTGGATGGGAGCTATTATGACTTGTAATGTATAAACAAATAGTGTGTGAAAATCAGGCACATGGTTCGCAATTCCTGAGGTGCATAAGATGCATGTATTTTTGCAAATCATTTTGATAAATATGCTTCCTGAAAATGCTGATGTGTCCTTAGAGCTTTCTCTGAGACACTGTTTTTGCTGTGTAAAATAAGGATGAGGCTTTTTTCCTTGTTTGATGCCCTGTGTTTTTATACGGAATGAGAGAAAGTTTAATGAGATGGCAGATTGTGGGCCTGTGGGAGAGGTATGTAAAAACTATACAAAATGATGTTGAAAGATTTTGAAATGTACAATTAATATTAAACATAAAAAAATAATCAATAATAATTCACCTGTTGTCACATTAAATATGTTTTCAGCCCTTTATCAAATAGTGTCAAGGCAATATTTAAGAAGTTATCTAACTTAAGAATGTAGAATTACTAAAAGTTATAGAACAAATAAAATTTACTGTTATAGTTAATGCAGCAGTAAAAAAAAAACATCAGTGTTTGCACACAGGGGAATTTATCCTCTGAATTTAACCCCTCCATGCAGTAAAACACACACACACACACACACACTAGGGGTCAGTTGAGAAAGGTGCTTATAAATAAAATGTATTATTATTATTATTATTATTATTATTATTATTATTATTATTATTATTATTATATAAGTGCCTTGCTCATGGGCACTTCAGTCATGTCCTGCCAATTCAGGGAATCAAACCAACACAAGGTTGGTTCCCTAATGACCAGGCCATGGCTGTCCCATATACTATCATGAGTTTGAATTAATCATTAATATTTTAAGATAAACACTTTGAATAATAAGTTGGATGTCATTTAAATTGGCTTATTATCTGTTTAAATACTGTGTTTCTTCATAATAAATGCATTACTCATGATCAAATATACTGTATATAATTCATGTTGAAAGGTGATTATGTAATTGTAGGCGTATTACAGTGTTACTGTATTGTTCAAAAACATGCCATGAATGCTTCATGTAGGCCTCCCTGTACTTCCTGTAAAATATTACTGGAAAATAAGCCTAAAGTGACCAGAAAATGGTTGTGAATCTGTTTAAATGTGTTATGAAGTATGAAATTATGTGAAATAAGGGAGATGGAGAATAAGCAAGATGTGCTCAGCTCACGGAAGCATCCAGTGGTGCCTCATGCTGTGTTTAAGCTTTAAGGGTATAATCCAATATTTTTATACAAAAGACATATTTTTCTTTTTTGCTCATGCTTTTAAATATGCTTTAGAAAAAAAAAAATCTTATAAAAGCCATAGAACTGTATCTAAAAAAACAGTTCAATAACATCCTCAAGTCTTAAATACATAGTTTGAAAACATTAACAAACAAGTATGTTTGACCTGTTGACTGTAGCTCCCTGAAGTCTTACACCTGCATCTTAGAATGTGATGTTTAGAAAGCATCACTCCACATTCATAGAAGTGCTGTACAGGAAAACTCAGGAAAGATCCACACTTGAGGGCATGTCATACCTCAGATTAACCTACAGAGAGGATACAACAAATCCATCATATCAAACTACTACATTTACATTACCTAACCTTCCAGTGCATGTTTACTGTTCTGTCCACATGTACATGCTCAACCTACATGCACAATCTGACTTATCAGTGAGATGGGGTGTGGCTAATGGCAGCACTGACAAACATATTTGGTTATAAAAGAAAATGAGAAAGGAGGAGCTGTTTGTTTACCTTTTTTTGTTTCAAATATCACAGAAAAGGACAATACTAAAACATAAATAACCAAAGGAATAAATGACATTCAGGTTGTATATTTTATTTGGACAACTGGGAATTATTTTGAAGAACTTTTTATTATAAGTTAATCTATTCTGTACAAATCAAAATTATTGTATTTTCAGCTCAAAAACACTCTGGATGATCAATTTGCTGCTTGTTCAGTTTACCGCAGGAGATGCTAGACTAAAATCACTACCATACACTGAACTTCGTTCCTCTCTCCAGTACAACTGTGATCAGGCAATATTAAAAGCTATTTTCAATTAATTGCTTAATAGTATAATGACCAGCATAAGACTTTAATTTCAGGGGTAAATTATGTTGTCCCCCTTCAGATTCCATCACATAACACAACATAATTTACCCCTGAAATTAAAGTCTTATGATGGTGACTTTTGAACAATTTCATCAAACAATGTAAAAAACAGGTTTCATCTCGAAATGGACTCTTTCATGTCTCAGTTTTATCTAGTGTATCACTGATTTTGAAAGAAATAATGAATGTACATGGTGCATTATTATCATGTGCATGTCTCCGAATACTTTTGTCCATATAGTGTATCTTGCAATCAAGATCACTAAGGTGTTTTTTTACTTTAGCTCATCCAAACTGATAATATCACCATCCACACTTTTTTTTTTGATACATGATAAATAATGGCTTTAATCACATTTATCACAAATGTTGCTTTACAATGGTAGATGCTAGGTTAAGATTTATTCTCTAACCAGTTTCAGTTTTATCCAATTGATTACATAACAATTGATTGTCATTTTGGTCTCAGTATACTTTAACTTCTGGCTTGACTCAGACTCCACAAGTCATAGTCTTGGACTTATCTTGGAGTCAAGATTAAGCTTAATTTTACTGAACAAAGCGGCATGACAGCCACACCTTGCATCCAGAGCCGCTGTAATCATACATTAGTATGCTTACCTAGTAAGCTAACCTCATATACATGACATATACATTTTCACATCCTACTCTGGTCTGTTGGTTTTGGTAAACAGAACTGAAGTGTCATATCGTTCCTTTCTCTTCAAAGTGAGAAGAATGCTACAGTAAAGGGAAAACACGTTTGCATCGCTGCCTCCAGATATTCAGCTAGTTTTTACGGCCTGGCAGGATTAAAATCACTTTGCAGACTCAGCAGAATCCTTCATTGCCTCCAGCAGCTAATGGCTTGTTGACACGGAGCCATGGTGCTGAGATGAAAGCAGTATGGTAATACTCATAGCACCACCACTGTAGGAGCTTTGCAGGATACAAGAAGTGTTCTGAGTGATTTAGATGGCTGTGATATTTGTGTTCATCCAAAAGAGCCAAGTTCAGATAAGCTGAAAACCAAATCAGCCAATAAACAAGTGGCCAGTAATGGATAAAGGACATGATGATAAGTTCATGGTTATGAAGGGAAATATCAATGGCTATCAAGAGTTTAGGTGATGTTGATATTTGTTAAGTGTTTTTCTTTTAATTGTTTACATGATTTTGTTATTTATGACCTATATGATGATAAATGCACTCAGCAGCCACACGTTTAATATTGTGAAGTTACTTTTTGTGCCATGAAAACAGGTCTGATCCAACAAGGCATGGGCTGCACCTCTGAAGGTGTTCTGTGGTGTCTGACATAAAATAGATTGTCTAAGTCCTGTACGTTATGAGGTGATGTCTCCATGTGCATCAATGGCATCTTTTCCACTACAGGGCTGAACAGTTCTGAGCCTGGAGGGTAACTGTTCTCGTGGCTTTTCCACATGGACAAAGTTCAGCACAGGTGCTTAGAAACAGGCTGAATCTGGTTTTCTCAGCACGGTTAGCTATCTGTACTTGGAGACACAGAACCATTCAATAGGAATTATGGGATCTGCTGATTGTCTTAACATTTGCATCACATTTGTCCACCAGAACTGGATCCATATTTTCCCAGTACAGAAAATGACTACGATGATAATGTAGTGAACACAACTGAATCTCTTGTTATTGTCACACTAACTGAATGCTGAAGTCATCACATGCGTGTGGAAGTCAACCGGCCTCTTCACACTCCCAGTAGCCCACACCCATAGCTGCCCACAAGCATTTTACTTAGTTCTCCTGATGGCCAGTCCATCCATTGATAGTGAGTTGATAGACTTAAATTCTCTGATTAGGTTTACAAAATTAAATTGCCTCTAGTAATTCATTGAATGCAAAAAAATGAATAAATGAGTGTGTGCACAGGCTTTTTCTTGCGCCATTGCCACCTGAAGCAAACAGTAATAACTTATGTATTATGTATGTATTCTTCACTGTTAGCAACGAGAAAGGCAAGATAAGATATTTAGTCACTTTCATAGCATTTTTTTTTCTGGAACACAAGAAAATAGTATTAATATTCATGTGTAAGGGCACATTCAGGTGTACAATGCTGGTTCTGCCGAGCATTTGCAAGAATTCTCACCAGGGAATACATTTCGCTTATATGTAAAGGAGGCCAAAATGATGCTGACTCTGTAATTCTGATAGAAGGCATTGCAAAAGAAAAATGAAAATGCAGTCAAAGTCCTCTATTTATGTAAATGTTGTGACTTCAGAAGATAAAGAGAGTGTGTTGCTGTATAAAAGCTGTGTTTCTGTTGTGCGTATCCGTTTTTTGTCCTCCCTTGAGGTTGAAGTGTGGAGATGTTTTACAGTCGGCCTGCCTGCTTCACTGGCTCCCTGCACAGCTCTCATTCTCTGTATGCAGATCTGCAGCACTTACATATTTATGAACAGGTAGATTTCCTCCTTTGTGATGCAGCCTAGTAGGATGGAAAACAGTGGTTTCTTTAGCTGTGAAATATCCGAGCAGCCTCACTTCAATATTCAGAAAGCCCCACTTTCACCACATTGAGAAGCTAGCCTTGCTTTTAGCTTGTCATATAAAGTCATGTGACTTGGGCTTTTACTTTCAATCCACCCCACTGAGCATATGGACACTGATTCAGCTAGAAGACCTTTTCAAAAGCTGAAAGCAGGGATGTATCTGGTTACTGCCTGAGTAGAACCAGTGGAAAAGCAATTGAATGATAGTGTATGAATGGCAGGGGCTTTCCATGTGGAGGTGCAGTAATTAAATTATTTCTGGGATTTTACAGCAGATGTTTTCACAAACTGTGCACACACTTGTTGGTTTTATCCCAATATAAAATGAGCTGTAGAATTATTTGATCAATCAGTCAAATCCTCTAGGCATTTTTGTCTTGGATACAATTATTATTATTATTATTATTATTATTATTATTATTATTATTATTATTATTAATAAATGGAATAGCCATTTTTCCACAGGGATAGTAAACCGAATGCCTAAAAGCACTTTAATGCCTAAAAGCACTTTAATTTACTGTATAACTCCCTTCCTTGTTATGGGCTATGAAGTGAGCAAATGTAATCATTTATGTGCATTATACAGTGCTTGTGTGCATGGATTAAAATATATGAATAAAATATGTAATCTATTGGGTTCTCCCAAGGCTCTGGATATTAATGCTAGTAGAACTTCATTCTGGATACTAATGTTATCAGAGCTTTGTTCTGGATATTCATGTTATTAGAAATTTGTTCTGGATATTCATGTTATTAGAACTTCATTCTGGATATTAATGTTATCAGAGCTTCATTCTGGATATTAATGTTATTAGAGCTTCGTTCTGGATATTAATGTTATTAGAACTTCATTCTGGATATTAATGTTATCAGAGCTTTGTTCTGGATATTCATGTTATTAGAGATTCATTCTGGATATTAATGTTATTAGAGCTTCGTTCTGGATATTAACGTTATTAGAGCTTCATTCTGGATATTAATGCTATTAGAACTTCATTCTGGATATTAATGTTATTAGAGCTTCATTCTGGATATTAATGTTATTAGAGCTTCATTCTGGATATTAATGCTATTAGAACTTCATTCTGGATATTAATGTTATTAGAGCTTCATACTGGATATTAATGTTATTAGAGCTTCATTCTGGATATTAATGTTATTAGAGATTCATTCTGGATATTAATGTTATTAGAGCTTTGTTCTGGATATTAACGTTATTAGAGCTTCATTCTGGATATTAATGTTATTAGAGCTTCATACTGGATATTAATGTTATTAGAACTTCATTCTGGATATTAATGTTATTAGAACTTCATACTGGATATTAATGTTATTAGAACTTCATTCTGGATATTAATGTTATTAGAGCTTCATACTGGATATTAATGTTATTAGAGCTTCATTCTGGATATTAATGTTATTAGAACTTCATTCTGGATATTAATGTTATTAGAACTTCATTCTGGATAATAATGTTATTAGAGCTTCATTCTGGATATTAATGCTATTAGAGCTTCATTGTGGATATTAATGTTATTAGAACTTCATTCTGGATAATAATGTTATTAGAGCTTCATTCTGGATATTAATGTTATTAGAGCTTCATTCTGGATATTAATGTTATTAGAGCTTCATTCTAACTTTTCATTTTACATTTTCAGTTTGCAACTGTGGACCAGTGCCCAGGTGAATGGGCCATAGTCAAATAAAGGGAGGTACAAGGACGCACTGAAAACACAGTGTGGAGTGACTCACTGGGGCTTATTTAGACATTTGTACACACAAACAACAATGTAAAAGACAGACATCAAAACCTACAACTTATAATTTTTGCCTAAATGAAAGGGCTCTTTAGCCTTGAGCATTCACCCATTTTCCTCTTCCTGAGTCCTCTTCCTAAGCTCAACTCTCCTGATTTATCGCGGCACCTGGGCCTCATTGCCCTGATTGGCCCCAGGTGCACAACAAGGCCTTGGCCAGGACAGGTGTGGGGTGTCACTCCACTACCTCACCACCACACTACAAATTCCTACAAAAAGATTGGAACTGGAATAAATTGGAATCATTTATCAATCATTTTATCTGTAACTGAACGTACTTATTTTGAATGTTGTCTGAAAAACAACTCAGCAGCGCTGAAAATGATTTTCTTTAGTGCTAATATATGAGAAACTGCAGCAGTTCTTGTTGTGTAGAACCTAAGCTGGCTACAAATGGAAGGTTTACTTGATGTATTCTGTTTAGCATTGATATGTATAAATCAGAGCTGGTCTACACAAGTTCCCAGAGGACTGTCTGTCATTCAGGGAAAATCTTTCTCTCTCTCTCTCTCTCTCTCTCTCTCTCTCTCTCTCTCTCTCTCTCTCTATCCCCCCCTCTCTCTCTCTCTCTCTCTCTCTCTCTCTCTCTCTCTCTCTCTCTTTCTCTCTCTCCACACACACACACACACACACACACACACACACACACACACACACACACACACACACACACACAAGAAAGGAACAGTGAATATTCAATGAGACACTCAAATGTGGCATCCATCAAAAGTGTCAAGCAGGATTTTGGCTTAAGGTAAATCTGAATTGTGTGTGGTATAGATAATGTGATGCAAATGAAATCGTTACAGCTTATGCCTTTGCATGTATGGATGGTTCATGAATAATGTGGCCTGTGTCTGTCTTAGCAGACCTAATACAAGTCTCTTCATGGGACTTGGTCCCTCTGTGGTTCCTAAGGGCACGTTATAGCCTGTAGGGTTCTGATGTGACTGGGGGACTGTTCTGGTTCATTACATCAGTGTATGGCAGTGGTAAAGCTTAACATGGAGATGTGTGTCCTTGCAAATGACCCAGTTAATGAAGCTTCTACTCAATGGCTTAACTGGCAGAAAATGTAAAATGCTTTGCCATTGAACAACAAGTGCTTCTTCTTTCCATCATGTTTATCTGTATCGGACAAGGTACCTCTACACTTTAATTTCTCCTTTTTCCTTTGCTAACACTTTATTTCATAATCCACATGGAACAGTTCAACTGAAGGACAACTGTCGATAACCTAGATTCATACAACTGTCAAGAAAGCTGTCCATTTAATAAATGCTTATATATTCATGGTGTGGACATTTGGTTACAGCCAAATGACATATGATGCCCTCTGTCACAAAGCAATAAACAAAAAAACTTATCTCCTAATCTCACCTTTCTTTCAATCACTTTATGCTTTCATGAATTTTAATGTGTTTTCTTTGAATGTATGAATGAGGTCATGGTTAAGGGCATGACCTTCTTAACCAACTTGTCTGGGTTCAGCACCACAGTAAGCCCTCCTCTTTTGTGGAGGTGAAAGAGTAGGTCAGATTCAAGTGTGCCATCTCATTCTCACAAGCCATAAAACTTCACAGGTGGGATGCGAAATGAAAAGTGAATCCATGGCTGTCATTCAAATGGGTTTCTTAAAGAGGCTGCAGGAGGACAGCAATAAAGATTGTGACTGTAGTCAAGACCGTGTTCACTGACATTGAGTCTAGGGTGGGCCAAGACCAAGTAGGGTACAAGGCCTAATCAAGATTAAGAATAATAAAAAAAAAAAGTCTTTGAGACCAAACATTAACTACTCTTAAAAAGTGTTCAAGGGTTTGTGAGTAAATATAATGGTTCTAAATAGGATTCCAAAGGAATTAGGTGTTAGGAAAGATTTTGAAAATGATGCATCTATAATCATCATCTTCTTTTTGATGTCCACCAGATATAATAAGGTTTCTTTGTGTCAGTATCCATCCATCCATTTTCTGAACTGCTTATCCCTGAATAGGGTCACGGGTGAGCCGGTGCCCAGCCGGCAACTCTGAGCGCAAGGGCAGGAAACAACCCTAGACAGGGCGCTAATCCATCGTAGGGCAACAGCACTATCCACTGCGCCACCATGCCGCCCTATCTCAGTATCTACTACTGAAATTAAATCTACAAATGAAACACAGACTCCTTGGTTTGGTTTTAGTCTACAGGCCCATAGACTAATTGTGTGGGACATATAAGGACAAAATAACACTGTATATCTCAGAAATCCTGTTGGACATTGAACATCCAGAATATGTTTGAGCTGAAAATGAACAAATTTTCATTAATTATGTGTAATGATTAGTTTGACAAGGATATTGTCCCTGATCCTGATTGTAAGCCTAGAAAACAGCATGTAACTGCCTGCAAAGTGCGGATCGCGGGACAGTTAGTTATAGTTAGTGTTGGTGACAGTTAAAAGAAAAGAAAAAAATAAATGGTATCTGGTGTTGTTCAAGTAGTCAAGACCAAGAAAATTACAGACACTGCTAAGTCCAAAGTTCTGTCTAAAATAATAAAAATTGTGATCAGTGAACTGAGTGATTCTCAAGAGGAATGAAGAACTATGGAAGAAGTACAAAACTTGCACCATCCAATACCATTTTGTAATTTCCCTGCTGTAACACACTGAATAAAGATATTATTTCACTGATGAGATGAATCAATTGAGTTTGAACATAGAAATGGACAGATTTCCTGGACACAGACTCAGCAGGTCTATACCCTTTGTACTTGTTGAATCCAGTGTTTGGACTTGAAGCTGGAACTGATTCTGAGACTGGAGCCTTCATCTAGCTTGTGTACTTATGTAGATTGCCAGAGGGATCCAGAAGTTGGCACCAAGTATGGGTCCATAAACTTACCTTTGGCTGACTTGTTTGTGTTATTTTTTGCAGTGTACTTTCAGTAGAGACATACTATACTGTCAGAAAAATGTAACTATTGCATCGTATTCAAGCCACTGATTCTTGAATGTTCTGGAAAGCCTCCGAAAATCCTGTCTGACTCATTACTGGCCATTTACCCACTGTGCTCCCCAATCGATGACTCCATCAATTAGTCCACTGGTCAATTAGTCACTAGGGGAATAGGCTCAGTGTGCACTTTGAAAACTGTCCAGTCCATCATTCACTCCCCAACTTTGATCCATCTCAGGGTCTCCAGCTATTGATTCACTAGCAGCCAATATGGCTTGGAGTAAGTCTGGAAGAGACTGGGCTAACTGCTTTTGCATGCTATTTGATAACCTGGAATAACCAGTAACTACCTGATGAACTTTTTTTCATGTTTGTCATGTTTCTTCATGTTTCACGTTGGTCACATGGGATCAGATGAAACTGGAGAGGAGGCTCACCAGATTGTGCTCAGGTTTGGATTAGAGTGAGGTTTAGGCTCATGGCATAAACTACTGTGGGTCACAGGATCCCACTTTGAGAAACATGGGCGTAGCCATCGTCTCATTATTTTATTTTTATGAGCTGTTAACTTGTGTTACATTTAAGGGAAGGCTTTGTATCTTGAACTGGAAGGGAACACCAGTGGTCCTCTCACTCAGCACATGCACCAGTGCATAATCAGCCCCTCAGCCCTGGAAATCACTGTAATTCTTCTGGAAATTTCATTTGTCTGATGGGTTTACCACCTGTGTTGAAGCATATTTGAAGGTTGGAGTTGTTTGTATATGTGAGACCATGCAGTTATTGCCTTTGAGATTATCTCCACTAATCTGTTGTCCTTTCAAAATAATGACAACGCATGCCTGGGAAATAGATTAAAAGATGAATGGGTTGCTAGGAAGAGACATCACTCTAGCATACAGTAGATTTGGCCTATGTATGAAACAACACCACAATGTTCACTCAAAGGATTATATGGGATTAAAAGTGGCACCTGAGGTCTAACCATGTGCAACATGGCTGAATGATGTAGAAAACCACCTGGCTTGAACCTCTCTTGTCACCAAATCCATCGTATGTTTATTTGAAGATTCAAACAGTCAACCAGGCATCTCTCCACAGAAAGTATGAAGCTGTTTCTTTTATGCCATGGGTGGAGGAGCAGGTTTCTGTTATCATACCCATCGATGGGCCTGTGGTTATTTATAAATATTTGCATGCAATGTTCCAAAAAACGATGCCAGCAACAGATGGATGGTCGTAACTCCTCAGGCGCAAACATCAAAAATGCAAACACGTCCAGCTGCTTGTTCGCTTGCTCACTTGCCGGTTCACATTGGACCGTTGCCTACATGTGCTGGAGAGTCTGTGAGTGACTGATCTAAGGGGCATATATATATAAGGAAATTTAAAGCCATGCTAGAGCATGATTGAGTTGGTAGGAGTGAGAGGATGACAAAGTGACAAATGGCGGAAGTTTCAAATCATTTGGCACTAAATGCTTGAGATGAATAGGCGATAAAGACTCAAGTTTGAGTTGTTCCTCAGGGACTCTTCACAAGATGACCACCTTGGCTTGACTAGCCTGTCACACTCCACCTGTCCACAGCTGCTGCTCAGTATTCCCTGTAGGTGGACTGGAGGAGAATGTCAAGGATGTGTTGCACAATGGCAAAATGACAAGGGCAGGATTTTACATCAGTGTCACAGAAGAACTCTAGGGACCCCCACAGTCTTATCCTTCATTAAATGCTCCCTCATTAGGTGGGGTGTAATTGCGATGTGGGTAGTTTAAGTAAGTCATAAATCTACAAGAAGCACAAGTGGAAGCACAAAGAGAACCATAGCTCCTAACTGGCCACAGCTCTCCAATTCTGGACCACAGGGAACACTTGTACTGTGACAGAGAAAACAGGGACTTGTCTTGGTGTGGGGTTTGGGACTTGTGGTTGTTGTTGTTTTTCCTTAGCCCTATTTACTCTCAGAGAGCTTGCAGCATCATTTTTCTAATGGTCTGTCTTGTTGCTGTCTTGAAGTTCTGGGGGATGTGAGTATGTGCACTAGCTGCTATAATGAGGGCTGGTGTCCACATGTAGCTCTAGGTCATTCTCACAAACTGACCAGCAGATGAAATGTCCATCTTCAACAGTGCATCCAAGCAAGTCAGTGACACTTGAACAGTCCTCAGGAAATGTGTGGGTTCTTCTTTCAAACAAGTCTTAAACAAAAAAACATCATTTATAGTTTATGTAGTATTTTAAGGTGCATAGTATCATGGATCTGGTTTACCTCGTCCTGGTCTTGGAGTGTCTCATTACAGCACACCTCATTTGGCTCACAGAATGCTGAAAAATGTAATACAAAATTAAGCCTTTAACCTTTATCCTGCACTTACGCTGTTTGTTTTCTTAACGTTACACTGCTTTAAACTCTTAATTATAAATAATATGATAAAACAAAGACATATTTCACTACAACACATCACGGAAAACTGAATTTTCCTCACTAAGATTGAACACAGGTGTAAGATTGAACTGAAATATAAATATTAAGAACAATACCATTGATATTATTTTTTCAAATTATTCAAAATGCTTAATAAAAGTAAAACAAACAAACAAACAAACAAACAAAAAAAAAACAAGCTGAATGTCCTTTATTATTTTTGTTATTTATGGATGCATTGGTATTATCTCATATCAGGACTAGATAGCAAACAGTGCCTTCTTTTGTCATTAATCACAGCCCCTCTTGCTGGAGGACAGAGTCTCCATGCAGGTTGAGCATATACATGTTGCCAGAGCAGTAAACATGCACTGGAAGGCTCCTTTGCCATTTAAACTAGGATTTAATTTGGTTGGAAATTTGTGAATTTTAGCTGTTTTCTAAGCTGTTTAGTAGCTGACTATTATAGTTGCTTTGTAGTTTATTATGTGTATATGTGTATATAGTTGATATGTGTATCATGTATGGATGTTACTCTGCTCCTGAAATATGAATCCTAGGAAACCGACATGAAACTGACCACAAAATGGAGATCTCAATTGTACACATCTGACCACATACTACCTTACCTACTTTACATGATCTTTGTTCATAACTAGGCACATCATTGCACAGCAGTCCAGTATACAAGCATAATTATTCTGTGTATTAGGACGTGAAAAACACTTTCAATAACACAGTCTTTTTTATGGTCTGTCAGTAATCATTAAAAACTTTTTTTCCATTGGAGTTTAGCTGATAATTGAGTCCTAATGTCCTTTAGTAGTGTCCTTCAGAAGCTGTTGTTTTTTTTCTCTATTTTCTCACCACTTTGTCTCTTTATACTCTCTAAGGCTGCTTGTTGCATGCATCTGTCCGACCTCATTTTTGTTCTCCCTGGCACATGACAGATTCCATCCTAGTGGCCGATCTGGGCTTAATTGCTCTTCTGGCTCCCTATGCTTCCTGGAGGCAGATTGTTTCAGCCTGATGAGGCTAACTTTCAGCAGTACTTGAAATAGTGGAAAATGGAAACAGGAACCAGTTATCACAATCTCTTTTACATAACATTAACTAGATCCCAGTGGACTCAATATTAGTGATGGTAGGTTTGTGGGAAGGTTTATGTGAGAAATAATTTAATATGGTGGAAACACAGTGTGCTCTGTCAGACATATTTAGGACTTATGTTGAAATTTTAGTGTCTTTTGTGGAACCACCAAACAATCACATGCTGTTCCATCAACATAATTTTTCGGACCCAATATTTAGTCGGCAACTCTGAGCGCAAGGCGGGAAACAACCCTAGACAGGCCGTTTATTTCACAATAAACTAATAAACTTTGCTCAAAAATACATTTTTACATACATTTTAAATACATTTTATTTACATTAACATTTAGAACCCTAGACCAATTTTATGTTGTTGTTTTTTGTTTTTTTTTTCATTTGAGATGTAAAAATTAACTTGGATAATTTGGATATCTGTATCTGAATCTGTATTTATGTGTTGATAAAAAATTTACTTGCACAATTTGTTTGTGTGTGTGTGTGTGTGATTTGCTTATAAAGACTAAAAACACTTTATATCTCAAAAATTGTTCACCCAAATGTTTTTAATTGTTTGCAAAGTTCTTAAAATATTGGGCTCTGGCTGGACCACTCAAGGACATTCTGAGTTGTCCCAATGCCACTCCTTTGTTATCTTGGCTGTGTGCTTAGGGTTGTTGTCCTGTTGCTTTACTGTAGGAATGGTACTGGCTAAGCGATGAGCAGTGCTTCGTTTTCTCCAGACATGATGCTTGGCATTCAGTCCAAAAAGTACAATCTTTTTATTTCTCGTGGTCTTTTAGGTGCCTTTAAGCAAATTCCAGATGGGCTGCCATGTGCCTTTTACTGAGGGGTTTCCATCTAGCTCTATGAGTCCTAGTGGTTCCAAACTTCTTCCATTTATGGATGATGGAAGCCACTGTGGTCATTGGGACCTTCAATGCAGCAGATATTTTATGTATCAATCCCCAGATCTGTGTCTTAATTTAATAGTGTCTTGGAAGTCTACAGACAATTCCTTAGACTTCTTGGCTTGGTTTGTGCTCTGACATATGTGCTGTCTACTATGGGACCTTATATAAACAGGAGTGTGCCTTTCTAGATCATGTCCAATCAACTGAATATACCACAGATGTACTCCAGTCAAGCTGTAGAAACATCTGAAGCATGATCAGTGGAAACAAGTTGCACGTGAGCTCAATTTTGAGTGTCATGGCAAAGGCTGTGAATATTTATGTACATTTTATTATGTGTTTATTTTTAATAAATGTGCAAAAAAAAAAACAAACAAAAAAAAAACTTGGAGTATTGTGTGTAGAACTGTGATGGAAGAAGTGAATTGAATGAATTAAATAATATATGCAAAAAGTGAAATGCTGTGAATACTTTCTGGATGCATTGCAAGTTATAGTACATTCTCTGTCACAACTGCTTCAGCAGAGATTTGAGACCAGACTGGGTTATCCGAGGCTGCTGGCAGCACAAGGAAGGTGATTGTTCCATTATTTAGGTGAAAAGAGGCCATGAAGAATGATGGGAAATGACTGCCAATGTCAATGCATCATAACTGCAATATTCCCCTGAGTGTGCAGCAAGCAGAACTCATTACTTTTATGTTGTCGTTCTTATGCTATTATTTGGTCTTACTCTCTAGCTATGCTCTGATTCTGTCAAATTTTAAGTTTTTCAAAGTTTAAAAGTATAGCAGTTGTGACAAAGAGTATTTAAATGTCACTCGAACAAGTTCATTATTTTTCCTTTTCTTTTAAAATTTCCAAACCACAAGTTTTAGGAGAAGGTTTTCTGTGATAGTAGCACAGCCCATGGTTAAGGGGAACGCTTACATTGCTGCTACATTTACTGCCTTTTAAAATCCACTGTAAACGCTTGATATGGGACTCTAAGAGTGTTTCTTTTATACTGTACGATACTTTAGTGAGCTGCGTCTCACTGCGGTTCCTATCGGAACACCGCAGCGCTCCCTTAAATTGAGTTATTTGTAGCTTTTCCAAAGCTTTTTCGAAACATGGCTGTGGGATTTGTGCAACTCAAGAAAACATTTATTAATCAGCATCTGTGTGTTATGATGAGCCCTAATTCACACACTCTCAAAGGCTGACACCAGCTGCTACTCCTTTACATCCACCATAAAGAGACTTTGCAATTTGCATGAACCAATGTGATGATTAGCCTTGACTGCCTCAATCACATCCACCCATGCTAACAGCTTTCGGCAGCTACAGACGCTTCCAAAAGTGCAGTAATTTCCTACATTTCATCATTCTTTCAGTTAGACCAACTGGTAACACTTTATTTTATTGAGCGCATACTGGAAGGTTTATTAAGGCTTTATTGTTTGTTCAGTAAAGGCCAAAGTAGACACTTAGAAATGGATTTTACTTTTCTTGTGTCAATGCATACTCTAATAATACTGCAAGCTCTTGGTTGGAAAAATGATCTCACACCTAAGAAAATATCTGATATTCTTCATTTTGTAATTGTGGTAAGAATATCATGATTTCGGTTGTTTTAATTCTGTTTAATTTAGTGAACTTATCCATTGACACATACATTATAGGTCTCACAGGCAATATTTTCTTACTATGATCTGCATCAAGTTTTAACTCTTGGAACCCAGTTACATGCTATTTTCTAGGCTTCATATCTCAGGACCAGAGTAACCTACAGACATACACACACATAACAAACTACAGGACTATTATGACTAATCCATCCAGGGGCACGCCAATGACGTCACTGACCCACATATTGAGTTATAGAGGAAAATGAGATGGATGGGGCTGTTGGCTCTCTTTCTTTGCTCACACAGTGTTCAAATTTCAGAATACTGAATACACTGTATTACTGTATACTGTATTTTCAGCTCAAAAACACTTTGGATGAATAATAATGTGTCCTTATAGTCCTAAAAAAGAGGTCTCTAGGATCTCCTCAAAATAATAATGTCTGGCACGTGTGAATGTCACCTCTAAATACTTTTGCAATGTTTTGGTCAAAGTCAAAGTACGAAAACATCCCGCAAGATTGTCCTAAGGTTCTAAAGGTTAAAGCCCATAAATCCAAAATAACAAACAAAAAAAATCAGAAATACAGT
This sequence comes from Acestrorhynchus altus, assembly GCA_034509495.1. NCBI lineage: Eukaryota > Metazoa > Chordata > Actinopteri > Characiformes > Acestrorhynchidae > Acestrorhynchus > Acestrorhynchus altus. The sequence continues at coordinate 18,754,542 of CM067512.1, read as the reverse complement.
ATGTCTGATTAGAATATTTCATCTTGAGTGTGAATAAATTACTAATCAGACAGTATCAACATTAAAATAATAAAAGAAAACTTGAAATATGTCAATATTTAAGTATTGTACAATATATGCTAACTTTCTGTGTTTCTAGTATGTTTATACATCATGTAAATTCTGTGCGTTAATGAACCTTTTGTAATGTCTTGTTTCAGAGGCAGAAACATTAGCTTGTGCTGAGGCAGATGGAGCTCTATCATTTATACATTGACACATTTGCTTTACTAATAACCTGTGTTTTTGCTTTTCTTTATAGACACATCGAGAACTGGTCAGGGCTGCAGACTCTACGTGATGTGGACATGGAGCTGTATTCTGGACTCCAAAGACTGTAAGCAGTAAAGGCCTTTGTTGTTTGCCAATCACTATTAGTGAGGCTGTTGGGTCAGATGTCACAAGTCCCTCCCATGTCTGCAGCCACACTGTCCCTGTGTCCCAGAGCCTGATAAAGCCCCCAGGGTCATGGTGTTTATTGTGCCAAATCGGCAGGTTAGTATTAGCAATGACACACTAGCAGTCCTGATGGTCAGTTGGGCATTCTCTTCTCCCAGTAGCCAATTTTGTAGCGCGGTCTTAATTCCTTTCAAGCGGAGTGCAAACAAAAGCGTCTCCCCAAGGCCTGCTTTGCACTGATCAAATAACGGCACTGCAGCGGCCAGGAAATTTAATTATGTCCCCCATCACCCCTCCGTCTGGTCGAGCGTTAAGCTACGGCTCTTTCCTTCTGCCTGCTGTGGAGATGCAATTGTCTCTTTCTTGCCCAAAATGTCTGACAACCCTTGACAGACGGTTCATCCGGAACTAACCCTCACCCTCATATGCACAGTTTGCCCCATAACTTTCATTAACTAATTACTGAAAACTTGATATTGTCATAGAAGCTTGATTGCATGCATCTAATAGGCTGCTGGTGTTATTTTAAAGGAACAGTTTGCTGAAAAATGCATTGAATATGATTGACTGCCAACCTCAAAGACTGTTTGTCAAGCAAAAGGTCAATGAGAGATTCTGAGTTAGTGTTTCCAACAAGCACTGTTACCACATCTCAGTAAACACACACCTAAAGCCATCCTCTCAAATCTCCAGATCTGAATCTAGAGCTTTTTTAGTTTGATAAATGTGCTGGATGTCCTTCAGAGACTTTCTGTTTTTCATTAACATAAACCTAAACTTTTCAACAGAGCTGGATGTTGGAGTAACTGGAATTACTTTGACCTCAGCATAGTGTGTGGTATCCCTTTGTGCAAAAAAGTGGAATAGCAATACAAACCAGGACATGTGCATGTCAGGCTCCAAGCAGTCTAATGAACTAGCACTATGTTCTGGGGATCGCAGGAGTGAATCATGGGTCATGCTGCTTGCCATCAGCAGCCAGAATCTGAGAGAGCAAAATTGGCCATGGTCTCTCTGGGTGGATAGATGGCATATTCACTCCACTCTCTCTGGAACCTGTGATGCTCGGATCATAGTGCTAGCGCATTAGACAGACATCTCCGTCCCCAGATATGGTCTATCAGCCAAGACATGTTTGTTGTTTGATGTGAACATATATACAGCATGCTTGGAAATGCCACTAATAAGCACTACTAACACAAATTTTGAATGTGAGAAAGAGATCTACCTATAACTGTTTTTGCACTCTATGGCTGTTGATGACAAACAGCATTAGCCAGGATTCAAACCAACAATCCTTGGATCCCAGTGGTAGCACTACACACTGCAGAGGCATTTACAGTATTAATGAACGAATTTATATTAAAAACCAACTCTAAGCACCTGTTTGATTGTAAAAGACTGTACCTTACTGGTCTTTTTGAACTTGACACACATTTGTATTTAATCAAACAGGATTAAGCATGTACAGAGTTTGTTGCTTCAATATAAAACGCAGTAGCAATAATTGCATTCTTAGATTGTAAGTCAAACAACCCCTTTGGTTCAGTCTAAAAGCATCTCTGTTCAGTATTTGAGTCGTGATCAGCAGACAAACAAACGAACAATTAAGCCGATGTTGCACATCACTCCCGTTGTCTGTTCCTCCCCAGCCTGTCGCAAAGCGGAATACGCCAATCTAATCACTCCCTCGCATGACAGTAATGAAAAGAGCTGCGAGTGCTCTGCGCAAATAAACATCTCGCAGATGCCAATGATAAAAATGTATTCAATATACATAATTGATTCCAGATGCCAGCAAGAATAACCCTGAGGGGGGGAGGCTGAGATGTGGGTCCTTCAGGCCTATAGTGGCTGTAATGATGCTCCAGGAAGACGAGAGATGGGCTGAAAGAGAAAATTAGATGACTTCTTTTCTCTTTTACTTTTAACACTCCCCCCCCCCCCAAAAAAAAGAAATTGTTACCCTTCACTGTCTGGGCAATTATTGAATGTGCTACTGTTAGCAGAGGTATGAAAAACCCACCGTGAACCATTCACCTGCACTATCAGCCTGTTCTCTTCTGCTCAGAAGATGATTTGCCTTAAATGAGCCTTTAAATCAGCAACTAATCAGAGCTCCATCCAAAGCATCTGACGTTTGCATGATCCAATCGTCCCTCTCCACAGGTGGGTGGTTACATCCTGAGCAACCATCATGGTTTCCATAGATACTGTAATAACTTAGTCTTTTTCCAGCTATTTACATAACCTATATTTTCTCTTCAAAGCTCGGCCTGTTTTTTTTTTTTTTAACCTCACTTCATGCTCATGAACACTAACAATAAAGCTTCTGTTTGCCCTTCCATACATGTCTGGCTTTTTACAAATGTTTGTTTTGTTCAGGAAGCTACAATATTTACATTCTTTGTTTTCTCTCTTTCAGAACCATCATGAACTGCAATCTACGGTCAATCCAAACCCGAGCCTTTGCTAAAAACCCAAAACTACGCTACATGTGAGTACTGTTAGCTAAGACATAAAAGACATAAACTCATGTGTTAACAAGAGCTCTGCTTCTTCTGACACCCATATGATATACAGTATGTGTGTAATATATAGCTTTCAAAAATAACATGCATTAGAAAATTCCCTTATATCCAATAAATATGTAAGTATATAGATAGATAGATAGATAGATAGATAGATAGATAGATAGATAGATAGATAGATAGATAGATAGATAGATAGATGCATGCAATGATATGAATAGAAGATCTGAATATTGTCTGTGCAAAGCGAAATGGATAGAGGAGCAGTAATGTCCAGCCGTTCAGTGAGTCTGTCAGTTATTCAAATATGTAGATAAATTGTCAGTGCACTGATTGGATAGGAGTAGTAATAGTAATAGTAGTAATAATGTCCAGCCAAAAGTAGTGAGCCTGTCTTGCCAGTGGCCCACAGTGTAATAATGTCATGGCACAGTGAAGAGGGGTTGTAGAGTGGGATCACTGTTGGTACAGTGGGATCACTGTTGGTACAAATGACCTCCTGTACTGGTCCTTGCTACAGTGGCACTAAATAAGTATGTTGCTGAAAGTCATGTGTGATGTGTTGCTCAGGATAACAATCACTTTGTTGAGAGTTCTCTTTTCCACCACTGCCTCAAAAATCTCCAGTGAGCATCCAAGAACAAAGCCAGCTGTCTTGATCAGTTTGATGATTTTCTTGGCATCTCCATCTATGATGCAGCCTCATTGCCTAACAGAATGCTACTAAAAAGACAGCACCCACAACAGGTAGAAGATGGTCATCAATTTGCTGCACACATTGAAGGACCTGAGCTTCCTCAGAAAGTAACGTCTGCTCACAAACGCACTTACTGGGCCCTGAGATAGGTAGTCCGGGACCCAAGTTATCATGGACTTACCCACATGCATTTTATCCATCGTCTCCCAAAGCATGAGAGGTTGGATGGTGTTACGTAAATGCACTTGAGAAAGTCATTCAAAGTCAGTTGCTCTGGTCTAGATGGACTGTGCCTACTGCAGTAGGTAGATTACTGCATCATTCATACCAACCTAATGTTGATAAGCAAACTGCAGAGGGTCCAGGAAAGGGCAAACTTGAGGTCTGAGATGTAGCAGCACCAGTCTTTCCAGGACCTTCTTTACATGCAATGTGAGGGTCACAGGTCTGAAGTTATTGAGAGAAGAGAAAGATGACTTCTTTGGAACAGGAACCAGCCAGGATGTTTTCCACAGCATAGGCACTTGCTCTTGCTTTAGATTCAGGTTAAAGATACACTGAAGAATCCCATTCAGCTGAGTGGCACAGACCCTCAGTTCTCGTGCGCTGAGTCCATCGGGTCCAGCCATCTTGCTCAGTTTTCCGTTCTCCAGCTGTCTTGTCACCTAGCTAGATGTTACCTCTAATGGGGGATAGCTGTGGGGGAAAGGGGGTGCGAGTAAGAGTGTAGAGACAGCAGCAATTGTGAGAAATAAAGGCTACTGCTATTGTTACTGGAGATAGGGGTGAGGGTGGGGGGTGACATGCTGTTAAAAAACTCAGCTCATTGGTAGTCTCCAAACTCTCAGCCACAGTTTGTGGTTTAGCATTGATGCCAGTGTTTTTCCTCATGCCAGCCCAAACCTCATTTGCATTGTTGTTCTGAAGTTTACCCTCCAGATTCTTTCTGTAGACCTCTTTACACTGCCTCAGTTTCACCTTCGGCTCCTTCTGCACAGACCTTAATTGGACCTTGTCCTTAAGTCTGAAGGCCTGAGTCTTTCTTTTTTAACAGTTCCTTCAGGTCCTTGGTGATACAAGGTTTGAGGTGTCCATGCAGAAGTTGATGTAGTCAGTGATGGAGTCAGTGATCTTGTTAATGTCCTTACCAGCTGATTCACACAATACCTCCCAGTGTCTCTTTTTTTAATATAATTTTTGCCATTTTCCAATTTTTCACCCCTACTAATTTAGACGTGGCAATTACCCATCCCCCTAAGTAGCCTCCCTCATTACATGCCCTGCTCTCAACGCTAGGGGAGGAGAGATCGTCCAATTTTTCTCCGAGTCATGTGACGATAGCCGACCGCCTCTTTTTGAACTGCCGCCATTTGTATCATTGTCGGGCAGCCATTGTGCTTGGAGTAGAACACGGATCCCCGTATCTGACACAATGGACGGCAGACGGCAGACGCCGTCGAACAGCAGCACACTTGTGAAATGTGGGAAGAGCGCCATCTACCCACCCCCGAGGGAGAACAAGCCATTTTCTCTCCCTCTGGACCCCTTAAGACCACTGGTCAGTATTTGATAGTAAGTAAGACCAGATTATGATTTGATCTTCCCAACAATGGAAGCAGAGATAAACTGTATACATCCTTCACATTTGTATACAGGTGTATATTAGTACTAGCACACTAGTACTGTTCTCCATGGTTTGGAGTGTGGAAGAGAGAGAAATGTGATGAGAGTTCAGATTCTGAGATAATGAGAGTTCAGATTCTGAGTCTGTAGTCTTATCAGCACAGAGAATATGACTTCACATGCTACCTTCTTGTCTGCTGTTGGTGGAATGTGGACTCTTGGCAAGTAAAACGATGAAAACAGTGATGGTCCTTCACAGTAACGTGAGCTGGAAGACACCACCTGCTGTTTACAAAGAGCGTGATCCCTCCACCTCTCCATTTGTTTGGCATCTCTGTCACCCCTCACTGAAAACCAGGAATCAAGAGTCCAGAATACCTGCATGAAGTCATGTTTCTGAAAAACAGAGCAGAACTGGCCTCATGGTACTCCCTCTGGAACTCAAGCAGAGCACTCAGTTTGTCTGATTTTTTGACCAGAGATTTGACATTGCCCATGATTTTAAGGGATTTTAAGAGAAATTAAGGGATTGTAGTGTCTTCTCTTCATTCTCTGTGTCTCCGGAGTTCTTCAGCAATAGGAATAGCAGAGAGCATAGAGCAGATTTCCAGAAATCCAGGAGCTCAATGCATGAGTACTACAACAAGCTGCACCACCAGTGCCTTTGTCCTTTGCGCTCTGTCCTTTGTTCTTCATTCAGTTTTTCTTCAGTACTAAAAATTAAAAAAACTGTGGCTAAACAGAAAGAAAGGTAAAAGGGAACCAAATAGTGTTAGAAAAGAGTTAAACAACTAGAGAAACTAAAAGGAAATTAAAAAAAACAATATAAGTTAAAAAGCAACCCCCACGGAATGAAGCCACTTAGCACGGCGCTGGAACCAGATGTCTAATACTATGTGACATATACTATATGATCAAATGTTGTGGACACCCATTAACTGAATGAATGTAGCTACTTTAAAAAGTATTACCAATGAAATTTGAGCAGGCATGAGCTAAAGGGGAATAATGTCTCCCGGCGTTGAGCTGTGGAGCAATAGAACTGTTTTTGCCAACTTATTTGAAATTGGACATTCCCAAATATATGATGGACACTTTTGTTGTATATGAACTAAAAAAATCAACAAACATATAGTTAACTGTGCAGACGTTTTAAGGCTGGGTTATAGTTTCTTTAAGTGTTGAGTTAATGATTGCAGAAGAGGCACAAAATCCTTACAACAAAGACTTGTTTATACTCGTTGGCGGAACATACCAGGCATATCAGATTCTGCAACCGGTCCATCTTTGAAGTCTCCATTGTGTTGCTTGGAACAAAGTGGCTATTGACAGATCTTTCAGACCTCACGCGGGACATGTATTGGATGTGTATTGTCCAGACTTGCGACTTTTTTGTGTCAACTATAAACCAGGCTTTAGGCATCTAATTAAATGATCAAAGTAATTTCTGTCAGCAATAATAATAACGTATGATTACAGTAGATCAGATGAAGCTAACCAATGTTATTTTATTCACACATACAGTATATGTTACATTTCCATATGGGAATGCTGTTGGTGTTTCTTTTTCAAAGGAAATCTGGTTTGGTTTATGAACCAAATCAGAGTGCTTTGAGCCAGAGTTAGCTATTGGCTAATTAAGCAGTAGACCTAATATATAGTTATTCAATGAAAAACAAGTATGTTAAAAATAGCAACTTTATAGGAAAAGGCAAAAATGCTCTTAACTTGGAATACACATTAATATAAAATAATCAGAATAAGAAATACATACTAACCCCAGAAGGAAATTACAATTATTACAATTGCACCCATTTATAGAATAAACAGAATAAACGCTTTCAAATATATACATGTTGAAATTTTAAAAAAATCTTTCTGACTATGATAATAAATAAATGTGAAACATCTGGTGTAAAGCAGTTCAAAATGTTGCACCTCAGAAATATTGCACAAACACATAAATTGCACAGATAAACCATAGTGGTTCATAGTGACCACCCATTAAGGGAGGAGTTATTCATGGGCACAGGTAGGATTGACCTCCTCTAGTAGTGCTCTGTAGTGCATTTTGGTGGAATGAGTGTTCCACCGAGTGCGCTCCTGTGTTTCATCACTGTTTGGTAGAGTGGGTGTGAGCCAGACAGTCCAGCTTAAATCCCACATCATCACTGACATTACAGATCAGTTTGTTGAGTTTGTTGGCATCTGCCACCCTCAGCCTGTTGCGCCAGCATGCAGCAGCATAGAGGATAGCACTCACCACCCCAGATTCATAGAAGACCCTGAGCATTGTCCAGCAAATGTTGAAGATCCTCAGGTACTTCAGAAAATACAGCTGACTTTGGCCCTTCCTGTAAAGAGCATCAGTGTTCTTAGCCCAGTCCACTACTCCCACATATTTGTAGGCCTCCACAGTGTCGACACTGACCCCCCTGATGGTCCACCACCAGTTCATTTGTTACTCTGAGCTGCAGATAGTTCAGCTCACACCATGGGACAAAGTCCTTCATTGTCTCCCTGTACTCCCTGTCCTCATCACCCCTGCTGATACATCCAACTATTGCAGACTCATCAGCAAACTTCTGAAGATGGCAAATCTCTATGCAGTACCTGAAGTACATGGTGAAGAGGGTGAAGAGGAAAGGAGGGAGGACAGTTCCATGTTAACCTACAATGTTGCTAACCACTCTGTTTGACACACAGTGTTGCAGGCATACATTCTGTGGTCTGCAACTCAAGTAGTCAACAATCCAGGACACAAGGGGGGCATCTACTTGCAAAGAGCAGGAGTGAATGGTTTTGAATGCACTGGTTAAGTAAAAAAAAAACTGGCTGCCTTGTCCAGATGAGCATAGACGTGTTTGAGCCAGTAGATGATGGTGCCCTCAACTCCCAGGCAGGGTTGATAAGTGAACTGGAGGGGGTCCAGAAGTGGCTAGACTATGGGTCAGAGCTCATCCAGAGCTCATCACATCAGTGCCACTGGCCTGTAGTCCTTGATATCACTGGATTGTTCTCATCTCTATCCTGTCTATAGCTCTGAAGGCCCTCTTCCATGCATGCACACAGTTCCATGCATGTACACTAATAAGGGCTTACTTTACTAATTTTAGAGCATTTCTATTGGTCTATTCATCCAGAACTATAAAGAGCAGCTACAGGGTTCAAGCAAAAATGGAAGTACAGGGTTTTCATTGGACACCAGAGATATACAATAATACACAAAATACTCAATCATTAGCCTGTGAAGTACAAATCGAACTCAAAATACAGTATAATAACACAATACAGATCATAATCATATTTAAAAAAACAAAAAAAAACTAAACAAAACATCATTTCAACAACTCTTGCCACAATGTTTGCCTTTGCACTTGTTTTGCTCCAAAATCAGTACGTTCATGCACACCTGATAGGGAAGAATAGGTAAGTACAGATAACACAATTACAAAGTGACTTACTGTTAACATCATTCAATGAAGAAAATACCCCCCCCCCCCCTCCACACACACACACAAACATTTTTGTTTAGTACTGATTTTTGCATACTCCTACATAGGTGCACACAGAAGTCTATCTATCTATCTATCTATCTATCTATCTATCTATCTATCTATCTATCTATCTATCTATCTATCTATCTATCTATCTATCTATCTATCTATCTATTATTGGTCTGTCTATCTGTCTGTCTGTCTGTCTGTAAATCTCTCCATCTTCCTTTCTAACTACCTCCCTGCTGTTTTGCTTATTAATCAATATGCCTGTCTGTCTATTTATCTATTGGTGTATGGCTGTCTGTCTGTCTGCTTTATCTATATGATGTTCTGTCTACATATCTGTCTATATTCAATATAAGAACAAAAGTAATGGGACACACTTTTTATCATTAGCTTGCCACAGTTGCATAAAATCAAGCACTTAATCATGCAGTTTACTAGTATCCATCCATCCATCAGATGTATTAGAAAAAATATTTATGAATGTTCCTTGAAGTGGACTTTGTTCAGGTCCAAACATTCCAGACCTTTTCAGAGTTTCTACGTCCTTGCTAAAATCCGTCTACTTAAAGATTCTTCATGAAACCAGGAGAGGTTATTCTTTTCCCCTTACAAATAACCACTTTTTGCATTTTAAATTATATTATATATATATTATATTAAATGATATCTAATAGCCTTATCAGAATTCCACTGCTGTGTCTGTCTTTCCTGCTGATGTTGCCACTTGGAAATCAAGGCCAGTGTTTGCTTACCATTGGTCTCTGACTCTTGATGTTTGGTAGTTAGTGTCGCTTGACCCAACTATGTCAACTCGCACTGCAGCTCAAACTGCCAAAGCCCGCTGCTTTAGATTCGCTCCGGTGTGTTTCCTCCACTGCTCTTTATTCTGGCCGTCTCCAAAGGCCTCTGTTGTCAGAACCGAATAAACAGAGGTTATTTGAGGCAGAGTGGGGTGAGTGGAGCAGGCTGAAATGAGAACAGGCAGAATGGAGAGAGGGGGAGAGAGAAAGAGAGAGAGAGAGAGAGAGAGAGAGAGAGAGAGAGAGAGAGAGAGAGAGAGATGATTTCGTTAATGAAGGCTGAAACGGGCGAGTCTGACAGGTCTGTTATTTCCCTATTTCCCTCTGAGTTGTGGTGGAACACTGATGAGTCGCTCTCTGTCACCTCCTCGCCTTCCTGCCCAATTTCAGCTGTCCATCAGGGTCTGAAAATGCACTCTCCGCTTTCACTCGGCCGACACGCGGAGGTGCATGCAGATGCTTGTAAAGTACAGGCATTGGGGGCATGTGTGTGTCCTATTTGTGTGTGTATAATGTATCTGTCACCGTGTATCTCTACATCAAATTGCATCCGCTGATAAGCACTGCACCTACTAGTAGACCCAGTAGCATTCAGGTTTGAATGGCACTGACAATGCAGTACATCCAACCATTGTATCATATGTATCTTATTAATTCATATCATGTAATGGACAATTTGTATTAGCCACAGAATAATTTAGAGTACATACAGAATAAGACATAGTAGTCATTGATTAATTAATTGTAGATACTTTATTATTGATAGTACAAGCTGAATAATTAATAGTACACACTGAATATTATATAGTAGATACTGAAAAATTCATAGTGGATACTTTATAATTAATTTTCTTTCTTTTAATAATTTTTACCCCTGAATTTCTCCCTGGGAATTTGGAAGTGCCATTTCGCCAACTCCATTCTCACTCTCCCTCTCTCACATGCGATGCTCCTGACACTAGGTGAGGACGAACACATGCTTCAGTCATTACTATACATATGAAGTGAACCATTGACGCTTTTCGAACTGCCGCCATTTGCATCCTCGCCAGACAGCCAATGTGCTCAGCGGAAAGCATTGGATACCCAGCACTGATACAATGGCTAACAGATGCCTGTGCTGTCAATTTTGCTCTCCCTCTGACTCTGGCTGCCAATGGCAAGCAGCATGATCTGGGATTCAAACTTGCAGTCCTCACACTATAATGGTAGCACAATTTATTAGGTACTGTACAATTCATAGTTGATCATTCATAATTGATACTAAATAACTCATAGTAGATATTGTATACATCATAGTGGATATGGAGATCATTACTAATACAGAATAATTTACAGTTCAAAATCCAATTGTGCAGTTACTAAATAATTACCAACAAATCAGCCTTAGTATTAAAAATGGAATATCTGCTGTTTGTGTCTAGGGAATGTGTGTGAGCATGTGACACAGAATGTGATAAGGAAGGCCAATGTCATGGCATGGTAGACATTCTTTATGCACTCTCCACTCATACAGCTTACAGTGTTTGCTGGCTTTTGTGTCCCCACACCTCTGACTTTTATAAGCCGTAAAATCCCAGAGTTTTCCAGACGGGCCATTCAGCACAGAGTCAACTGGGCAAGACCCCCGGAACAAAGCGGCTATGTTCTGAACCATTTCCTGTGCTTTATGTCCCGAAGGTTCAGGCTGAGCAGGCCATCCATCAGACCCTCCTGCAGCTAATGTAATGGCCCTGGGGGTCTGGCCTATGGATACAGATGAGCTGCTCTGTCCAGATCAATATGAACTGTAGCCTCCTGCCCAGACAATCTGATCCTATACTGCCCAAACCACTAGACCGCTTACACGATAATAAGGGCAACTGGTGCTACCCAGAGTTTGTCATTGTAATTTTCTTTGATTTAAACTATAGAATATCATCATAATTTGTTCAATCAATACCACTTTACTATTATTATTATTATTATTATTATTATTATTATTATTATTATTATTATTTAAAGACAATTGGGTGTGTACAGTTTTGTGGGAAAAGCCATTTTAAATTACATGTAAATGTAGTTTATTATATATTCCAGTGTAATGTTGAGTCAGAATAATGTTGAGATAGGGTCACAGTATTGTCAAGACTGAGTCACAGTAATGTTGAGACAGGGTCACAGTTATGTCAAGTTTGAGTCACAGTTATGTTAAAACAGGGTCACAGTAATGTAAAGACTGAGTCTGAATAAAGTTGACAGGGTAATAATAATGCCAAGGCAGAGTCAGAATAATGTTAAGTTAAAATTGTCAAAAGTGTTGCATTTGTTCCTGATTGTACCCAAAATAAACAAAGGGGGCAAAATAAAGTTCTGAGTCTACTTACTAATAGCTCCAGGACCAGATGTGGCATTTACTCCTATGATTTACTTTCATCATCGATTTGCTGCAGTTTACCTGTGTGAACTCCATGCTTGGATATGCTCCAACCAGAATCTCGTACAGTGAACAACAGATGCCCTGACATTTGAAAGCTTCCTGTTTACTGTTCGGTCCAAATTTGGTGTCAAAATAATCAATAACAAATGTGACAATAAAGTCAACAGCATCTTGAATGCCAGAAGTGTTTTTGCTGATAAGCCTACAGAAGACTGCCCTCTAAAATACAAAACACTCTTCCTCATGCTCTTAAAACACAAGTCTTTAAAATCTGTGATTATAATCCAGCATGAATCTGCTATATGTATGGTTCTTATAATCTGTGAAGTGATTGTAGATTTGCAGTTTACCTAATAATTGTACAGTGAATTTAATCCAGTATGAATCTGCACTATTGTTTTTTTTTTTTTATTTTAAACCAGTATGTTGAATAATGTGTATAATAATAATGAATAGTCTGGTCTACTCTTACTGTTTAATGCAATAAGCTGCAACTTCAGCTACATTAATGCCACCTGCATGCAAGTGTTCATAGCTAGTTACAGTATTCTACACTATTCATAGCTAGCTACACTATTAACTCTATACTGCTAACATTTAACACCTGTCAATCATACCGGAAGTGCTGGCAGTTTTCCTTTCCACCCACGTTGTAATGTTAGCGGTTAACAGAACACTAGACTAAACTGTTAGTATATTTATTATATGCATGTAATTGTTACACTCATAATCATCCCAGCCTGCTGGAAACTGATGTAAATAAACGGTATGTATAATTTACAGTGTAGCTGCATAATTTATGAGTGTTGTATGGATACATTTTCTATTTTGATTCTTATCCATTTCCATCAGCACCAGTTTCACCAAAAAGGGCTCTGCATCTTGGCAAGTAAAATGATTCAGCAGGGCTGCCAACTGTCATACATTGAGACATGTAATCAGTCTTATTCTCGAACCCTTATACAGCACATCTCATTTCTAGTCACACATGCCAGATATAGTTATTTTCAGGAGATCCTAGACAATATAAATGTTTCTTAATTTAAAATGTAAATATTAATATATTATTAATTCATTGTATTATATCTGGGACAGTGATATCATTAGCATCAACCACTTTAACTGATCAGCTGGAGGACAACCATGTACACATGGACAGAGCAGTAAACATCCACTGGAAGGCTCCTTTGGCATTTAAACTGGGATTTGAGTTTTCTGAACCTGATTAGTTGCTGATATTTAATCTCGCAATGAAGAGATCATGTTTAGACAGAGTATGCCTTGTAGTTATGTGCATCATTTCTGTAGGTTACCCTGATCCTGAGATGTGAAGAGTAGAAAACAGTATGTAACGTCCTGCAAAGTGCAGATCTCAGGTTCTTATAGGTACAACTAACATTGTGCAGAATTTTGGCACCACAGAGTCATAAAATACTTATCTTATCTAGTAGTGTGTAAATCAAAACATAGGTTATATATTACATAGATGCATAGATTAATATTGTTAACTCTCTGCAGCCAATCAGTGCTGCACTGTGCTGAAACATTAAGGTTAAACATGAAACATTATTTAAGGTTTTCATTACAATTTCTGTGATAAATGTGCCAACAATTTCCATCTATATATTAGTTTGTCCCTCTCAATTCATATGCAGCCAGCTAGGTAGCATTACAAACCATGTTTTTTTGTGGGGTTTTTTTCAACATAGTCACAGGAAAACATGTAACTGAAATGTAAACCAAAACAAGACAAACTAAGATAGGCAAGGAGAGATAGGCATCAGAAAGTAAACAAATTAGACAAAATTAGACAAAGCATGACAGTGGGCCTCTCCCTGACATGCAACACTTGCAAAGGAGAAGGACCAAAAAAAACAATAGACAAGACCAGGGACAAGAAACAAACCAAAACAGACAATTTGGGGAAACATGGAGAACATCAGACAGGACAGGACACTTGATTAGAGGAACAGGAGACATTACCTGGTGAATATCAGACCCCACAGGAGACTGCACCTGGGAGACATTGGGAACTTGAGATAGGTCGGGAGATTGGACAAGAGGAACAAGATATGACAGAAGACAGGACCTTGGAATCACGGAACATGACAGGAGACTGGAACTGAGTAACACTAAATGTGACAGGAGAAGGGCAGGGGAACACCAGATGAATCAGAAGACTCGACATGAGAAACCCTAGATATGACAGGGGAATGGACTTGAGATAGGCCAGGACTGGGCAAAGGAGCAGGGACAAACATACTAAAGGGGACAGACATGTAAACAGTAACATGGAAACCAAAACAAGAACAAACACTGGAACCAAAACAAAAACAGGGAGATACTCAGAAGTGGGTAATGTTACAAACAAACAAAGAAAAAAACTTGAATTGAATAAGGATTGAAATTAAACTAAAATATTTGGACTGAACTGAAGTGAAGTTGACCAAACCAAACAGACCAGAGTGCTGAGACAGAAAGGGACACTCAAACTTACTACAGAGAAAGACTAGAGATACCTGGAGAAGATAACAAGAGGGCAGGGTTACAAAGGAGGCACAGGTTGGAGCACTAATGACAGGGTAATGATTCAGATACTGAATAATTTATTGTAGGTAGATAAATATTTAGTTCAGATACTGTATTATGTGTTGTAGTTACTGAGTTATTTACGCCATGACATAGCGAGGAACGTTTGTTTGAAATCATTGTAAATTTATACAAAAACAAACACTGGGTGAGATACAGAATCATTTTTTGTATTAATGTTTTTAATGGATCTGAAACTAATTAACACCTTCAGAGGTTTTGTAGATTCCATGACTCAACAAGTCAAAGTTGTTTTGGCAGGTCCTAGGGGAACTATGCAATATTAGACAGGTGGTTTTAATGTTATGGCTATATTAAGGATCTCTGGGAGCAATTGCAGCAAGACAAACTGGTGGCCTGAAGAGCAAGCAGTTCTACCCTCATTTAGAGGCGTTAGCGGTTAGCAGAGCAGTTGGCTAAGCTGTTAGCGTATCGATTATATGCTGTAATTGATCTGTACAGCTTTTTTTCCAGCACCCCCTGCGCTCAGCTGGTTTCTGCGGATTCACCCGGCTCCCTGATCTGCTCTGGGTAATGATCAGGTCCTCCGCTGTCTGTTCAGTGTGTGTTTTGGTCCCTCGGCCACCAGCGGAAATGAGTTTTCAGCCACTTTAGATAAAAGACAAATAAATCAATATAATGGCCCCGTAGCTTTCAGGTCCTGTTTGAAGTTTGCCGCTGGTCTTTCATGTGGCACCATGGCTGAGTGTGGCAGAATGAAAGGCCCGTGTGTGGATTTGTGGAAGAGTCTTTTATTTATTTATTTTTTTTCCCTGTACTGATATGAGAGAGGACTCAGTGTATGATGAGGGATGGTTGTCAGAAGAAGCTGTAAAGGTTATTCCCTGAAGTGGTGGCAGAAAGTCACTCTCATTAAATCTCTCTCAAACCCTCCCTCGTCTCTTTGCTTCCAAATGTCACTTTCGCTGTGACTTCCAGGAATCAGCCATTCTTTCAAGGCCTTCACTCTCCAGAGCAACGTTTTTCTGTCCTTCCCTCCCACCATCTCACTCCCTCCCCCTGTAAACTCTGTCCTTTTTGGTCACCCTCTGTCCCTGTCTCTCTCTTTCTCTCTGGGATGACAGTGTTTGTTATTCATGCTGGAGTTGTGGGGGATGCTGTTTATAAATTGCACTCACTTGGTCAGAGGGATGAGGACAAAAAAAGCCTCTATCTGTTCCTCCTCTGTGAAGGAGCTCTGGAGTGTTGAAGGTTTTGTCCGTGGGCCAATTTGGTCAGACGTGCCCTTAGGAAATTTAAGATCTTTTTAAATCCCTCTCCAGGCTCATCTGTATCTATAACCTTCTTTGTATCTTGTCGTGGTGATGCCATAAACTTCAACAAACCTGTCTGAGGTTAAATTAGACAGGCTCCTCCAAAATCCTCTTTATGTTCTAATCATATTTAGACACTTTAGACATTTTAATTAGTAATTAGTCCCAACTTCTTCATTATAAAAAAAATGTCTGTTAATTACGTAATTATTCTGTTTTATGTGGTTAAATGAAGTTGAAATATAATGTTCAAAAACATGTGGTGTCAAATAAAGCTGAATTTATCTTCACTTTTGTATCAAACCATTAAACAATGACTTGTGAATTATATACTAACACATTAGCACTAATGTCACTTGACTCAAATTGCTGAACCAAGTTGCTGCATCGCATTGATGAATTATATCCCTAAATCAAATTATTGAATCATTTCACTAATCAGATGAATCATTCTTTATTTCCAAATCAATTGCCTTTGAATGAAAAAACAAACAAACAAAACAAAACAAAAAAACTATGAATTTAATTATTTCACTGTCTTTCACTGTTGGTAATACTGGATCAAATGAAGTCACATTTGCTGAATGAAATTCCTGCTTTGCTAAATCAATTATATCATTTTTAATTTACCATGGGATTATGATTTAGATTGATTCGTAATCTCAGGGTTTCATATCTCTGTCAAATTGGCATCAGGTCACAAAATATATTCGGAACAAACAAGCAAGATTAGTCCATTGTGGTGGTTAAGAGACTTTGGCAGTTTTAAAGGTCCCTGTATACTAGACTTACCACAGACTCACCACATTCAAACCAATTATACAGGTCAGTGATTCCCAACCCTAGTCAAAAAACACCCTCTGCATGACTTACAAACACAACCCAGACATGATTTGAACAGAGTGTGTTATAAAGTAACACCTCAACCTCAACCGAAATGTTAATCTTTATTCTAAGCCTAACCATAATCATAGTAAAATGTGAAATTCACACAAATTCTGTATGAGTCTATTAGTTCATTTTAAGAAACTCTATAAGGGAGAAAAATAGCACATTGTGGGGAGGCTATATTCTCTCTTCTTCTTTAGCGTCACCAGTCTGTAAGTCTCTCAACCTATTTTTTGGTTTGCTGTGATAATGGAGGTGGCCAGAGCAGAGCACTCTGGGTAATTCTGAGTTGAGCTTCTCTGTTTATCTCATGACACCCATCTTACCTGCTCTCTCTCACACACACACACACACACACACACACAAACATACATGAACACACTCGCGCAGATACCTTTGCTATATGTCTTGGGGTTCAATAAAATATTTGCTGGTAATTGATGTGATTGGATCAGTGGCCTGTTTCTTTTGTTACAACTGTAATCAGCATCTGTGATGATAATAATAATAACCATTGTTGCTATTCTATTCTAAATCTACATTTTCTGAGTATATGGAGGGCCACTTATCTGGTTAAAGAACCAAAACAACTAGGATTCAGATGGTACATTTGGATTGTTCATCGCGACAACAAGAAATGTTCCACCATTTACTTAAAGAATCTTTTTGGTACTATGTAGAACCCTTTTAGTTGCAATAAAGAAGCATTAATACAGAATGCATACTGTGAATGAGTTGTATGGTTGTATATGGTACTAAATGTTTTTTTGTATTGCAGTTGGAGGGTGATCAGGTATATTTTAATGGCTAGATATCAGCTAGTTGAAGCTCAGTGGGTTCAGAGTGACATCTGGTGGCTCAAGGCACTGTTAATGGACAACAGACAGCTGGCAGCCGTGAGTAAATTCCCTGAAGGTATATAAGAGTTGCGACTCTGCAGTGTGCAGCAGAACATGGAAACATAATGCAATATCTGAAACTGTTCAAAGCCTTTGTGGAAAGAGAGCTGTTTTACCATCAGGAGTATAGCATGTCTTTCTTTGTTTTTAAACTGTCTCTTCAGAGATCTAAGAGAATAGTGCTAATGCACACACTATTGAAAACCAAATCATAGTGTGTTCAACCCCCCTCGATGTAGTAATGAAGGGAGCCATTAACTTTTGACTCAAGTAAGGTTCTATGGTAGGGGCTATGTTAACAAAATCATGTTATTGTTAAAATGAGCAAACACTTTGGATATATAAGGTTAGGCCATGACTTATTAGTTGTGATGTTATCAGAGTGGGAAGTGAGCATCCATGGCAACTGATTGGAAATACTCCAGAAATACTCGAGAAATCCCAGTTTAAATGCATAAAGACCATTCCAGTGCTGTGACTGATCAGCAAGAAGGGGAGGGGCTAGTAAATCTCTGACTCAGAATGAGTTAACAAGGAAATGGTGAAGGGAGGGCTGTCTTGTCTTTAGTACAGAACCCACAGAGAACTTTTTTATGGGGGTAGAATAGAGACAAGTAGAGTAGAGAACCATTTAAGGGGCTTCTTTGTGGGTGTTTTATTACAGAACTGTTGCAAAAAATCTTTTTTTAAGGGTGTAGGGAGTATAGAGCCATTTAAGAGGGTCCTCCATGTGTTATTTAGTCCAGAATCCTTGGAACAGTCACCGCTGCAACATTGCCCCTGCCCTGAACTGGACCTAGAAATTATCACTATAACACACTAGGCCATGCATCAGATGTATCACAACAGCGGCCAGCCCACACGGTAAAGCATTTCATAGTGACTTGAGGTGCACACACACAGCAAGTGGAGGCTCAGGTTGCCGTGGAGACCACTCGGCCCACCATGTTGGCGGTCGGTGGATGGAGAGATTGCTGGGCTGCCTTTAGCCCGCTTTCAGCCCAACTCCCACAGCACAAGCTGGCATGCATGCAAGTGTATGCCTGTGTGTGTGTGTGTGTGTGTGTGTGTGTGTGTGTGTGTGTGTGTGTGCGGGGGCCGAGAAGCCCAGTGTGAGATTGTGGGATGGTTTTTGACGAGTCCTCTCTGACCGCTATAGTGTGTGTGTGTGTGTGTGTGTGTGTGTGTGTGTGTGTGCTGCAGAGAGAACAGCCGGCTACTCCAGATTTTCTCTTCTTCCTTTTCTCTCTCACACACATACAATCTCAGAGTATGTTGTGCCAACGTATTATGTAAGTTGGGCTTCAAACAAAAGCTGTGTGTGTGTGTGTGTGTGTGTGTGTGTATGCGTGTGTGTGTGTGTGTGTGTGTGTGTGTGTGTGTGTGTGTGTGTGTGTGTGTGTGAATGTGTGTGCGTGTGTGTGTGTGTACTGCTTCCAAAATCCCCTGACAGCTATGTCCATAAAGCTATATAGCTTTGATTAGCAAACTTTACATACACACACACACACACACACACACACACACACACACACACACACACACACACACACACACACACACACACATATCCACCGCTCTACTCTGTTTATATTCCTCAGTGGACTAGAGCCTAGCCATGATGCTAGGCTCTTGTTGTCTCTTAGAACCCAAGATCTGCTTTTTGCTGGCAGCTACATGTCATTTTCTATGCTTCAACTCAGGATCATATCATAGCAAACTACAAGACTTACCCTATCAGTTTTGAAGGGTATCAGATATCATATGTGCTATCATATACAAATTCAGTGCAAAACGTTTAAATGCCAAATTAATCTTCCAGTGCATGTTTACTGTTCATGTGTACATGCTCAACCTGCAAATAGACTCCCAACTAGACTCCCAAAAGAGGGAGTGGGGCTAATGTTGTAACTGACCCTGATGATATCACTGATATTGGTTTATAGAAGAAAATGAGAAGGGAAGGGCTGTTTGCTCTCTTTCTGCTCACATAGTGTTTATATTTCTAAGTACAAGACCTGAGATCGATCTATCTATCTATCTATCTATCTATCTATCTATCTATCTATCTATCTATACACTAGCCATTTTGGTGTGTAAACAAACAAACAAACAAATAAATACATAGGCACCAGTACCAAATGTCATGTACCAGTACTGTGACCAGGATCATAATGATTCAAATGCAAACAGTACCCAACCCTATTATTATTTCCAGTTATTATGTTACTGGTCAGATTATTGATATCTGTTGCACAGAAACTTTTATTTATTGTACAATATATTTGTTACAATGTACCCCCTTTGATTGGATAGTTCCCCACAGTATCCCTCCTGGTAAAATTTCCTTGGCCAGTTTTAGTTATAACGATCTAATTGTCTAATTTGATCCAACAGGATCTGGATTCTGCTCAGACCTTCTGTCTGAATTTCAGCCCATCACGTTTAATCACATCTAAACTCTCCTGATTTAGTTTCTGAGTGATGAGAAGAACCTTAGAGCATCTCAGATCTGGCCCTGGTTCTAATCTCATTGATTGTATTTTATAATTGATTATAATCAATTTGATCATTCTGAAACCAGTGTTGTTGAGTCATCACTTTCATATGATGTGTGTACACACATCTGCTATGATTATTATGAGCTTGTTATTATTTTGATATGTGAATACTACTTTAGGAGGAGTGAAGGGAAACATCTAGTCTCCCTCCATACCCCCACCCACACCTCTGTGAGCATCAGTGGCGGCGCTCTGTGGGGAGATGTCCTTGCAGAGGAAGATAAAAGCTGTGTGTGAGTCACTGGAGAACAGGCCTGCTCCATGAGAGGGGCAGCTAATTGGCTCCTTTGTCAGAGATGTGTCAGAAGAGGGTGTTTTTTTTGACAGCCAAGGGTTCTGACAGGGTACCACACAGACACACACACACACACACACACACACACACACACACACACACACACACACACACACACACACACACAGACAGGCACACACAGACACACATTTGAGAGAGTAGGGAGGAGGGAGCGGGAAAAGTGGGAGATGTTTGAGGGTGAAGAGGCAGCTGACTCCTTTTAGGGATGTGGAGCTGAAGTCTTGGACATGAAAGCACTTTAGAAAACCCATCAGACTAAACTTTGTGTACATTTTCAGACTATGTATTGCAGCTATGAACTCGTACACTGTAAAAAAAGGGGTTAAAATGATGAGTTTGAATTTTAAGAATGTAAATATAGGTTTTGAGTGGTAAAGATTTTAATGTGGTAACTTTTGATTTTACTATGGTTGATAGGGAAATTAAAAGAAGTCAATAAATATAAGTATTTGAAAAGAAAATTTGTAATATATAGGTAATGTATACATAATGTTGGATTTTACAATGGGTTTGAGATAGTAAATATGGATTTAATATAAGAAATTAGGTATTTAAGGCATTAAGTTTGAGTTACTAAATTTAGTTTTTTTGGTGGTCAGTTTGATTATAAGATGCTAAATGGGTTTTGTAGTGGTAATGTGGATTTTAGGAAGATGATATATTTAGTAAGTTTAGCTGTTTAGATGGTAGTACATTTTTTAAGATAAGTTGAGATTTCAAGATAATTGTGGGTTTTATGGTGATAGTATGAATTTTAGAAAGGTAGGTCTGGGTTTTTGTTCTGATAAAGATTACAGGAGTCAGTCAGGCAATTAGAGGTGCCATTCAGAGGCAAACACCTAGCTTTCACTGTCATCACCTGTCACTCATTCTCACACCATCCAGCCTCAGAAACACAGAAAGAAGAGAGAGAGAGAGAGAGAGAGAGAGAGAGAGAGAGAGAGAGAGAGAGAGAGAGGAGAGAGAGAGAGACGCTTTGTAGATCAGAAGTTGTCTTTAAAGTTCTAGATGACAAAGTGTGTATGTGTGTGTGTGTGTGTGTGTGTGTGTGTGTGTGTGTGTGTGTGTGTGTGTGTGTGTGTGTGTGTGTTTGTGTGTGTGTGTTTATTCATCAACCAGTCCACATTTATTTGTTGTGTATCTGGGAAAGCCAACATGTGTGTGTGTGTGTGTGTGTGTGTGTGTGTGTGTGTGTGTGTGTGTGTGTGTGTGTGTGTGTGTGTGTGAGACATGCTCTGAAATTAACAAGAACAATTGTTCTGTGCTCAAACAGTCTCACCCAGCCTGACTAAACAATGACAGGAGTTCTGTGTTCTCTGTTTGGTTCTGCTGTCTACATACCCATTACTCTGATCAGCCATTACATTAAAACACAGCTGAAGCTGAGCTGAATGATGTTTTTGATTATCTGCTTTCTGTGGCATCTGCCAAGGGTCAATATCAGGTAGCAAGTAAATAGTCTTGAAGTTGATTTGTTGAAGCAGGAAAAATGGGACACTTTGATAAGAAACAAACTGTGATGTCTTAGTGATTGTGTAAGAACATCTACAAAATATTAGGCAGGTCTTGTGGGGTGTTTCCAGTATGTAGTGGATAATGCCTACCAAAAGTGCTCCAAAGAAGACAACTGGTGAACCAGCAACAGTCAGGGGTGCCCAAGACTAATTGATGCTCAGTCAGCATCAACTTACAGGACTTAAAGGATCTGCACTTACAGAGATCTTGTAGTTGTTTTAATGTTATGGCTGATTTGCCTCTATTTTTAACCTGTCACTGAAGATGTCCTGGGCTGCAAAGCAGAAGACCTGTATTTATCATTTATGGTATTAAACCTCCTCACTCTCGTCTCTTCAGGCTGCATTTCACTGGAGTAGATCCATTTAGCTCTTTAGTTCAGTAGACTCCAATAAAGGTTCCTCAAATGTTATTGGTGTGGCAAAAAAGAAGGACTTCTGGTTTTGATGAATTATGAATAAGAAACAAAGTCTTCTTCTTTTTGTCTCTATACTGAATCCTGCTGGATTGATGAGGAGGGAAATCGAGCCCTGGTTGTGACGGACGGTTTGGTCTCGCTAGATTAGCATAGCCTCATCTCCACCAGGACAGAGAATCTAATGCTTCATTAAGGCCATGTTCTCCCTCGCCAATTCTGCCTTGCAGCGCCACACATCTTTCTAGATTCTCCAGCTCCACTGGGTCCTTTATTTTGATGATGGACCAGATTCTCCAGGTGTGTCTGTAATGTGCCGTGCCTGTTTACTCGAGCTATAATTAAATCTGTTACACTAATGATCTGATTAACACAGAAGCACAGAGCAGAATCAGCATGACACGATATCTGATGTTATCGTGACTCATACCAATTCAAAGTTCAGTCCGTCCCAGATCCGAGTGTGTGACTAGAAGAGGAGATATTTTATTATGACCTGAACAAGAATGAGTCATTTTTTGTTTGGACTGACTTTACATTTTTACATATAGAGAAAAAAAAATATCAAAACACACAGAAAAAGTCAGGAGTGTAGACTTAGACATTTAATATGTGGAGAATTAATGATGTAATTACACTGAAATGTATGTGGATTCTACTCCTAAAGCCCCAATAACACCTACAATAGGAGAGATAAAATGAGAGAAAAGAACATTGGTAGGGAGGAAAAGGAAAGAAGGAAGGATGGAAGAAAAATATATAGATACAGTGAAAACATACATGTGGGAAGGAAGGAAAGATGAAAGAAAGGAACATAAGGAAGGAAGGAAGGAAGGAAGGAAGGAAGGATTAAGGAAAGGAAAGGAACAGGAAAAAAGGAAGGAAGGATGAAAGAAAGGAACATAGGTTAAAAGGGAGGAAAGAAAGTAGGAAGGAAGGACAAAATAAAGGAACATAGGAAGGAAGGTTAAAGAGATGAACATTGAAAAAAAGGGAATGAAGGAAGAAAAGGATATAGGGAAAAATGGAAGGAAGGAAGCATAAAAGAAAAGAACATAGGAAAAAATGGAAGGCAGGAAGGATAAATGAAAAGGACAGGAATAAATTAAGGAAGGATGAAAGAAAGGAACATATGGACATAGGAAAAAGGAAGGAAGGAAGGAAGGAAGGAAGGAAGGAAGGATGAAAGAAAGGAACAGGAAGAGAGGGAGGAATGAGCAAAAAACAGGAAGAAAGGAAGGAATTATTTGAAGTAAGGAAGGACAAATTGGAAAGAAGGAAGGAAACAAGGAAAGAAAAGAATATAGTGAAGTAAGAAAGTAAGGAAGAGAGTTGTTAAAAAAAACAAAAAGTAAAAAGAAGTAAAGGGGGGAACAAAATCAAATTATTAACTGTACAGTTACACATAAATAACAACCATAACAGACTTCAAACTTGGTCTCATGAGGGACGACACTCTTATTGAACTGAATGCTCAGATCCTCGTCAGCTGATACCAAAACAGAAACAGCGATTTTCCACTCGTTCCTGTTTTAGCAGTTTCTAACATCCTGTTCTCTCCACTCACCCCATCTAATCCCCCTTACACCCACACTCCCAGACAAAGAGTCCCCCCCAAATCCACCACTGTTAAACAGGCTTACCCTACACAACACATCCGGGGGGTGGGGTGGAGGGGGTAGATAAAGAGGACAAAGAATGAGAAGTGAAGTGAGAGAGAGCGTGAGTGTGAGAGAGAGTATTAGGTCAGGACTGCATGTTCTTGAGTGGAAAAAAGTGCACCTTCAGGTTCTTCTGAAAAGCTGCTCTGCCCAAGAGGAAGTGACCTCGACATATCATTAGAATACACTCTGGTGGAAGAGTGTGTGTGTGTGTGTGTGTGTGTGTGTGTGTGTGTGTGTGTGTGTGTGTGTGTGTGTGTGTGTGTGTGTGGAAACAGTCTCTCTGTGGAAAGTGGCTTTTCTGCACAATCACTTTAATGATCCCTCGTTAGACCAAGGTGGACCCTCTGATTTGTCCTTTCAGACAGATGTAGAAGAACCAGGACCTGTAACTCTACTGTCTGGAAGCTCTGTCACTTCTGTCTGGAATACTCTTTCAGGACTGAGTCTGCTGTGGGCAGACTGAAAATAATTTATTAAAGTGATACTTTCAGATTAGTGCGGTGTTAACTAGAGATCTAAATGATCACACACTCTCCTCAAAGTGTGAATCTGAGTAGAGATAAACACATTAGTTGCACACATGCTAGGGTGATTCTATGTGATCACTAGGGAGAAAATCTTTTTGTTACACAGTTGCTGTGGTTGGTTGCTAGGTTTTTACTATGCAATTGCTGTTGTGTCCCTGGTTGTTGCTCAGGTGTTGCTATGCAGTTGTTATGGTGGTTTTCCTGGTAGTTTCAGGTTTGAGGATTGATGTTAGAGGTCAGGTATCAATGTTACAAGACTACTTCTCCCACTCCATCTTATCCCAAATGTATTTGATGAAGTTCCATCACTCCAAAGAACCCAAGAGTCAAATGCTAAGACCTTTACAGTGGCTTGCAAAAGCTTGCAAAAGTGGCATTTTTGTGTTTTGCTACCTTGCAGCCTGTAATTAAAACTGATTATTTATTCTAAAAAGGATTGATTATTTGCATCATTTCATTTACAAAACATTTGTTGATTTTTGCCTATTCCTCAAGGTAAAACTGCTGCTTCAAATGAGATGTTTTTTGCTGGTGAGCAGAAATCTTCAAGTTTGACTAGATTCTCAATTGGATTAAGGTCTGGGCTTTGACTAGGCCATTCCAATACATTTACATGTTTCGTCATAAGCCCCCCGAGTGTTGATTTAGACCACAGGGACCAGTTTCCTAGTCCCTGCTGCTGAAAAAAAGCATGCTGATAGTGTTCGTGGGGTAATGAGATGTGTTGATTTTGGGCCAGACATAGTGTTTTCCTTGGTGGCTGAAAAGTTCTGTTTTGGTCTCATCTGACAGAGCACCTTCCTCCAAACTTCCTCCATTTGGGAAGTTTCCCACATGTCTCAAAATAAGCATTCCTATTTTTGTCTGTACCTAAAGGCTTTTTTTCTGTCCACTCTTCCATAAAGCTCAGCTCTATGGAGTGTATGGCATATTGTGGTCATATGGACAGGTACTCCAGGCTCCTTACTTGGTCTGAGAGTTGTGGTGGGTGGCCTTCTTTTGACAGGTTTGTTGTGGTACCATGTTCTTTCCATTTGATGAAAATGGATTACATGGTGCTCCGGGGGATCATCAGAGATTTGGATATGTTTTTTATTAACCGACCCTATCTTTGGTGATGAGTCTTGCTTAATGCTGTTGCAGCCTCAGGGGCATTTCAGAAAAGGTACATATATATACTGACAGATCATATGATTGTACTCAGGTGGACTTTCAATTTCAGTTTCAATAAGTATTTGACTTCTGAAGGTAATTGGTTGCACCAGAACTATTTAGCGGCATAGATGAATTCTAACTGTATTCATGGGAAGAACTGTCCAAAAAACTTTTGGCCTTAATGGTACAAGTGTAAAGTAGAGCTCATGGGTCCACTCAAGTTCCACAAACATTATCACACTTGAATATCTCATCTGGTATGATCTTGACCATGTATGGTCATGCAGTGTTTTCTTTTATTCCTGGGCCTTACTCTATCCAAGAAAATGGACGGTGCTTCCCAAAGTCATGCCCAGAACTATGCAAGCTGTACTGTACCATCTGTAGCTAAGGCACAAGCCATCTCAGCAATTCAAACAAAGCTTAATGTGACCTCCTCTACCTTCCATACTGTCCAGACCACAAAGAGTGTGGTAAAGTGTGGTAACATGATGCTAGCTGCTGTAGGAACAGGAAGAATCTGCATGTCGAGCTCTTATACCATCCGGCAGGAACAGTATTCAGTATTCTACCAGCTTTAGAGAGAACAAATAATGCTGCCATTTTTAGATGCTCTTCGGCACAAGCCCAGACAGTCAGCAAGACAGCTTTGAGTCATCAGTGAAGCTCTACAGCCCATTAAAGACAGAGTTTGTAACATTAAAACCACTGACAATTGAAGTAAAGAACATGGATTATTTGGTCCAGTGACATCTGTCAAGGGGTGTACAGTTAGTTCTTGATGGTGAACTTTTGGAAGCAAGAAAATTAGGTAAGCGTAAGAATCTGAGACACTTTGTCAAGAACCATACTCTGATGTCCAGAGGACTTGGTCACAATATCTCTAAGACATCAGGCAGGTCTTGTATGAGCTAATGTCCACTTTGCGAAATTACTGCCTCAGAGGTCTTGTGAAGTCCATCCATGCTCATCCAGTGCTGTTTTAGTGCTTGGACTCCTAATGCACATATCAGATTGATGGGTCAAATAACACACATAATCAGCATGTGTTTTGGTACAGTACAAGCTTTTGTCTTGATTCTTTACTATATCTACAGGCATGACAAATAAAGGCAGAGTATAAATACATCATTTGTATCGTGTAAGGACAGTGATGAATAGGGTGCAGAGTGTTTAGAGCTCCTCTGCTGCATTCTGTAGGTTTTATAATGAGCACCTACATTAATACTACTCTTTCTCAGCACTGAAATGGGCTCTAACCAGCTTTTAGCGTTTTACCTTGCAGAGTTTCATTCATTTTTCTGGTTTTCATTCATTTCTGCTAGATTATGAAGATCCTGAAAATGACAGCATAAAGGATGTTTTAAAAAGAGACCAACAAGGAAACTTTACTGCATTAGTGCATTAAGGTTACTGCAATTATATCACACTGGTATTAGATAGATAGATGGATAGATAGATAGATAGATAGATAGATAGATAGATAGATAGATAGATAGATAGATAGATAGATAGATAGATAGATAGATAGAGAGAGAGAGAGAGAAAGAAAGAAAGAAAGAAAGAAAGAAAGAAAGAAAGAAAGAAAGAAAGAAAGAAAGAAAGAAAGAACTTTATTGATCCCTTTAAGGAAATGTAATTTAGTGTTATTAAATATAATTAAAATAAATTAATTAATATAAATAATTGGTTCCTTTTTGTTTGTTTTTATGCAATACATAATGTAAATGCCATTATACTATGTAATTAGTTATAGGGAAAAAAATACATGGCAGCACTATAACTCACTGCTTTTTTATTTATTTTTTTGCATAGAAAAGTATACCTAATAGTGTGCTGTCAACCTGATACACTCCAATTCAGCCACAACATTAAAACCACTGCAAAATGACTTAAATAATATATGTGTGATGTGGTTCTAGAGGCACCTGTAAATGGGTGAAAATATTAGACAGCATTTGAAATTGCATAGTGATGTTGATGCTTTGGAAGTGGTTGGAGTCTGCATGCAGGTTGAGCATGTAATTGTGGACAGAGCAGAAAAATGCATTGGGAGACTCCTTTAATTCAGTTAGAAATGAGTGGGTTTTATTTGTGTTCCAAGCTTGATTATTCAGCGATAAGTATCACAAAATGATAAGACCATCAGATATTTAGAAGACCATTAGATTAGATACTTTGCTATGATGTGTGTATAATATGCCTGTAGGTTACTCTGACTGAGTTATGAAACCTAGAAAACAGCATGTAACTACCCACAAAGTGTAAATTGTGGGTTCTAAGAGTACCAGTTGTTTACCAGCAGTAATGCTGGATCTGTTGAAAGCTTAGAATCTGCCCTTTCCTCACAATTTTTCCACCTATTTCAGTGAAACCAAGAGATAGAGGTAATTAGCCTAACTTTAAGAGGTGTTCTGCATGCTATTGTATTTAAGTTGTTGTTCACACTGGAAAAATGTTTTTTTAATGTGTTTATAATAAGGCCTGGCCTACAGCACCTTTGGCTCAGTGTTGCCATACGTTTCCTCAATTGCAGCCAATCTAAGGTGTGAGAGGAAAGAGTGACGTGCAGAAAGTGACACCGGCAGGAGGTGTTTCATCACACCAGCTGGACCCACCGGCCTGGTGACACATTTCACACACACACAAAAAAAAGGAAAGAGTGATCTCTCTTACTCTCACTCGGAAAGAAGAGGATTCTCACTGATCCAGTGACCTTCCACACACTTGCGCTGAATAATGCCATGTTCAGACATGCGGAAAGTACGAGCTTCCAGTGATCCTCCATCAAACCAGGCACAGTCAGGAGCATCCATAATGAGTCTGTGTGTGTGTGTGTGTGTGTGTGTGTGTGTGTGTGTGTGTGTGTGTGTGTGTGTGTGTGTGTGATTGTAGGTGTGAGCATGATTTGTGCAATCTGATGAATTAAACATGAGCATTGCCTGTCCCTACTTTAGACGTCCTCATGTCATCCTGTTTTCTGGTTTCTCAGCTTGGTTGTCAGGTTCTGACACAATTTACACCCCAATATTTACCCCAAAGAAAATGCACAACCTGAAACTAGCTCAAAATCAAGATGAGGCAGAGAGAAATGGTGGGGAAACACTTCATCTGTTGATCCTTGGACTCTTGATGAGACGTGATCCAGTCTGGTCATTAATAAATATGCAGTCAGTTTCTGATATGGCTTTAACTTGTCTTTTAATTCAGTTGGAAATGAATGGATTTTAATACTTTTTCCTTGCTAGATTGCTAACTGATACTTGATTACAGATTGATACTATTATGCATATGTCTTTATTAAGTTTATTTGTTGATATGTGCTTGATGTTTGTAGGTTACTCTGATCCAGAGCTTTGAACCTTAGAAAACCATCATGCAATGAACTGCACAGTGCAGGTTTGGGGTTCTAAGAGTTAACTTCAAGCAGTGACTATTTCCATTAGAAATTAGATTTATTCTGTTACAATTGCATTTACCAATGACATAACATTTTTGATACTTGGTAAAATTATTGTAGTATGTATTGAAACTTTGATTTGTCATAAAATATATATTTACTAATGACATAATGACTATTCATTGAAACAATCATTTTATTGGTTGATTTAATTAATATTTAGTGATTTAGTATCTGTATCATTTCATCCATACATTATGTTAAAATAATGATATATTTGTGGTATATTTGTACGTTTTACCAATATTTGACCTACTAAATAAAAAATCATTTTCACTTAATGAACTTTAATGGTGAATATGGTTTATGTGTCTTACATGGTGACATTGACTTATTTTCCAAATATTTCTCACTGTGTTCAAAATAATAAGATTTTGCACTATTTTACCTAATATTATCTACTAGCATAACCAACCCTACAACATATTATATATCCATTCTACAAATTGGTCTGATAGGTTTTATGGTGGCACATCACATCTTTACATACTTACACATCAAATTGTTTACCTCCTTTTAACTTACTATGTAATTATTTTGACCTATTTTTGTGAAATCTTGACTGAACTACCAAAAAATGGAAAGAAAAAAAAAGACATTTTACATTATTTTGTAAGAATAATTGATTTGTAACAATTGGTAGTTGTTAGAAAATTAGATTTTTATAGAACTATTGATAGGAAAGAAAATTTCATTCATTGTCAATATGCTGCATTGATTATAGGAAGGAAAACAAAAATTGATTTAAAAATTGAGTTTATTTTTTTTAATTACAGCTAGTGTTTTAGCCTTACAGTCCCTGGAGCCCATAACTATAAGAACGTAAATCCAACCTCACAACAGTGGTGAGACCTGAGTTTTTTTTGTTTGTAGCACACCTGTTAGCTTTCTAAAGATGTTTTGCTTATTTTCCTGCCTCTCTTCCCTTGTGTCGGCCTTCACTGATTGTACTGTAAAGTATGAGCTATGAGTCACAGTGAACACGAAAGCGAGTAGAAGACAGGAGGACAACAGCTTACACAACAACAAAAAAAGCAACTTGTTCTCCATTAAACTATTTATTGCAGCTCATGTGGTGCCCTTTTGATAGACGAATGGAGGGAGAGAGGGAGCAAGGAGTTATAATTTGCTGTTATTGTGCACCAAACAGCATCTTATGGGCTTTTCTTGTGCCAAATAATGGAGCTTGTTTAAGTAATTACCAACAATTGTGTGGCACTAGAATAGAACGGTGCTCTGAAGTGGTGCCCTGTTGTGCCTTGCAAAGATTTGACTGTTCAATCAAGATTATCCTTTTTCCAGCAGCCAAACAGAGTCGACAGTCAGAGCTAGAGTGTTTGATTTTTTCTTTGTGTAAATAGGCTAAAGAAAGAGATCAGATGGAAGATAGATTCAAGGTCAGGTGAAGAGGCAGAAAAAAAGTGTTTTAAAGCAATCAGTCTGGCTTCACATCACTTAGACTCTCGATTTCTCCTTCGGGGAAATGATTGGTGTTTTTTTTCCCCAGGAGACAAAATACACACACGTATGAAAAACCATTTCTGTTGCATAGAGGATAAACATAGCACCTGATACTGGTTTTGCCAGCATCTCAAAGTGGATTACTTATATTATGTTATCATGTACTCAAAAATATTAAAATATAAACAATTTATCTTTTTCATTTATTGATTAATTTATTATTTATTTAGTATTTTTTTTTTCAACCAAAATGTATCCCTTGTTAAAACAGTGACATTTGTGATGTTCTGACTTTATTTATTTATTTATTTATTTGTTTGTTTGTTTGTTTGTTTGTTTGTTTGTTTATTTGTTTGGCCTACTTTATAATTTATTACCTGTGACACAATGTAATATACTTGAATCAGAGTGTAGTACAGTACAGTTACAATACCTGTATAGCTAATTAGCTAATTAGCAAATTAACTAAAAACATTGCTAGACATTATTTCAGAACATTTCAAGTGCTATTATCTTCGCTGTCATTTTGTGAACACAACCTATACAGCCACCTAAACAGATGCCTGACTGAGTGAATGCTTTATAAAGAGGTATTGGACTCAATGGTTAACTCAACAAAACAATCTACTCAAAAGCACAGTTTGACATGACAATTTATTTATATTAACCTGCATTGAAAATGAAAAACATTTTTTATGCTCAGTTAAATATTTACTGTAGGCATAGGAATGACAGCAGCAGCTAGTAGTGAAAACATTTTCCTTCAACTCTGAATTCTCAGATTCATCAGATTCATACATGTTTCAAAAATCTTTCACATCCACAGAGCAATTACGCATTCTCAACCTGTGGGCCAGGGACCACCAGTGGGCCCTGAAGTACTCTCTAGTGGTCCCAAACTTGAGAGATCAACTGAGTTCAAGCTATAAACATTTACAAAAATGTAAAAAATAATATTGCAGTATCAAAATGCAATACAACCCAGACTTTGTCAAATAAGATGTGAAAACATAAGGAGATGGATTTTTGACATACAGAGACCACTTTTAGACATAATTAAGTGCACATTTTAAGAACTAGACATGTCCTGTGATGTCATCAACAGATCTTTCCTGCTTGTGTCTGTGTGGGACGTTTGAGACAGATGTTTTGATGAAGAAATGCTTTTCAAGCTAACAAATTTAAGGACATCTACAGAAAAGTCATTGTTTCAGTATTTATAAATTTCCCAAAAATAAAAAGTTGTTTTTAAAACACATATCAAACAATCTGTCTTTACCTGGCAGTAATAGGCTTCCATACACACCTACACACTTTGACACATGTTCCTTTTCTTCGTCTGCGCTTTTCAAGGTGTCCTCATTTCATGGATTTGTTCTCATCTCTCTCTCTCTCTCTCTCTCTCTCTCTCTCTCTCTCTCTCTCTCTCTCTCCACTCTGTGTAACCTCAATAAAAGCACATTTTCAGTCGATTGGGATAATATTTGTTCAGTCTAGAGCCGACATGACAAGACTCAGCGCTACACTGCAGGGAAAAGCAGTGAGCTTTTAGCTGAAGTAGAGCAGAGTTTTTCTTTTATGTTCCACAAGTGTCAGTTTGGAGGCTACAGAGCTGCCTAAAGTGGCAATGGTAACATTTACATTAACCTATACATGTCCAACAAATATATTTATCATGAAATAGATTTTTTTTTATATTTTAATGTCATAATTATGAACATGCACATAGCATTACATACATAGCATTACACAGAAAAAACTAATAATGTGTAATGTTGTTTTGGTAGCTTTCAATTTATTCAAACCCCACCATTACAGTTATGTTAATTTCTGCTAGAACTCAAATTTGATTTTCACTCTTTAACGCTCCAGTCAAATCGAATCAGATTTTTCATCTTCCTCAAGCCTATTGAATTGTTTATTTTCATTGCCCAGTAAAAGGGTAATGTTACTGAAACACGAGATTCACAGTTTGAGCATGGACATGATTCATGTTTGAATGTATTCTTCTATATCTTTCTAATAGTGGACAACAGTTTGTGAAACACATTCTGTTAGTAACCAAGACAACCAGCTTATATGTCATTTTATATATTAAATTAATGCAGAACACATTGATTGTTCTAACTGGCAGAAGAGCTGAGCATCTGTCTTTATGTTAAATTGTTATTGGCAATCACTGGGTCCAAGCATATCATATCATTATGGAGTCAGTACAGCACAAATGATAGCCAGTGTTTTAAGTCCGACTTTATTTGTAATATTGGAGATCTCTGACCATTTGTGAACATGACCATTTAATATAATTAACTGTATTTTAGACTCATTGTGCATAAGATCATGTTAAACCATGTTATCCTATCCTAGACGTTTTTTACTGATTGTAATTTTCCATGTTTGCTTTTGCATTAAGGTATGTGCCCTTAAGAAACATTACACTGTGCATTAATTAGCACTGAACAAAGCTCATTTAATATTCCATTAGTAACTGGATTAATTTATTATTTAACATTAGCAGTTCCTTGAACTGAGTTTATAATATACCTGTTGTCAGACCTAATAACATGGTAAAATTCCACATTAAACATATATGAAATGCGGTAGACATCAATTAATGTGTTAATTACATTGTTTGCATTGATGTGCTTTATTGTTAAATGATGTAGTAAAGATAGTTTTAAGGGAATCATTCTATAAAATAACATACTGCATTGCAGTTTTCCTCTTTCTCTCTCTTTCTCTCTCTCTCTCTCTCTCTCTCTCTCTCTCTCT